>VZZY01011754.1:0-149793 GCA_013400335.1 Eurystomus gularis | reverse complement strand
GGGAGGGGCCGGGGAGTGCGGTGGGCTGCGGCTGTGGCGACGCGGCCTAAGGCCCCCGGGGCAGGTGCGGGACGCGCAGGCCCCGCTGCCAGGTGCCGCACGTCCGAGCGCTGCTACCCGTCAAAGGAGCATTTTCTCCAAGGGCCCGGGCCCTCAGGGGCTGCGCAATTACCCAGCAGCACGGCCCCAGGGGCGAGGACCGGAGCGCTTCCAGCGCGTCTGGCAAGATGCCACCCTCGGCTACTCCGGCAGCGACGCCCTCGCCGCTTGCTTCCTACTGTGCGCTGCCCTGCTCCGAGAGCCGTGCCAGCCCCAGAGACTGGAACCCGCAGTCCACCGATTGGAACGGCGGATACTGCTTAGTCAGTGCAGGCTGTAAGTCATTTCCACTCCTGCACAGCGTTTCACGTCCATTATTAAAGCAGGCGCCGAAGAAAATCAGTCTTTTAAGTAACCGACAATGGGACTGTAGCAACATAGTCATTTCCCGATAATCACACAGATGTCGTTGCACCATACCTTAGTTGTAAATTAATTGGTGATTTTTTTTTTTTTTTTAAGGCATCAGCTTGGTAAGGTGCAAAAACTTGTGTCTTGGACACCGGCCAAGTCAAGCCATAGGTTTGATGTTTCATTGCTTCAAACCATCTTAAAAATGTAAGGTTAGAAAATTAAAACATCTCTTGCAGAAAAGCAATTACAAGGGCATAGCCTGTCTGCTGTATTTAGGCATAGCTTCCACTGATGTCATCCAAGCAGAAAAAGGGATGGGTAACAACATTCACTTTCTGAAGCTTTTTTGTCATTTTTTTTTTGATACTTTCCACATCATGCAGGGTTTACCAGCTGCATCATCCTGCCATCCTTTAGAAACGAAGTTGCTTTATCAGCTGGGAAAGTAAAGATCTTGCGGGAAGTAAGTTGGTTATTTAGCAGGTGCCCTTGTGCGCTCTGAGCCTGTCTCTGCTAGATGGGCTCTGCCACACACTGTTCAGGGGCACCAAAGGGGCTGGAGGCAATACCTGTCTGCAGAACATGCGCAACTGCAACAGCCATGGCCTCTTGCAGTCATTAGAGATCAGACAGCACTTACAGTGACAGTAAGTGTTGACTGGTGTCACAACTAGACCCCAACTGCAACACCTTCCCACATGCCCTTCATGTTCTCAGTTGCAGAAGCCATTTCCTATTTACTCCATAGGCTGTGTTAGTTACCCCCTAGGTTTTGTCCCAAAAGTGGTTGCAGCAGTCAGTTTACCTAGTATACCAGTTTGTAAACTGAATTTAACTCCCTAAAAATTACAAGGGCCTTAGTTTTCTCTGGCCTGTGCCAACATGATTCATGAAATTAGAAAGCTGCCTCTAACCCATGTTGATGTGCTTCCTTTCACCCAGGGGCTGGGCTAATCCCCAACGAAGAATAAAGCACATCTATAGCTGCTCCAGTTCACTGCCAGTTGCCTGGTGGGGCATAAAGGGTGGACTGGCCACTTGGACTGAAAAAAGGGGTTAGGAGTTTAGATGTGTGGCAGGGCTGGCTTAGGTTATTCAGTTTTGTCCCGAAAACACTCCTACAAAGAAAGCACTCAATAAGCCTGATCAGGCTAATTTTCCAACTCCATTGCAACATCAGAGCAAAGCAGTACTTGCAACACTATCAATGATCAGGCCCTTTTTGCATGTGGGCCCTCTTGGCAATTTTGAGATAGAGAGTTGTTGTAACTAGCCTTAAAACAGAAGCCACACAAGCTTCAGCACATGATCTCGGATCCTGTCTTGACAGTGCTATGCTGCTGTGGTAGCGAAGCCATCAGTGAGCAGGCAGACAGTTATCCACATTATTCCATGCTCTGTGGTGGGCCTGTCCATAAGGGATTAGACCAAATCTGCTAACCTCATTTCTGTTATATAACCTAAGACAGATCTGAACTCTTTTCTCCAGAGGATTGTATGTTAAACCAGAATATCACCTCCCCCTAACCCTCTTCAGCTGTAGTTCAAATTACGTTTTGCAGCTATCGTAATTCATACTTAACTGCAATGAAAATGGAATTGAGATGGCACATAGACATTGTGTATACAAGTAACCTGGCTATGTCCAAACATTTTATGGAGTGACCGCTATCAGTGCGGCTTTTTGCAGCATGGGCTTTAGTGCAGACCACGGAGACCAAAGGGAGCAAAGGCTTACATCACAAGACCACGCTGAGCTATTGGGTGCTACAGCCACTAGTAACTAAGCTGCCTGGTTTAAGAGCTAACTCAAGTACGCTCAGCATGGACTATGGGTGTACAATATGCACAAAAGGCTTCCTGTGATCAGTGCCAGTTCCATAATAGGGTCTGACACCAGCATTGCCTTTTGTTGTAGCTGTTTGTGATGTGTCAGTTATGCACATGGCACCACCACACCTGGTGATCCCCATATACACACATTTTGAAGCCTTCTGAGCCCTCACAGAACTGTTCCTCCATCAACACAGACCTCTGATCTGCTTGTGATCTCATCTAGCCTATGATCTGCTAACCCATGGGCTTATCTCATGCAAATACTTATTCAAATCAATAGTTACACTGAAGTCTAGCTAATATTGCCTCAAAATGAAGGGGAACAAGTCTTTTTCTGACTTAGCCGCAGCATAAGGTGCCAGGAGTAATACTACTGGATGCAGTTAAATTACACCAATGTGAAAGTGAGATTAAGTTTAAATGAGCTGCAGTCAGGCTATACACATTTCACTATGCACAGTGAGAAACTGGTACGGTTTATTGAGAACTATGTCCATTTTTATCTTTTTCTTAATAGTATGGGAAAGAAAACAGGGCTTATTTGGATTCTTAAATTAGAGATGAAATTGCTATGCAAAGACATTAAGGAAATTTGCAGTTACGCAACTGGAGTCCTAGAGGAAAAAGTAAACAATTTTACTGAGAAAAACAAATTGAAAACAATTATGAGACATTAAGAGGGAAGTGGCTGGAGGTTCAGGCTTTTTTTTTCCCCTCCCCTCTTCCCTTTTCCTTTTGAGGCCTGAAAACATTTGCATATTGTCTTAAGTTTGATCCTTCTTTGTTCCTCCTCAACCTATACTGCCTGACTCACAGTCATTTGTGGCTAAAATGAGGGACAGGATCTCTCCAAAGGAGCTTCAACATGACAGGGAAGGAAAGGAGCATCATCACGGCATTTTTTAGTCACTAAGGAAACATATTTTGTATTTCATTGGATTTACACTCGCATCTCCTTTTACAGTCATCCTCTCCAAAACAAGCTGCTATTTATGCCAGTCTTCTGCAAATTGTTCTATGTACTCAGAAGTCTAAAACTCTTCTAGGGGCTCTTTGGGGTGCCATGGTAAGGCAACATACTCACTCCACAAGTCTCTAGTCTTGCAAACAAAAGACCCAAGTATCTCCAACTTGATCTTGAGTAACCACTGAGCAACTTTGCCCCCTGGCTCAGATAAGCATGGGGTATACTTTGAGAAGGATTACAGCATTATACACCTTCACTTGTGCACCAGGCTGGATCAAGCAAGGGGATGTGATTAGTTTGGCAAAGAGAATAAAGCCTTCAAAAATATGATATAGGAAGATAGCGTTGAAGTCCACAATGTACGCTTTCAGGAGTCAAGGATACAGCTTAAAAACGAAAAAAAAAGGAGAGCTGAAAGGATAGGAAGAAAACGCATGCCATGTGCTTGTACTGAAAAGGAACTTCACATACATGAACTGAGGAAATGCAGCATTGTAAACATGCTATTTATATAGTGCTGAAAGTATACTGTTATGGGGGTATAAACATTAGTCACCCCAGGGCATACAATATTTTCTCCTGAAGAAGATAAAGACATTGCCCTGTCAGAGCCAAATCAAAGTCCAGATTCAAGAACAAAGCATATTTCAACTTTGAGAAATCTCAAATCAAAATTTTGTCTGGGGTGAAGTCACTTGACTCGTGCAAACCTTGCCCATAAAGCAAATAACTTCCAAACATTGCAACTGAGAATTGTAAATAGTGACTTCAGTCACTTCTGTTGTTTTTAAACTCTTTTCTAGCAGCACCATATAGTTTCAGGAGGAAAAAGTGAAAAAGAAAACAAAACCTTATCCAAGTTTAAACTCACAGGAATGTTTTCAAGCAGAACATAATTAGCAAAGCTGGAAGATGGCCAGAGTGCTATGTGCAACATCATGCTCTTCGAATAAAAATACCCCAGGATTTTGAATGACCGCAAACATCAGGATCTTTTTTTTATCTCCTTCAAATAATGCAATTGGGTAACCTTACATAAAAATCAGACATGCACTTAACTACCTTGAGAGTGTTTTACTTGGTATGTTAGCAGAGATGTCCATGGTGTGGATTCCCATTTCATAAATGGCAGAGGAAATTGTACTCTGTCTTTCTATCATTTGACTACCTGCTGCCAGATTTTGACAATAAGCAGGCTGTCTTTTAGCCTGACTGAGGTTAATGGAGAAAGGTAATGAGATTTAAAGAACAACAAATGCGGCCATGCGTAGAACACGAATATTGAACTCCAGGTCCTACTTCTGTTTCTCGTCTTGTCTTCAGTTCTTATCGGATGCAGTCAGAAAACAGAGGTGACACCACCAGCACCAAGTAGAGAACTTTTAGATTGAACTCTGGTCTGGAGTTTTTAGTCTAAACTAGCCAGCCTGACAACATGAAAGGAGAGCAAACTACAGTAAAATAAGATGTTGTCGTAAGGACAGTGAAGACTGCTTCATATCAGACAGAGCTTGCCGGAACATTATAATGCTTTGTAACACAGCTAATCATGCTAAATAGAATGTAGCCTTAAACACACTTAGGACTAGATTCTCAACAGGTCCTCCTATTTAGCATGCCGCATAATTATTATTTTTTTTCTAACCAATTGTATTTTATACCACAAGGGATGGTTAATACAATTTTGGAAAAATAAAAAATGAATTCATAAAATATGAATAAATAAACATAAGTTATTTACACAAATATTCTGTGGCACAGGATTCAGTAATTGACATATTGGTCATAAAACATGCCTGATAGTCTGAAATATTACTTGATTGCATTTAGCCTTTCAGTTTTTCACTGCCTTAACAAATGGTATGACTTTCTACTCTCTAAGAGGTAAAAATCAAAACAAAACCCAGGCTCTTCCACATGGCTGTATGTTCCACAGGCATATGTGCAAGTGGCACACAAGACCATCATGCCTTGAACCGTGAAGTGCAGAAAACAAAGGAAAACAAGAAACTAGCAATTTCCCCTCCTGTTCAGGGGGACTATGCAGGGCAGAGGGAGCAGTGAAGAATTTCGTAAGACGCTTTCACAAAAGTACCACAGGCAACAAATTCCTTACAGCTGAATAGGAGAATAAGCGCAAAACTAAAGACAACAGGAAGAGGTGTGGTCCCTAATGCATCATTTGCTGTATTTTATTGTCTGTGAGCCAAGAGAAGTAGAAGGCCACTGAAGTTCCTAGAGAACAGAAAAGCCCAGAGAACTACCAAATTAGCAGGCTTCCTAATGCTTGGGATTTTTATGTTAAATACTTTCTACAAGAAAGGAAGCATATGTTTTGCAGGAGACAGCATTCATGAGCTGCAACTCTCCCCCATCTTAGTTCAAAGATTAATTAAGATAAATAATATAATTAAGTAATTTGGAAACACGCTTTCTTTCCCAGTAGTAGACATTCTACTAAACATGGCAGCCAAGGGGCATAGTGTGAGGACACCAGGCATGCAGACACTGGTAACTGGAGAAAGAGTGCAAATGTAATAGAAATTTGGGAATTCTATTCAGGTGAACTACAGATGTGATAGAGGATGTAGATACCAATGCAGCACAGTTACCTCACAATTTGGATAATTAATCCATGGGTAATTAAGAATTTACAGAAGCTACTGCATCCTGGAAACATTGCTGGGAATATCTATCTTCTATTTTCATCTCACTAGAACTCTGATTTGGACAGCTTATTGACCTACTTTCAGTATGTCACTGCTTCCAGCATGTTAAACCCCCCCAGCCCCCAAACACTCACGGCTATTTCAAAGAAGTGCAAGAAAAAGAAAGACAGAACTACAGATGTTGCTTGTGCATACAACGAATGCATCCCTCCCCCACTAAAGTTTAATAAGGATTGTTAGTACATCATTGTAGCTGGTAATTGTGTAGGTACACATGGTAATTGCATGTATTTGCACTAATTATGTAAATGTACAATAATTAAAGCTCCAGGGTTCTCATGGTAAATTTTTAAGACACTCATGGATTTGTCATGGCAAAAGTGTCAGTCATCTAACCTAGTGGGAAAGACGAAGAGGAGGACGCTCAGGAGAACAGTTTCTTAAATAAAATACGGACATTTCTACATTAAAAAAGTGGATAAGTACACTACTCGAACATAGCTGTCACGCCTGTGCACAGTTCCTTTCAGAGTTTCTTTTAGACTTAAAAAAGGAAAATCTAGAAAAACCCAAAACACCTTGAGGTTTTTAATGGCAGATTAAAACTGAAGATCAAGTATTCCCTCACTTTCCTCACTGAATATCCCAGCTTTTCCCATTTAACCAGTGAAGGGCAGAAGAAGTAAATTTGTGCTCTCTTTTTGCTATTGTGGCAATCACTTGCTAACATTACCAGTTTTCTCCCTCTCCCAGAGGCCTTATCACACTCCACTGAATATGTCAGTGGAAATATCCTGGCACTGCTTGGATTTGGATCGATCTCCCAGCACCATGTGCTGCCTTAGTGCAGGAATCATACACTGGAGGTTCAGGTTGCTTTTGTCCTGGGGTTTACTCCTTTTCTACCCTCTCCTAAGACTTCAGCCATTCTGCCCACCCTCAGAGGTGAACTTACAGGTTTCCTCTGGGGAGCACCCAGACCTTCCTGCAAACACTTCCGCAGCACACCAAGCAGGAGCCGTCCACTCCTCCCTGCTACTCCAGAGCCCAAGGCTGAACATGCCACAGCACAGCTGCTCACCAGAGCCTTTGCTGCTGTGCTTCATAGACCTTTAGGGTCTTGGGGAATTAACTACTCCTTAACAACTTCAGGCATACGGAAAAAATACAACTTTAAAAACACACAGCGTACATCTCCTTGTATTAAGGCAGCAAACAGGGACTCACATTGTCCAGCTGCTTAACTGTTTTTAATCACCTCCAACGCCAAACCTGAGCAGCTCACTAGAACAATCCCATTATCCTTATGCCAGGAACACAAGCGGCTGCTCAAGAAGCGCAGCAATGTAACATAAGGTGCTATGAATTCAGAGCACTACTAAGCATTTCACACTGAAAAGCTTTCTGTTTCAAAAAACATTGTTTGAGGTCTTAATCACTTAAGTCAAATGCTGTTTTTTAGTCACATCTATCTGCATTCATAAGGCTTAAACCACTTGGAAAACACCAACCTGACTTGTACTTAACACAGAAATATTCTTTACACCACCACCACACTTTTTATTTTGAGTGTGCTTGTTGGTCTCCGTAGTACAGCTGCAGTCTCTCATTTATACACAGCTACCCATCTTAACTCATAGACACCTCAAGAGATAGTCAACACAAGAGCTTTAATCTACCAACACCCAAAAGCTTAAGCCAAAACACAAAAAAAGAGCCTCCTCAGGATTTGTAACAAAGCTTTGAAAAGATTTATAGCACTTATAACCACAAATCGTTACTTGTTTAAACCTAGCCCTATATATATACATGTGTCATAAAGCTCTATGTTGATATCACCGACCTTTACTGCGCTCTAGCACAACAGCCATGCTTCTTACCTGTAGAACGGAAGACAGGCTACTCTAGGGTAACAGAAGATACAAAAACGTATCCTGCAGCCTTGAGACACCCACAGCACTGCACTACAAGCCTCCAAACCCTTCCCTTAAGCTCTATGCAGAGTACCCAGGTGCTAATTTCAGGCAGGTTTTTAGTACAGCTGTTTCAAATTGGCTACTCAGCCACAGCTGGGGCAATAATGACTTCGCTCTTTAATACTTCCTGGGCTGGAGGAGTTGTCAGGAGCTCAATTTATTTATTTACAAAAATTAGTTTTAAATGTGCAATCTGTCAATTGTTTTCTACCTTAAAACAAAACCCAAACTAAACCAAACAACCCCTTCTCCCCACAAATGTCCAAAACCCTGCTTCTGAGAATAGGACTAAAAATGTTTCTGTACTTGCTTATAACATCAGGGAAAGAAATTACTAGAACTACAGTTGAACCGAAATAGCATATTTGTTCCTGATGCTCTAAACAAGTTTCATATGATTCAGGTGCTTTAAAAAAAAAAAAAAAGTGGTTTTGCAGATACTTTTTCAATTTTAAAGGTAAAATTAAAGAAAAAATGTAGTTATGTGATAAAAATTGATCAAATCTAGTACAAAATCATTTTTAAAGCAGCTTTTATTTGGTGGGGTTCAATCAAACAAAAGAAGCTGTCTCTGACAGACTATTTTCTCTATTGTTTCTAACAATAGAGATATTTTTAAGGTTTTTATTTCCTGTGTCAATAAGAATGCCTATACTCATGTTTGATAGGGGTTAAAGTTGGTAAGGTGTCATTATAAAATTTTAAATTTTCAGTAATGTGTTCTAATTAATCAAGAGTCTTATACAGGAGGTTTCACACAAATCCAGTCTTTCTGAGAAAAGTATTGCTAAAACAGTGATCTGTTATATTAATTTCCTATAATTTTTCAGTAAACTCATCTGTTCTTCAGCTAATGGTGGATGCTTAAAGCCATAGAATATGGGGTGTGTGGGCATGAATGGAAAGCAGATGAGTGGGGTTACAGCTGGAGCACATTTTCTCTGCGTCTGTAGGGAATTTATTTCAGCTTGTCTTTGTTGTACAGCAGCATTGTGAGGCTAAGTTAGAGATTTAACTTGTGTTAATGCAGGACCAAAGGTCTTTCGGATGTTCATGTCCAACAGCAATTTGTATGATAAACACTTGCTTCCAGCATCAGGACTACCCAAGCTGAGTAAGCCTGCAATCCAGTAAAGGTGCCTTGGATTTGATGCTCCTCCACATGGTGCCCGAATACGTTTGCATTGGCAGGAAAAACCTAATACCTCCATTTGGGGAAGTTTTACAGATCATAAGGAGCAAAATAAGTTTGTCTGGGCCCTAGGGATTTTTTAAAGGACTAGTGAATTGAAGGCATTTATGATATCTCTATTATTCATACATGTCCTTTTGGTATCTCATAGTCCAGCTGGGAGCTATAATGCTAGTGATGCCAGGCGTGGTGCTAACATGAAGCTGTTCTCTTCATATTGTCTAAATGTTACTGTTGCTTTTCCAGTATGTTTCAAAGATCTTTTTACCAGCAAAGTCAGTATCAGCTTCTCCATTTCACAAGTAGGAAAACTGTATCATGAAAAGGTGAAATGACGATCCTATCCTAGAAGACCAACAGAAGAATGCAATGTAGATATTGTAGTGCTAGTCCTGCTCTCTGTTTACTTCTCCAGTGCAAGCACCTACATTTGGGTAGCATCTCTCTGGTCAGTGCCCAATTTATGAAAACAGTTTTGGTTAATAAGATCAGCAAAAGTGGTTTGCTGGTACAGCTGATATTCCTTAGCAAGAAAAGTTGCATTATTAACTTGTCCAAAAATCACATCCACAGTGCCTCAAATTGATATCTTGGACACAAAAATATCTGCAATTAGCAAACAGTTTATTTAGAAATTAAACATCTGCAGTTCTGTTGGCCCACATGAAAAGTATGAATAAATGTTGTTAAATACAAGTAGATCTAAGTAAATACAAATATGTGCATATCAATGTACATCACAGGTGGTGGTTGTGAAATGAACTTGTTGCTAAGATCCTTACACAAGAAACGCTGACACAGCAAGTTATTTGACAGGAACCATCAGAATATACGAACCATGACTGTTTCAAGCCTCTCTGCAGTGAAGGCGTCCTTTACTGGGTATTTGCAACTGGAACACCCAGCAACAGAAGATACTCTTGTAAATCAAGGCATCATGATTTACTCAAAAATCAGTGGCAGATGCATGACCAGAACCTGTACCTGAACCTGTTCCTGCTAGGGAAACTGCATTGTCAAGTGCCTTGTTCCAACAAGTCGGCAACAATATCTGCATGTTTTAAATCCCCGTGTTGAGTCATCATCATTTAAAGGGAACTTAAACCACCTGAGCATGTCATCCTTCCTAACCTGCTATAAACTATCTGCGAAGTTTTCCCTTTGCAGAGCAGGCATGGCCCTGTAAATTCATCCCTAGTGTGACCCAAAGCCAGGCAGTTATTTCCTAGTTGCTATATCACAATATAAGGCTATGAAGAGAAATGTACTAACAGTTGTTTGTTTGCTCTGCTTGTTCTTTTGAAGAATAATAATAATGCTATCATTCCAAGCAGAATTACACTTGTTCCACTTTCCCTTGCCCTTGAAAATTTAAAAGCAGAAAAGTAATAATTTAAGCAGCTTTTTAGCTGTGGGGTTTTGTTTTATTTTATTTAATCTATACATAAACATTTTTCCAGCATACGTGCTGAAACAGCAGCCATTTGATTTCCTGTTATTGTTAATGATTCTACGGGGTTTTTTTTGTATTTTGTTTTAACCAGAGGCTCATGCAGCAAGTTTGACTTGAATTAATGGCTTCCTGACTTTTGATTAAATTATTTTTAAGAATGCTACTTTTCCATATTTCCTTTCTGGATTTTTTTCTTTTCTTTTGGCAGCTGGCATGCAGCAGTTAGATCCTATCTGATGGGTAGGGGCCAAAATAGTCCCAATATGTAGAAGTGTCTTTAAGACCACATATTACTACATAGACTTCACCTTTAAAAACCTGGAAAAATCCCCAAACCAATCTGGAAGCACATATAGCATACATTGTATGGCTTCACCTATTGGGTTTTGTTTAAGTACTGAATATAACTTGTAGAGGGAAGCTAGCAACTAAAATTACTTCTGTTCAGACTCTATAATCTCACGTGATGGGGAGTGCAGAGGTTACCAGCGACATCTCCAACATTATGTCCTCACTGGCTTGGTAGGACTTAAACATTAGATCAGTGGAGTACAAGGAACTGTCAAGGTTTAGGGTCAGGGCAGTTGGCTAGACCTATAACAGATGCTGTTTGATAACCCCTCTCCCCCTATCAAAGTGGAAGAGAAAGGGAATAAGGGAGAGGGACTTATGGATGTCTGTTAAACCCCCTTCCCTCCCAAACAGGAAGAGAAAGGGAGTAAGAGAGAGAGATTTAGGAATCAGAAAACTGAAACAGCATTAATGAGAATAATAATAATAAAATGGAATATATACTAAACTGGTATCAAACTCAACACCCTTGATGGCAATTGTGTCACCACTGATGCAGGCGCTGGGGAAGTCCCAGACTGGACTCAATAGCAGATGGGAACCGGATTCAGGAATACACAGATCCCTATCGAAGGCAGAATGGACAGAATCCTCCTTGGATGCCGGCCATTGAAGACAAGAGCTTAACCCTCATGATCCCTCAGCTTTATACTGAGTATGACATATATGGGAGGGAATGCCGCGTTGATCAATTTAGGGTCATCTGTCCTGGCCACTCCTCCCCCCAGGTGCGGCCTTTCACTTTCAATGGGGTACATGAGAGTTAGCAGTGACCTTTGTCTTCATAGGATCAGCAGGAGCCTTTCTGCACACCAATCCTTGGTAGTAACTATAAACATCAAGTGTTATCACTGCTAGAAGCAGACATTGTCTGTGAAAACATGCTGTTAACTTCAGAAAGTGCAGTTAATTAGACTTAGCTGAAAATTAAAATCACTGAACAGAATCGTTCTGTTCCAACTCAAACCAGGATAGATACCCTTATCAATGTTTTGAAATCACAAGGCAACTTTGCTAGAATAAATCTTAGTGAGGAGAAAGTGTGAATTCTCATTTTCACAGGTGAGAGAAATCCCAGCTATGGGCAATCTGTGCTAATGTAGCCCATCCTCTCCTCGCCGCTGCCTCCTTGTATGATATTTTAGAATCAGTCCTCGGGGACTGAAGGGAGACTTTGTCTGGCCCTGCAAAGTGGGAAAGAGACAAGCAGAAAAACCAGCCTACCAAATGACTGAGATGGAAAAGTCAAAACAGCGATAAAAAGATTCCCTTAGCCTGATATTAAACATTCCTCCTATCTTATTTTGAATTGATCTGGAGGAAAGAGTAGAGAGAAGTGACTCTGAACAATCTTTTTGCTATATTATTGGTATGTGGAAGACATGTCTTGCCCAAACTGAATTCATGTAATTCATGTAATATTTAGACACCTGTAGTGAGATTATATTTCCTGTTATAATTTGAAGAGCCTGCACTTCTCAGTCTTTTTGCTGTTGAGACCACTGAAGAACTTTGCTGTTTCTCTGGGGAAAACATATGCCAAAAAAACTGGCAGTCTGGCCCAACAGTACTTATTTTCCAAGTATTATAAAACATATGTAACAAGAAGGCTGTTGCTTTCTTTTCAGGGAAGCTGAAAAATGAATCCCACAGGGCATCAATGGGAGCAGAGTCAAAGCTCCCTTCATTTCTGTGTTTTCTCTCCACTTTTGTGACATGAAGTTAAGGCCCAAATTCTACAAAATGCTCATCAGGGAAACTTGTGCAGCCCAATGGCTTCCCTGAGACCCTATTTGCATATAATTTGTTGCAAGATTAGGATCAGAGGCTTTTTTCTCCCCGTCTTTCTACCTCCTTGGGTCTTATTTTTCCATTGTTATATTTTTCTTTTTAAATTGTTTTGACCGAAGTCTAATATAAGTTGTTGGTTTGTTCTAAATCAGTGTCTGCTCTGCTAATTGTTGGTCTGCCAAACATCAGCTGTGGTGAGTTTGACTTCAGAGCAAGATCCAGGCTCATAGAAAAAGTGACTATATTTTGTGAGATATCTAAGAATACAGTTCTGCAAGACTGAATCAAGCCCTAAATGATCTGACCAAGAATACAGAAAAGCCATGAGACACTCACAAAGAAAATATGGTACCCAACTTCAGCCACCCTCCTTCTGCAGAAGTCAGAGCATTTATGAATATCAGTCAGGTGGAATAAGATGTGCACCTTTTAAATGGTCTGTTACCATCCACAAGTGCTTGATAACACAGAGGACGTACTTCTGCTATCCTGTAACAACGCTGCAAGCTAAAGCTACTCCTCTGAAGTCAGTGGAGTTGCTCTGAGTCTGACTGCCAAGTGGTATATGTCTAATCTAGCTATACATTTTAGTTTGACAGTAAAATTTCTACTTCAGACTTCATTTTCATTCAGGAAAAAAGTTGGCATGTTGAAGATTTCTTGTGAAAATTTGAAAAACCATACTTGTCATCAAAATATTAAACAGTAGTACCAATATTGCAATACTTAGTATACCATAACATTGGAAACAAAAGCAATTGAAATGAGTCAGCATGAAATGTTTTCCTCTTATCAAAATAAATTAGAGTGTTGAAATAATGCATTTCTGCTCTCTGTCTTTGAAAATGTCATTGAAATCAACACATTCTCACAAAAGATTTGGTTTTCACTCAGCGTGCATTTTCCAACTAAAAAGTTTATGCTCCCTATCAACCTAAATGGCTGCAGGAGGTAGAAGAAAATTATAAATCAGGCCCTCTGGATTTACGCGAGTAAGTGAGAACAGAAAGTGCTATACAGTATGTGTTAATGGGTGTTAATTCATATGGTCCTGCCTACAGAGATCTGTGCGCAGCTCTGAATACTGCGATATGTCCAATTCCTTTCTGTATGAGTAAAGAAGAATATGAATACTAGAAAAGCTGAAGCCTGCTTTGGAGTAGAAAAGCCAGCCCTACTACAAAGAAATTCTTGTGCCACTTTAATTACCCTTCTTCACCTATAGGTGGAAATTCCACTCCAACAGCTTTAGCAAGGAGCCTGTTAGCCTGGGAAGAGATTTCTGTTTGTCTTTGTACAGCAAACACTGGCTCTGTTGTGGAGCACCAGTTTCTGATTCTAATGATTTCCTGAATTCATTCTCTTCCATACCTTAGGGAAGGAAGAGGTGATCCTCTTGAAAATTCAGATAATTGCTTTTATTTGATTTTTATTAAACCTCATTCAAGAATAATATGATGGCTTTTTTTTATTACATTGCTCATCACTATGGCATTTTTAAGTTTGTTTTGCTAAAAGAAACAGTTTACTAAGCCAAAGACTTAATTCCAGGATTTTTGTGGTGAGAAAACTGGGAGATTTTTTTGAGGTTGTTTTGATTTCAAAGACTTTTGTAATACCGCTTCTATCTATTATTGTCTCCACTTTCTTTCTTTAATAGCCCAGGCTTCTTCCCCAGTCCCAGCAATCAGAGCATGCTGCAGTTTATTGCGTATGCAGCTGGAGCTGGCAGGGCCAGCTTTGCCCTGGCTGTACCTGGCTGTTTCTGAGGCGAGGCAGTGCAAGGGTTCTCCCCAGCTCTGGCTATCACATTGCCCGGGTGAAGCTGATACCCCCTGTCATAGGCATACGGCCATGGAGAACAGCAGGTCCAGCTCCGGCAGGAGATAAGCACAGGGTTAGGTGCAGAGCTGCTGCGGGAGTTAGCCACCACACAGCTGGGAGGAAGCTGCCCTCTGAGTCACGGGCTCTGGGGTGGCAACTTGGTCTTCCCGCTGGAGAGTGGGAAGGGGCAGAAAAGCCTTGGTTAATTAATCATTCAATCCATCCCAGCCTCCTTATAAAACTCTTCTGTGGCTTATGTTACAGGTATTATTCCCATCCTACACATGGGGCAACTGATGTGGAGAAGCAAAATGCATAATCTGCACTTAGCAGACATAAAAGTAGCCAAGCAATTAAAGTTCTGGACTGAAACTTCATGTTGCTAACACCAAAAAATATGATTTTGGGAAATTTAATCTATTTACCTATTTGCTGCCAGTGTGACATCATCTACTGTCCATTAATAAGCCATATAGAGCTACTTGATGTGTGGTTTTATGAGAGTTATTATTCTAAGAGTTGGTCATCTAAAGATAAGTGTTTAGGAACATGAGATTTTCATATACTTTTAGAGCAAGTTTTCCCCTTTTTCCATTTTATCACAGGAAATAACACCTCAAAACACTGTGAAGACTTTGTAAAAGGCTCTGTTATATCTTAAAAAGTTTCTAACAAGAATCCAGTCATCTTAGGTAATCCCTTTAAACTATGTCAATATTTACTTTTAAGTGGAGTTTCAAATACTCAATCAGGTGCAGTCTTAGTCTTAAAATTGGGACAATTCTCATTGACTGAGAATTACAGCTGAATGTTTCAGGGGTTTACTGTGAGTCCTTGTAGTTACAACTTGTGATGGCCGTAAGGATGATGGGATGTCTGTTAGTTTATGCATCTGTCCATGAGTAAGTGGGTCCCCCAGGACTGTTTGTAGTCATCTGCTGGGCTCCTGCCACATCTGTGACATTCTGTACCGCCGCTTCCCTGCCATGAGGTTTCCAGAAGGGCACACAGTCATTAAAATAACCAGTGTTGGAGTTATAAACCAGCATGTTCACCATTGTATGTTCTTCCATAGCTTTTGGAAGAAATGTGGCAATTTGGCAACAGCTTGACCCTTGCTCAGAGGGGTGATGGAGAGAGCCAGTCACAAACCCCACCACCATGCAGAGGGCTATGTGCCATAAATGAGCAGCTCCAGTGCGCAGCTGATCCCCAACTGCAGGACGCAGTTTTGTTACTGAAATCCTGTAAATGTGAACGGGACTTCAACAGCTATTACAGGATAATGGGCAGCTATAGTTGGTTGAGCATAGGGATCATTGACAGAACTAAAGACCCTTAATAAGCACTGCAGCCACTTCCCATGATTATCTGCAACGTATAATTTGTGAGAGAAGCATATTTTTAGTGCTACTAGCACCTAGACCTTTGTTTTCTGATTTTGATGGACTAATGACAAGAGACGTTACACTGAAAGACAAAAGAAAGGCAGATGGAGCACCATTTCATTACATAGTTACCCTATTTCACCTTCACTTTCTTGAGGCAAGGAACAGGTTATTTCATACCACGTGGGGTAGCTTGCCCTTGCCCCTCATAGCAGACATGTTTGGATCAGAGAAGGTGGTTGCTCTAAGATGTGGCTAGCATTACATTCTTTAAGGTGTCTAGTCAATGTGTCCTGCTCACATCCTCAGAATTAAACTGATCACCAGTTTTCTGGGCAATATAAAATTTTTCTTCCATTTCAAACTGTCTTTTCCTTTATTTTTTTCTATAACATGAAACACAGTTGCTGTCTATAATGATGTGGCATCATCATTCTGAGGAACCTCCTGCTGTTAAACATCTCCAGCACTATTGCAGGGATCACTTTGAATGACTTGGGTGTCATTCATTATACCAGATGTTTCCTATCTGGTAATGTGGTAACAGGGAAGGGCCCCATCTCACTCTTATGGTCCTCAGTGTGGGACATGATAGAGGAGACAATAACTGAATTGATTTAAATCTTCCCTGGCTCCTCAGGGTAACTCCTGGTCTAGGACACCGCAGTCTGTGTAATTTTCCTCACCATCTCTTATTTGATTGCACACTGCACTTAGTGAAGTGAAATGAAAATTATAAAGCTATGGCAAAGATCAGAAGGCAGAAAAAAGTGAGTAAATATAAACAGTGAAGTGAAAGAATGTGACTGGAGAGCAGCAAGTGCTAAATGACATATTTCACAAGAACTTGAGCGTGTGCTTCCCTGGGAACCACAAAGGTCTCTGCACCACAGCTCTCAAGTCTCCAGCTTGTTACCTTTCTTCTTCCAGATTAATGCTCATTTTAGGACATCTTAGCTTTGCCTTCTGCTGATTCTAAGCTATTTATTTTCTGAGAGACTGACTTTCACATTATGTAATAAATTGCTGGGATATACTGTGCATGCAGAGAACTGCTGGGTACATTTCAACTCAATCTCTCTGCATAGACATATTTCTTTTTCTGGAAAAAAAAAAAGGAAAAAAAAAAGGTGTAGATTATTTTAGTGGGGATTTCCCCCCAACAATGATAACTTCACAGAGAGAAAAAAATAAAGTGATAACACCCTTTCTTTGCTTTTCTTTTCCTTTCTGGTAGAATTTTGGTAAAATTAAACATTTTCAGAATTAATTTAAGCTTAAATAACTTAAAAGTAGATCTGGAATATGACTAAATCCTAAATGAAAGAAACCTTTTATCATTGCTTCCTCCTGATACTAAGGAATTTTCATATTACAGTGATGCAATATTTTGAGTTTGTGAGGTACCCCATGGAGTGGCTCTGGAGCCCCATATCCACTGTCATAGCTGTGGCAGTTCCTACTGTACTGAGAACTCCTCTGTGTTCTAACTGCTTTGCAGTATAAATGGGCAACAACACTGTTTCTTTGCTTGATCTCTCTGGAATAACTGAAAAATAAACCAGCACATATCAAATAAACCCTACATGTCTCAGATTCTTCGTCATCTAGAGCAGTTTCCTTAGGCCTCAAGAGTCTTTTTCCTGAAGACCACACCCCTGCCAGGCTACTGGAGCATGCTTGTCTCTTCCTCTTTCCTCCCCAAAAACTTCCTTTTGAACAGTATGAGTCAGTTATATGTTTCCTTATTATTGTCTGGTCTCATTGCTGGTCAGAAAACAGTCCCCTGTTAAGGTCTGTTGTCCTGCACTTAACAGTTCTTGAATAGATGACAATCCATTTCATTGTACAGTGGCTCCCCAGCCATGTTACCATTTAGAACAGTAGAGTGCCTTTGTGGAAAATTCTCCATCATCCCCATTTATCCTGCACTGGTTTAATTTGCTGTTTTGGTGCATATAAAGTATACTCCTTTTGGAAGAAACTAAACCAGAAGCTCTGCTTCAGGTGCACACCAGTGGTGCTTCAACACCTATCAGGGACAAAAGAGATCTGTAGGATACATTTAAACCACATGGATTTGGGGTGTCCAGTCCAGTAAATCAAACTAAATATAACCTGAAGTAAAATGCCAGATCACATGCACTGTAGATGTAGAGACCTCACAACCAGTTGCACTGTCCTACTGATCTGGTCTTACTGTGCCTAATGGCTTGCTAATGTAGACAATGTCAGAGGGACATAAAAGGTATAACAGTTTCATATCATCAGCTTCCTAAAAATCAATGAGTTCATAAGTTTCTGAAATAATTTTAGCTCCTGACTATGTCTCTAGGCAGCTAGCAATATACAGCTGCTAAAGTCTACAGTACCTACAGAGCTGGATTTAGTAGATGCCTTAATTTGGTGTTAAAATAATTAATGGATTTGCATGTGATATAAAGATGGGGTGAGCAGAGAGGTCATCTATCAATATTTCATCTATTGGGATTTGTGATTAAGTCCTTGAAGCTTTGAGATGTGGTCAGGCTGTAGAGCCGTTTAGGGTAACAAGTGAAGCCTATTATCAGGTCCAATTACTCTGGAAAGGAAATTAAGAGAGGCAGAATATAATTATTTGAACTGGAATGTAGCCAGAGTGTTGGGGTGATCATTTGCTATATGATCATTAATGACTGTGATAGAAAACTGTGGATTTAATTCCACGAGGTAAATATTCATTCTCACCAAGGAGTATGCTTGTTAAGAACAATATGGATGCAGTCATAAAATAATGTTAATTGAATCCTGTGTATGGGTGAGCATTCATCTTCTGAAAACAAGTATCAGCACTAACATCACTCAAAATGCTGCTTAACATCTAATGGAGATAGGGAGCTGAAAAGACTATCTTTTTTGGGGATTCTGATGATAAGGCATAAGATGAAATACCCATAGTTGGCACAGACTGGCCTCTTTTGGATGCTACAGAAGCAAACATGTGGGGATGTAAGCAAAACTGGTAAAATACATGAATTTAAAGAATGGCTTACCAGAAATTCTAGATATGAAAAGAAGCTTTTGAGTTCTCATGGAAGCCAGAGTGTTTAATAAATAATGTACTATCTTCTCTTTTGTCCTTCTTCTGTCCTGAAAGTAATAGCAAGATTCTGTATGTCAGTAGTGTCTTACTCGCATTTAGTTTACCCTTCAATTGAGCTTCTTGATACTCCAAAACAGAAGGAGAAACAATATATGATAATTGCTTTACCTTTTACTGCAGTGCAGCAGATATATAACCACATTATCAATAAAGGTGTGAAAAAAGTCAGTGCTTGCCGATGCTTAAGGAATTTGAGAAGGCAAGAGCCCAGTTTATACTTTTAACATTTGAGAATAAAAGCTTTAGTCCTATGATTATTTCTGTGCAATACTTAGGTCATCAGCTACCAAAATGGTTACACACATCTTTTATAGCCAACCTATCAGTTCATACTTAATTCCTGTTAGGATGCTGGGCACTACAGCAGTTGCCAGACTTTAAGGACTTTTAAAATACTTTGCTAGTGAGATAGTTTACTAAATCAGTGCCCACAGTGGCCAGTGGTTCTGCTTCACAGCTTACCTAAGGAAGGGCATATCTAGCTGCACTGGCTCAGCCAGAGGGTCCCTCTGCTGAAAGGAGAGCTGCATCCACATATCCTTCTAGAAGAAATAGATTAGAAGGGGCATCTCTGAGTCTTTACCAGCTATAGGAGCACTTTTTACTGAGGAAGATCCTGAAATGACATCATTCAGGTCAAAACTAAAATCTAATATCCACTAATGTAGTTTATCACAAGACTCTTTTCTTTAGTAGAACTGAAGTTCCTAAAAAGGCTCCTGTGCTTGCCAATGTTTTGCCAGGAAGTTTTGATAGATAGGGAAAAACTTTAAACACAGCTAGTGAAGCTTGTTGGTAAAGAACTGGCCACTTAAAATGCATGCGGCTTGATCTGGAACTTGCTCAAGTCCATAGGATAGTCTGTTTCATGTATGGAGGCAGGTGAGGCTTTCATTCAAACTGAGGTGTTTGCAGCAAGGTTCATCCAAACACACAGAAAATGGTAAAGACATTTGTGAAGGAGGTCAGGGGAGAGAGACAAATAGTGTCTCCTCTTACTGCTTTCCTGGAAGTCCCGCAAAACTTTTTGTGCTTCTAGAAGAGCAAGGGGTAAGAGATCTGCTTGATGTGAATGAAAAGAATCTTGTTAAAAATATTCAAGCCTCTGAGAGAGCTGCTTACATTAGCATGATTATTTAGTCTGGAAAAAAGGACTTCACTGCAGTCCTCTTTGGGAGGCCCAGAGTGCCAGCTGCAACTCCTGAAAAAGGAAATTCCAGCCAGCACAGAGAGCGCTCCTGTTCCCATCGCCCAGAAGTCGCCTGTGCATGGCCCAGGCTTATGGAAGCTTTGAGACACTCTCACATAGTGTTTTTTTACAGAGTAAGAAGTCAGTGGTCATAAACAAGTGTCCTTTCTGAAAGAAAGGCCCATACGTGCCTTCTGAGGCACCATTGACAACTTTAATAACCTATCTGGCAGAAGGCAACCAGAAGAAACCAGATCTGGAACTGAGAAAGGGAGACCTTAAGGTCAGCCCTATTTAAACATATCACATTTAATAAGGGAATAGGAACAATAAATCCCATAATGTCTTTAGCAGTTCAATAGTTTGTATGCTGGGAGAGGAGAAAGTCTGTGGTGTAGTACATCAAGTTTTATGTCATTCTGTTCTGAGACTGTAAAGGCAGCTAACACCACTTAACCTAACATTGCTACTATTGGTAAACAGGAGAACATGCATTAAACAGTGTAACTCTGAGAAAACTCTTCATGAACCGAGTTCATCAAAGAGGGATCCTTTATAGTGTCATTACATGAACGATTACATTACAACTATGATGACAAATCCATCCCTCAGGCACCTTGTAATGGTGATGGCCATCTCACAGGTTGTGAAGGATTTTTTTGACCACTAGGCATTTCAAACTGCAGCCTGGGATGAAGAGGAACTTTACTGTAGCAGAAATGTAGAGGATATAGTGAGTGAACATGGGAACTGAAACATGCCACCTGGTGCAGAACCATGCCCCATACCCCGGCCCCATGAATCCACTGCAGTAAGTTAACTGCTCCATGGACCACCTCTGATGTTTTGTGGTGTCAGATGCCATGCATAGGCAGCTGACATACAGATGCATTCTCCAGTGTTTGTTAGAATATGAGTTTTTTGAAGAGCAGAAGATGAAGTAAGACCTGGGCAGATGGGTTGGCTAGGGGGAAGTATTTGAAATGTCATTGTAGTTCTCAAATTTCCTAGTCAGAGCATCTGAGATGATTAAGAAGAGAGAAGAAGGCATCTGATTTTGTTTACAGGTGTGAGCTTATAGAAAATTGCTTCTTCTACATCCTTCTCCTCTGAGCTTCCAAATGTTCTCTGTTTTTCTTCTGCTCTGTTGCAGCTGAGTACTCATACTGAGACCTTGGAGCAAAACCACAGTCTAGCCTTTATTTCTGGCCTCATAGTATAGATCCATAAGTAAAGTAGTGGAAGTGAGAGCAAGCTGGCCAAAGTGCTCCCAGCATGGGCAAATGCTTTGACTGACTGGTCAGTGCATGGTCACGGCTGCTTGGGATTTCTCTGCCACCTGACAAAGCCCATGGCAAAACAAAGGGAAAATCAAATAGAAGGTAACATTTAAGTTTGGTTTTAAAATTAAGATGCAAATCTGCTACACAAATATCCTACGGCATCCAAGTCCAAAGGGACCTTGTTTCATTTTTGGATCAGCTTAAATTTCTTAAACTAACTTCACTGACATTTGTCTTGTGCTAGTTAATTTACTTATGTCTGCTGTACCACGATCACACTAAGCATAGATAAAGTTCTCCATATGAAGGTGTCGCGGTCGGGCGCGCAGGGGTCCGACCACCTCCCAAAGGGAGAAGGGTTGAGGGTAAATTGGGACATCTCCCCACCAGGCTCGCAAGCAGACACGGAGATCGAAAGAGTATCTAACAAATTTATTACTAAATATATTCAAATAAAATCTTATTTACTTTATGGAAATATTACGATATTAAAGAACACCACGCTTACCCATTCACTCCCTCTCTCACCCACCGAGAGATAAGGGCAAATAAGGACTTAATTATGTCAAAGTATGACCTGTATGTGTGGATGGTGCATGTGTGTGCGTGCATGTGTCTTTTCGGCGTTTGGTGATGGTCTCCGTGGAACGGTGACGATGTCCGACCGGCAGACCTGGACTGTTTCCAGTGACGTCAGCAGCTTGTAGCTGTTTTTCTCTCTTTCTCCGACGGTGGCGTCGGCTTTGTCTTTTCTGGCAGTGCAGCTTTCGGTGCAGTTTCTTCGGCACCACTTCTTCACTTTTTCTGGCAACGCGGCCTTCTGCGGCGTGGCTTTCTGCAGCACGCGGCTTCTTATGGCCTCTTGTTGCAATTTCTTCTTCTTGCTGCAGCTTGCAGCTTTTTTTCCTGGATTCTTTCAGTTTTGGCTCGTGGCAGCAGCTCACGGCGGTGGCAACGATTGCGCACCTTACGGCCGGCGGCAGCTCACGGCTTCTTTCTCTCCCCCGGATTCCTGGAGCAGTGGGAGTCAGCAGTTCTGTCCGGCGGCTCTCCGCGGCAGCTGCTCCCTTCTTTCTGACTGCTTGGTTTCTTCAGGGGGCTGCGCTGACAGCTCAGTTCAGTTTCCCCCTCTCTGGCTGCTTGGCTTCTTCAGGGGGCTGCGCTGACAGCTCAGTTCGGTTTCCCCCCCCTCCTCCTCGCTCCTCTCCGGCAGCGGCGGAGGGAGGGGGGGGGTGCACTCAGCAGGAGCGATGTGCTCCCTTTGTGCAGTGAGGCGGAAAAGAGAAAGTTTGTTTTCTTTTTTGATATTTATGGCTGGCCTTATCTCGCTTCTGTCTTCCTGGAGGATTTATGCAGAATAGATTTATGGGAAATCGAGTTCTTTGCTCACTATTTTAATAAGGCAGAAAAAATCATGTGGTCGGTTCACCACAGAAGGTTTACGCCATTATGGTAAATCTCACACTGTAACAAAAATGTTTTTGTATCAAACTTGCCCTGCAAGTCAGCAACAGCCACCACTGCACACAGTTATTTGTTCTTTGCGGAACGCTTGCTGTGTTACGGGCAGACTGTGAGGAAAATGAGTAACCTTTTTGCCAGAGAGGATGCAGAACAGACCTGAACAGCTGAAGGGAGGGATGGAAGCAGTAACCACCTTGCTGGTAATTTTTAGCTGTCCCTGGGTATCTGCTTTTTACCTTAAAATATTAGTTTATAGTATTTCCATTAATATAGGTATTAAAAATATAGAAGGATTTCAATACCCTCGAAACTGCTAATGATTTTAGGAGTAGAAGGATAAAACTAGTGTAGAAAATTAATCTAAAAAGTTATAGGTTTTCTTTCAAAATTATCCTCTTCTAATCAGTTCTAATCCTTTCTTTCTTTATAAAGCTGGAGAAAAAAATGAGTTTTGTAGAATACTTCGAGGAAGGTATCAGTTCTTAGTCTTTGTTTACCAATTCTCCCACACCCCAAGCAATGCCTTTACTTGGAGAGTTATATAGCTTACTTATTTAAAAAAGCAGCTTTGGTCTCCATTTGTGATACATTCTTTCATCCATAGCATCACAGTTCCTATCAGTTCTTAGGACTACTTCTGCCTTTCAGAACCGATACATAGATACCAATCAGCATGTTCTAGTTTCCCTTTCTGAACCATCAAAAATTACAAATAAACAGAACAATAATAGCAAATAACTCAGCAATTTTTTTCCCTTCCATTGTAATGGTTAAGAATCTTTTGGGAAGCAGCAACCACCAGCTTCCCACATCAGTGACTGAGCGTGGTCTGTAGGGAAGGACGAGAGTCAGTCTCCCACTTTGGGGGACAGAAGGGTAGGAATGCAGAGAAAAGCCCCTGCTCACTTGTGGGCAGGAAGGAGGGCAATTTGCTCTGTTCCAAAGTTAATTGCAGCTTCAGGTTCTCTATGAATACCTTTCAAGTACATCTGCTACAAAGCCTTTAGAGCCACTGTTATTTACAAAGTAGGAAGGTGCAACAAATGCAGATTATAAGAACTCTTTTCTAAAAAGACAAGAGGTATACAGTCTTCCAGCATCCTACCAGGGTTAAAATTATGGTGACTGCACTTGTAGGGAGGCAAATAGTCATTTAGCATGCTATTTTACTTGTACAGTCATGGAGCCTGCAATGATTAATGGGTAGGTTGTTTTTCTGTATTCATTTTAAAGCTTTAGGGTGCTTTTGAATGTCTCGATTTTTAACCATTTTCAGCTACCCAGCAGGTACGGGAGTGCCTTTCATATAAATTAATAAATAGCCTTTCTCCTTAGCTCTCTGCATATTACACTATATGCAAATATATCCTGACACATACTGTCCCCAGGCACTCTACCACATTCACTTTCCAACTTCAGGCTTGACCAAATGGAGCCAAGGAAATATATGCCAAAAAAACCTGCGTTGTCTTGGTCTTCTGGATAATTTTCTCCTTTCTAGTTATTGTCCTGGATGTTTACATTGCCATTGCTTTGCCTTTCGGCTGCAGAGTGAATCAAGTTGCTGATACTGTTGAGAATGATTTCTTCCTCTCTCAGTCTTATTCCCACTGTTACAACGTTAAGTTTTCTGAGAATATTTACTGTCAGAATCCTTCATTTTACAGTATTTAAAAGCAATTCAGTCAAATTCAGGAAGGAAGCAAATAGGTATGGAGCTGACCTAGTGACTACAAATTAACCTCACATAATACATTAATAAGTTGCATATATATGTGAACTATGAAATCAAAGAGTTAATCTGCTACACTCTATGTAAGTCCGCTATACCCATGATTTGTTTTAAATGTCTTTGGGTAGGGTCACCTTCTTTTAGCATACCAGTATACATGACCATTTGTGCACATAGAAATCAATCATATCTGAAAGAGATGTGGTGCTGCTATGAACCTTTTAAATTCTTCTAAGGTGCACCTTTAGATATTCTTCACATCAAGATTTGTACCTGCATGAAATGGAGGCTGCATCAGTAAAGCCTTCAAAATCAGAAAAACTGGCAAAAACTTCCTGTTCACTGTGACCTAGTACTTTACCAATTTAAAAAAGAAACCTGGACTTCCCTCTCCCTGTTGTCCAGGATGGTCTACTATGCAAGATCTCTACAGTTCCACCTGTAGCATTTTTATGATGGTTTACTCAACTCAGTTCTGTCATCACAGAAGGATTAGCAGGTTGCTAACTTCTAACACATCTAATAAAACTAACAATACTGATTTTTAAATGAAATTAGGATTCTCAAATTAAAAATACTTAATATCCACATCTATACATTTTACTACTGCATTTCTATCAGGTGTCACTTCATTTCATGGGAAAATATTTCATCAGTGAAGAAAAAAAATTGTGTGATACAGCTTTCACAGAAGCACTGTTATTTTTGTGGTTAGCTGAAATGTTGAGAAATGGTAGTGAGGAAGAATGTTTTGAAAATTTTAGGATGCCTTCTTGGAGATCTAGTGACCTTGGGATAGTACAGAAAAAAGTAATATCCCCACAATAAGGCTTTCATTCTGCAGTTTCATTCTGGCTAATGCTCATGTAAGGACATAATTTACCGGTAAGGAATAGGCTCTACCTTCTCTTTAACAGAGACAGTCCTGTCTCATTTTCTGTATTTTCTGTTTATTTTGCACCAGCATATCTAAGACCCCCATAGCGTGTGACAATCATGAGGATATAATACATGCATTACCTGCTGCAGGCAATGCCCCTCTTTTATCTGTATCTATCCCAGGATCAAAAGTTTTCATCTAAGCAAAGTGAGTGCAATATGACCTTATAATGCCCTGTAAGACACTGTTGCAGAAGAAATCTTGGTTCATACTGTCATAGTTTGCATTCTTGAATGTATTCTCAGTATCCAGTCATGCATGAGATCTCCTGCATGTCTGTGCCAGGAGCCTTCCTGAACTTTACAAATGTGTTCTGGAGCACTCACTGTATGTGCAATGCCCTCTGTTCAGACAGCAGTAGTGGTCTCTGCTCTGCAGGGTTGTGCTTTTAAAAAAGTAAGTGTCCCAAGGAGTAGGGGTGAAATAAGCAGGCTGAGACATGATGCTTGCCCACATTCTGATAAAGTATTAATAAAATCAATTGGAAATTGTTGTAAGTCTTACTCTTCCTATCAGTACTAGAATTAAGCTAATGTCAAACAGTTCTGAAATATTTGAATGTGCAAAGCTTTACTTGGTTGCAAGAGAGAGCCCCATAGAAATGAATCGTCCCTCATAAATCTGTTGCTGAGGTTCCTATGCTTTCTGACAACAGCATCCACTTCTACAGGCCAATTCTCATCCTACTTTATGGTCATGGTCTAACAGTTCTTTTCCTTCTACTGCATGTACAACTGCAGTATAGCAGTTTTCTCTGCCTCACATCCCTGATAGCTTTCCACCATTCCAGAAACAGTCCAAACAGTCATGTTAGAGGGCCACATCTCAGCATTATCTTGCAGGGCCCAGAGCAGCCTGCATCACCAACTGGAGCCAATGCCGGCCCCTACCCAGCAGCACACACTTGGACCATTCTGCATTTGAGAGCTGGGATGTGGGCTTTCCTAACTCCTGAAGTCTTGACTGTCAGGCAGGGATGAAGGTGTGCTGTAACCTTGAAGTCTTTCTGAAAATTGAAGGAACTATGATTAAGAAGTATGCTGTGAGTCATGTCCCTTTCCACATACTCCCTGTTAAAGAGAAGGCAATGTGTGTGGTTTTTTTCTGACTAGAACACAGCTTCCTCTATTCAATGGTGTGCTCTGGAAACTAGGTTTACAAACTTTTGCTGACAGCTTAGAAGCATATAACAGCACATTTACATTTCCTTGGTACAGGTCCTAACTTTCAAAAATTTTGAAATTTTTGACAAAAGTACTGAGGGCTGCTGGAATCCACTTTAACAGTTGTTGAACTTCTGAGTAAGTGAGATTGTGTCAGTACATCTTTTCAAAAGGTTGAACTATTTTTTATTACATTGAAGACTTTTTTCTTTATCAGGATGAACAATTGAAGAGGTTTAATAAATGCTCTTCTCCCCAGAGTCCTTTCCCTTTGAAAGTTTTACCTGTACTAACATCTAAGGATCCAATTCACAGGCCATGGACTTGTGAAAATGTTCTTACTGAATACAAGCAGAAGTCTGACCCAGGCCCAGGGGAGAAGACCCAAAGCCATTATTACATGCAATGGTCATCAGCCTTAGGTACCACTTAGCAGACCATTTTAACAGATTTTGTGTGTGTGTGGGGGGGGTTTGTCTTCGATATTTCTGTGGTTGTATGACTGAACTGAACTTTATAAATATCAGATAAAACTGTGGTCAGACTGCTGTGGCTGCAGCATGTAAAAGGGAAAAAGAGAAAGGGGCTCTTCGAAACTTACAATTTTCCTCACATTGTTTTCTGTGTATTGAACTTTTAACATTTTAATATCCATGTCTATATTTAGAAGCAGCTACTGGTCACTTTGGCTGCAGCACTTCACAGAGCACAGCCATATCATTCTGGCTCCAGTGCACAGGTTTTGTCCTCTGCTTTTTTTTTCCTCTCAGGTAACTTTGGCATATGAACATATTTTGCTCCCTGTGCTGTAAAACTGAATAACCATAGATGAGTCAAAAGAGGGAAATTTCCTGCCAATAATAAGTGGATTTTTCAGCAATGTGATTGAATTGATTTCCAGTCAAGACTTCCTAAAGTGCATAATGGAGTATTTGAACTTCAAGACATTTTAGTATGAAGCTGAGGCAGGAGAAAACACCATCAGGGTCCTTTGCAACAGGAATATCCAGTGTTTTTACAAAGAGACAAAAGCAGACTTTCCAAGGACAGAACAGCACTCCCTCAGACCTTTGCACAGGATTCAGACTACAGACTGGGGACATCAATAGTACGGTAATTTGCTGTTCCCATATATGTTATCTTTCCATACACAACTGTATTTGTGATGTTTGATAGAAATTCAATCTGTTAATTACCTAAAAAGGCTTATAGAAAAGCACTAGTTATGTCAATCACTTCTTTGGCCTCCTGGCTCATCTTTATCCCTCTGGCAGCATGGCCTGCTGTACATTTTAATACAGTCATCGAGTGCAATACATAATCATAATTAAGAGATAAAGAAAAAGGAGTTGTATTGCAAGTCACCACATGACTATACAATGGTTATTTGAAGGCCTTTGTTGTGTAATTGCTTGAAACTCTCTTGGAGATTTTTGAAGCATTTCAGAAGTGTTTTAAGAGGATTGCTTTAAAAGATTAGTGATTAGAAATTAATAAATGCAATGATTTAAGGGCTTTTCCCCTGTTTTACTAACAAAAACATGGAGCAATTAATTTTAACATTTAATCACTGCTATTCTTTTTTGCTTTAAAAAAAAAAAAAGAAAAAAGAAGAGCCATTAAATATTTTATGTGAGTGCAGAAACACAGTGCCTATGTCAGATTCTCTCCTGTTACCCACTCCTGGACAGATATACTGAAAAATAATTCTTCCATTCTAGGGCTCTCTCTTCCATACTTTATGGCCAAATGTCTTTTCCCTGTGGCTTAATATCCTGATTCACTTAATGTGGACTCATCCTCAAGGTCCAGATCTTTCAAGTGGTTTATTGTTTAGTGATGAATATAGAATATAGGCGACAGTGTATCACATCCACCGACATAGTACAAAACGTACACAAGAATAGTAGGGCTTGCAAGAGAGTGACGCCAGGCTGCAATACGAAGCAAGAAGCAACACATGGCACAGTTTTGCAAGGAAACTTGAAATGATAAATGTTTATAGTATAGATTTTTAAAAAAATGATAAAAGAAATAAGGCCAGTTGGGGAAACAAACTTCTGGTGGTGGAAAAGTGTGAGAGTGGGAAAGACAGTATCAGATTGCACCTGGAGAACAGAAAAGCTAAATTTAACCAGCAAGAAGTTTTCAACAATACATCTTAACAGTGTGGTTAAGCAACATAAAAACACTGAAATCAGCCAGAGATTCAGATAGTTAATGTCTCATGTCCCAGGAGCTGACTCAACAATAGCACAGTAATATTTCCATGTACATTTTACAACGTATTTTCCTTACCATCATTCTTAGGACAATATATAATTAGATATAGTAATTAGGAGCATGGTAATATATTATCTGAGTTGAGTGCGTGTCTTGCAGTAAAGAGACACACTTCTTACTTGTTGAATTTAAGCAAACTGCATCTTTCTTAGAGATTGCCAGATCACCTACTTGGATCCCTACTTTTTCAGTTTTCTTGGATTGAAATGATTACCATTTGTCTGTACTATTCCCGCTCTATCAAAATCTCAGTTGTCTACAACACTTCTGCAGTTTATCCTTAGATAAACTAGGCATACAGTTGCAGTTGAGAGTTTGAAATTTTGGTTTGTGTAGTCCCATTGTGTTATGGTTACTATACATGGGTTGGGGTTTTTTTGAGATTACAGGTCTAAGAAAGTGAGGTCAGATTTTTGTGCCAGAGCTATCATGTAGGAGTCAGCAATTGTTCTCTTGACATGTTTGGTAGAGGCCACATCACCTCCAAGTTTGTTATCTTCTACTGGCTACACCACAGTCACTGACAGAGGAACTACATGTGGATACAAACAGTCTTGCTCTGCAGTTTGGGTCCTCCTGACTCCTTTCTCAGATGCAACTATGAAGCCCTTTGGAGTCATGATGGCAGGGGATCTGCTTGTGTTTATCAAAAGGTGGCCAGTATGATTAGCCATTTTAATGCAGAGTTCTGGCTACCGTGGTTAGGACTTCCAGGTTTTCCAAGCTGCCATAGAAACGCATATGACAATTTAGCAGGGAAAAAAAGACAGAAATCTTGGAAATATGGTAGTGTTCATGGGACAAAGCTTAATCCTCATTAGGTGGTGTAATGCTGAACATCATTTGCTGTGTGGCAGCTTTTTTAGTCAGGTAACAGCTTGATTTTACAATTGAGCTCAAATACAGTTCACATTTTTATTTAAGAAATCCCAGTAAAGTTAATATGCCTTGTGCTGTAGCTATGGCTTGAAAAATAACTGAGTAAAAGCTTAGTTTCTTTATACGATACTTAAACTTCAATAGTGCTTTTTTCTTTTATTGATCTTTTGAACATTTCATTTGATACCAAAAAAAGAAGCAAGCTGAACACCCATTCCAAATCCTTAAGGCAGGGCTGGACAGTCTGAAGTCTAAACTGAAATCTGAGTATTGAAATATCACCTTTCATCTACAATGGGCTAAAACAAAATCTCAATTTCCTCCCCATCTTCCTGAACTTTGGAGCATTCTGATCCTGTCAGCCTGTGTAGAGGCTGTGAAAGAGAACATCTCAGCTGCAATGCCAAACCTTAGCTACAAATTGCCGCCTCTTCTAGACAAGAGCATTTTCTTATTATTGCAGACCCTCTGCTTTTACTGTGAAATAACAAAAACAATGCAGTAGAATTCAAACAGCACAAATACACTGTATTGCTTCACCACCTGCACCAAGTGTGGTTCTGGTGACAGTGACACTGTCCTGTCAGGGGCGCAAAAATGGCATTGCTCTAAGTGCAGCCATTCAGCCAAAATGGGCTTCTGATTTCTCACCCTGGCCAAGCTACGCAATGCGATTAAATTAGATCTCTTACATTGTTCACTGGCTTCTGCTAAATTACACCTTTGGTTTCTGGTCCAATGAAAAGGTGCTAATTACCTTCTTAAGTGCTCATTTAATGTTCTGCAGTGACATAAAGCATGAGTGCAGCTGCCTGCATGCCCGAACCTTCCAGAGGTTTCTCGCTGACTGCTTGCTCTCTTCAGCCTTTTTAATTTTTCCTCTGCTCCTTCTCTCTGTCCCTCCAAGGCACGTGCTGTGTGCCAGTTCTTCTACAGCTGAATAAATCTACAACATTGTTTGCTGCAACTGGCTCCATTTTACGCTCCCCCCCCCCAAAAGAAAGAAAGAAAAGCAGCATCCTCTCTGGGTCTAATTGCCCAGCTTGCATTATGATTTTTCTCTTAGATGGAGTTCAGCAGATCTCAGTTTGCAAATGGCTTCCCCTACTCTTCCCTTGAAAAAGAGGTTTATCTGGGGAAACATTTAATCTAGGCCTCATGCAGATGGAACCTCCCTGTTTTATAAATGCTCTCTGCTGTCACCTGTGCTTACGTGGCTACAGGCACTCGGAGGTCTAGGTGTCCAAAACCACCCACCAGGACTTGCACACACATGTCAGTGGGAAGCAGCTGGAGCCACAGGCTGACTGTTCTGACCTGGCAAGCAGCACAGAGCTCCACATCTCCAAGGTGGTGAGACCACAGCACAGCCCATGGATGTCCCTAGGACACAGTCCCGCCCTCAGACTTCTCACTTCAGTCTACGTGCCCTAGACCTCAACACTGGTGGCTCAGACCTCAGCATCTCAGATGAGCCATGTCAAAGCTGTGGCTGCTTCGTAACAGCTTGGATGCGGACACTAGAGCGGTCCTGCAGAGGCATTTCAACAGCTGCTCTGTGGCAGCCCCCATCTCCCCTCCCCAGGGAGCAGCTGCTGCCCATGGGTGGGCCTAAGGCACAGCTCCTTCTGAACTCAAGTTTTCAGGTGTGGTGTACTGCTGCAAAAGCAGAGACTTAAAACACAGTTGTGACTTAAGTGCATGTAACTGCATTCTGTGGAAAACCTGCCAGATTCTAACAGCTTGTATTAAATTAGTGGGAAAAAGTAAAACCACTGTTTTTCCTTTTACTAACTGCCAGTCCTACTGTGCTCAGGTGCAGCAGTAAGCAGCCACAGCGCTGCACTTCGCAAGGCAGGTGCCCCCAGACCATCACTCTCCCTGAGTCCAGAGCAGTGAGCTGGGCACGGTCTGCTCGAGGCTCAGGGTGGCCCTGTCCCTGGCAGGTCCCAGCCTGATGCAAAGCTGATAGCCCAAAATGTTTCCATTTTCTTTAGTTCTATAAATAGGAAAAATTCAGTCTGGAACAGTGGTGGCACAGACAGCTCCCAGTGCCCTGCCTCTGTGGGACAGATGGGCTGATGAAGCCACACTCATATTAGGGATGGACCAGGCTGATGTTGTTAAGGAGATTTTTTGCTTCCCAGTTTAAACATTGTTAACCCTTTTCCACGTTAGCTTTGTTTGCCGCAACCTGTCAGTTATGGCTCAGCACGGGCTCTGCTCACAAGTAATGCACAGCTGCACTCCCAGCAGCTCTCCCAGGACAAAGCATGTTCACGGGGTGCAGATGTGGCCGGGGTTCAGCAGGTCTGGCCAGGGTATGCTCATCTACTTCTATTAGATTTCTCTGTAAAAGCACACCGGCTTTTTTTTTGTTGTTACTTCTAAAGAAGATTAAATATGCCCTAATTTGAACTTGAAGAATTATTTTGTTTTCACTCGAATATCCAGCTATGCTATATGAAACCCGGACTTGTGAGGCCATTGCATGAGAACTGGATTGCCCCCACCTCCTCCTGCAGAATCCTACTGCCAGAGGTTTTATTCCCTAATCGTTACCAGGACAAATATTCTCAGGTGCTATGGTGAATTAGAAAGACAGTCAGACAGAACGAAGCCACAAATCAGAGATTTCAAACAGCAGTCAACTTGCTTAACCATCACATCCTTGGTAAGTGCCAGAGATCCTTTAGATAATGTCTGAGGCAACCCACCACAGTGAAGATTCTCCATGTGAATGAAGGTGCACCTATGCCATGCCCCCACCATGACATACATTGTTTGCTACTGCACTCCTTTTTTGGAGATGAAGCCCATATAGAGTGGGCAGCATGCTTCACTCCCAGGCACCACACCAGAGACAAAGGAACTTGTTTGTTCCCTAACCTGAGGCCAGGCAACCAGTACCTCAGCAGGGTACCTCAGCAGGGTACCTCAACAGTACCTAAGCAGTACTTCAGCCCTCACATACCTCCACCTCTTCTCATGCTACACAACACACCTCCATGGAAGCAGCTTCTCATCAGTGTGGGCACTTTGAGCAGAAATGTCTCTATGCATGCATGCTGAAGTCACTGATGTTGTCACTGGATAGCCTGGTGAGGCCCACAACTATATATTTTGACATGGCCAATCCGCTCTAAAGGACTGAAGCCCAGAGCACTGTGGATACGATTCAGAACAATCCAGCTGACCTATGCTCCTGGCTTCCCTCTCTAGTGTGATCACTTGGATTGGGGAGTGAGAGCATTTTCCTGCTCATTGTGATTGATTCTTCCAACCTAGATCTCTATAAGTCCTTTCCAGCACATTGAAATAGTGATTCCAGGCATATTCTAATGAGGTATGCAGGATGTAAGGACATCCAAAAACTATAGTAAAAGGAGTTTTTCTAGAGAAGCATTTCTCTTTTCCAATCTCTTTTGACATGTCTGCATTGAACAGCAAAACAGTATTGACCTAACCTTGGTAGTGTTCAGAATTTAGTCTTGGAATCATAGAATCATAGAACAGTTTTGGTTGGAAGGGACCTCAAAGATCATCTAGTTGTAACCCTGCTACCATGGCAGGGACAACTTCCATTAGACCAGGCTGCTCAAGGCCCCATCCAACCTGGCCTTTAACATCTCCAGGGTTGGAGCATCCACAACTCCGCAGGGCAACCTGTTCAGTGTCTTTACCATCAGGAATTTGTACAGTCCTTCATAGCTTGCATATCTCTTCACAGCTTAGAAATACGCAGGCTTGAGCATAAATAAGACTATGTCAAGAGTAGAGAGATCTACCCAGATACTAAGAAAGATTATTCTATACATAGATCTACAGAAAATGACTCAGACTGATTTTTTTTTTTTTTAAATTTAGATGTGAACTGGGGAGAGTTGGTAGGCAGCCATGATGTTTATGAGCTATTTGTGTCCAACTTGTGAGATGTTTTGTTGTTTTGTTGTTTGTTTGGTTTTTTTTTTAAGAAGGAAAACCTCAATGCTTTTAAATATGGGAGTGTAGTTGAGGTTGTCTCAGTAAAAATATATTCTTATGTTTCAACTAATGTAATTTGGTTTAAAGGAATACTGAGAATACTACTTTCAGAGTAGTAATTATTTTCATCCCGAGAAGCTGTGAGGGTTAAATTGTTAACACAGAAGTTTTTTGAAATATGCATGTACTATATTAATGACCCATTCCATTCCCCAAAGGAGCCATTTGGTTTTTAGCTTTTTAACTACTTTTGTTTCTTTATGTTGAGGAAACAATAAAATTCTCATCTGGGACTTTTTTCATTGACATTAGTATGACTGCTTTGGGTTTTTATAAAAGAGAATTAATTCAGGGTGCTGATTAATGATTGAATTGGATTTAACTTTGGTGGCTGAAGAAGCTGAACCTCACAGGAGTCATGAACCAGAGACCTCTTCTGCCGTAAATTACAGCCCAGCATGTTAACATAAATTGAAATCAATGGCTGTTGGAGTTAACACATCGTGCTGTGAACTAGGATGGCCCAAGAGCATAGAAACTACCTCTTCTGCCACCCCTGCTCCAGTAACATCTGCCAGAGGGGTGGGATGGCCATCACGAAGCAGTAGCTTTTTCAGTGGTCCAGAGCCTGAAAATCCCTTTCTGTGTCTTACCATCTAGCCACAGTGTAAAAAGCTGGACATTAAATATCAGACGGAGATAGCTTTTTGTTAGACTTCTGCATCTGCTAGGCTTGGCTAGTGCAACTAATGTGGTTGATTTCAGGAGCAGTTTCATGGAGGTTTATGGCTTTGCAAAACAGTAAGCTGATTTCTCTATAATTTTAGTTTGAAATAAGCCAGGCAAAAGATACTCTTTGCAGCTCACATCACCATTCCCTGCACAATAAGTATTTTGTGCATGATTTTAACTCAGAGGTTGGAAAAGAGCCAAGAATGAGTTCCTAAGGTATACAAAACCTTACTAAATTGGAGCGTAGTACTAGGGAAAAAAGTGCACATGCAGACATGAATTCAACTGATCTTCAAGGCAACATTTGCTTTTGCAACCCTATTCTCATTTCTACAGCTGCTGTAGATTAAAGCCTAGACCATTGTAGCTACTGCCAGTAAAAGAAAAACCTAGATTTAAGTAGTGTCTCCAACAGAGGTAGAATTGAAAACAAGGTGCTAGTGTCTGGTTGTTAACACCTTAGACAAAGACCAGAAATACAGCTGGAGAATTTTTTCAGGTGAACAAGAGACTTTCATCATAGAGGAACATTAAAAAAAGTGCAGTTCAGTGTCAGTCAAAGTTAATTTTGAATTTGTGCAAGGTTCAGTGAAGTAGGATGTACAGATTTGCTTGGAAGCAAACGCGATTGCATTCTTCAAATGTTTCTATTTTTGTTTAAAACGCAAATATCTTCGTAATAAAGTGAGAAAAAGATCCAAAATAAACTCAAGGGTTTAGGTAGTTTTGAAGGACAACAGACAGACATAGGGACCTTTTTTCAACTGTTTTTGTTTTTAGACCCTGACTTGTACACATATAAAGTACCAAATCACTGTAAGTTGTACCCCTTTGCCAGTCATCTCAATTTCTGACAGTTTTACATGATACATACACAGCTATTTATTATCTTATCTGAATTTGGCCCGGAAACTTCTACAGGAGATTTCACCTGATAGCTGCACACTGGATTTGATCTTATAACTGCCATGTAGTCATTTCAGTATGAATGTGTGATGGCAAAAATGTACAACATTCTTATAATTGGGCATCATAAAAATTTATAACATTACTGAGTTGTAACTTAGGAACTGTATCACAAAGAAGCAAAAGACTCACCCAGGAGAGCATCCTCTGTCACCATCCTCCATCCAGCTCATGCAAATTTCTGTCGTGGATTTGGATCAGTGTGGGACTGACTTGTCATTACGTTATTACTGAGTGCAGCCCTACCTCTGCCCACTTTTACTGGGAAGAGTTAACGTGGATAAGACACAATCTAGTTCTAACACATGAATGACCAAACCACCACAAGTCTGCCTGGTTTTGACAGCTTTCTCAAGACTGCAGTTAAGAACCATTCCTGGGTAGTCTTGTATGACTCGCCAAACTTAGTACCAATCAGGCCATGGGATTTGTTTTAATTTAAGAAATATTTTACTGTTTACAGAAGACTGCACCCATAGCAATCATGCTTATATCTGCAATGAGTGATGATGCAATTCTTACTGCTTTCCTAGCAAATGGGGAGAGGTACAAGGAGTGGCACTTACTTTCTTATTTTGGTTATTAGTCATCAGCTCTTACCTTAAATACTAAGGGGAGGTCTCCCCATCAAAGAAAAAATTGCTCTAATTGGGAAAGAAAAGTAGTCAAGCCTGGAGAGAAAGCTTAAATTAATAGTTATAATGAATTTAAGTAATCCCTGTGTTAATGAAGCCAAAAACCCCTTAAGCAGATGATATTTTCCTTCTTTACAGCAAGTGTGAAGTTTGTTGAAAAAAGCAGGGACTCTACTGGCTTAGAAAGGCCATCAGGACCATGCATACATCTGTGACATCTCACAAGAACAGAAAACTTGGTTTAAGCTGCATTCTTTCTAAAAAGCTAAGACTTTTGTTTCTCCCCCCATCAGCTAAACTGCAGACAATTACAGCAGTTACTTCTAGAGCTGCAAATTCTCAAGCTTCTGGAAATAAACTATCACTATTCTGAAGCAGGGAATATACTTTGGCTTGGCAGGCAAAAGCCCTATAGGATCTGGTGCTTGGGCAGAGCTGCAGACAAAAGCCACTGAACCAGCTCCTCCACAGTACAAGCCTGCTATGAGAAAAGCAGGAAGGAATGCTGATTTATACCATCTGTAGGGCTGACCCAGAAGCTGGAGTAGATGGGCTTGATTTAGCAATTCCCAACATCCTCACACTCCAGCAGTATTAACAATCAATTAGGAGGCACTTTGTTTCCATACCACAGCAGTAATAGCTTTAGCCCTCCCTTGAAAGGGCACAAAAGGGCAGAGGGCAATATCAGAGCAGTGAGATGACAAAATAAAGTGGGGAGAAACCAGGGACTTTTAGGAACCTAACTGCAAATCTTGTAACAAAATGCAATGGGACAGAAGGGACTTGGTTTCAGATGTAAAGTAAGCTAAACAGGTGAAAGAGTTCTCTTTAAACTGTCATCATTAATTTAAGCCAAACTTAATTAAAAAAATAAACTGAAACAGCCGGGTGTAGGAAGTGGCTGGCTGACCTCCGTGCTGGGGCCGTTTTCTCCTTTTAAACTATTGTTCATCAGCTTCCACTTAAAGCAAACCAGAACCATCAGACTAACCACAATCAAAACCATAGGGCTTCCTTGCCTCTAATATTTCTCTCTGTGTTGTGACATCCATTAAAAGAGAGAAAGGAGTAGCATTGGAAAATCCCTTACACATTTGCATGGTGCCAATGGTACGTTACCTGAATGAGAGCACCAGTGAAATATTTAAAGCCTCAAAAGCATCTTCTGTTCCAAAGGATCCTTGAATATGCTTTTGTGTTTAGGACATTTGGAAACCCCAATTTCTGCTCCTCATTCTACATTAACTTCTGAATAAAAGCAAAAATACTGCTTCATCCTTGCCTCTTACCCTAGTCATCCTTTGTCAGTTTGAGATAAATAGGGTAGGGACCATCTTTGGGGAGGGACCATCTTATGTTATGTGTTTTCAGAGCCTCTCCCCCTACATTTCTACCTGGTCCCTCCATGCAAAAATCCAGTACAAATACATGCTAACAACTGAAATGCAGCCTACTTCATCTCCAGATGGAAAACAGTACCCAGTTTCTCCGGGAGGTAATTAAAGAGCATCATACAAAGCATCTAATTTACCTGATTCCCAAAGCCTGCCATAAAAACTTCCTCGTCTTACCATCACTCTGCTAGTCCTGCCTGATGGTGAGTTCATTCCATACAGCTATCACAGTGGAGACCTCACAGCAGGGAGGTCTACTTATGGCTCACCTACTATTGATTTTCTATTGTAGGATGTCCAGCAGAACATCTGTTTCTATTTGAAAATACTACAGTGTTATTGAAACTCATCAGTTTTGCAGTAGGAGGAGATTACTAACATAAAGCTCACTCCTATACACTTCAAAAACAGATCAAGTGATAGTTTCTGAGAGAAGTTATTCCACAAGTAATCAATTACCCTTGTGAAGGAAACAGGTCTGTCAGCTTTTTTCTTAGCTGATAGTCATCAGTGCCCTAAAGCACATCCTTTTTACCTCGGTGGGACTTACTAATATGCCTGAAGTCAGTAATATGCTTAAGACCCATATTTTGAGAGTCTGAAAGACTTATGTAATGTAAATAATCATCCTACCCTTGCAGGGCTTGTCTTGGCTTAGTTGGAGCAGGCATCAAAAAGTCAGTCAGGAGCAGTTATGTTTTACCACACAGAGAACAGAACTTAAAAAGGCATATAACACCCCACACAAAAAGCAGGATGGACTAATGTAAATTTTTATGGTAGAGAAAACCTTAGACTCATTCATTACAATAAGAAAATGGTGCTTACATCACCCGTCCTACTGCAGAGGGAAACACTGGTGCATACACAGATGCCATGTATAGACAACAGTTCACAACATTTTGTGGTATCTCAGTAATATATTGCCACACTTTGAAATTTATAAAAACAATTCAACCCAAATATCCCAATTCACAAAACTTTGATTTTGTTTCAAAGTCTTTTTTTTGTGTGTGTTCATTTCTCATGTCTAGATTCCCACAACCACTGTAGCAAAGCAGGAGTTTCTGGTGGTTTTGTGTGATTTTTCCATTCCTTTCAGATTAGTCTAGTTGATGCTTTTATCTCAGTGATACTTGTCCTCCCAGCCCACTGCCATAAGCTACCAGATGTCTAATGGCTTTGAAAAACCTACTGTCATATCTGGATCATGTCACACATTTAAAAGGACCGTCTATTAATTCATTGTTAAAAAGCTCGCATCAAACACAAACTTATGATAGTTCTGTCTGTAGAAAGAAAATGGTTATCTGTCCATTCACAGGATTAAAGTTACCCTATTTCTTTCTGTTCTGGTTAACTCCTAAAAAGCAGCTACAAAAATTGTGGATGCACACAGAAATGTGCAAACCATGGCAAGGGGTCATGGTGATGGAAACAGGAGCTTGTGCTGTGTTCCTCATCACAGTGCCTGGGGATGTCCCACCATGGCCTGAGGAAACACTTACCTGGTGGAACTGCTGGGTTGGATCACCACTGGACAAGTTCCAGAGCTTCTATCCCTCAATGGCAGGGGGCAGGAGCTGGGATTTAAGCCACCTGAAAACATTGTTTTTGCCCAGCCCTTGCTGCAGGGGAGTCTAGAACCATGGGATTAGCAGCATAAGCTGCCTTCCCAGGCTCTGCAGCAAATAGCATAGTTGGAGCAGTGGCAGAAAAAACAACCACGGGATTTTTCTCTTAGAAGCTTTGAAATCAATGTTGTGAAGAATAAACAGGTTGTCCCAGGAAGAAGCAATTAATTTGTTTTATTCTTTGGCCTGCTAAAATGCAAAAATTGCTGTGGAATTTACTCTGTGGTGACATGTTCTAACAATGGAGCAGACTCCATTAGTGCTAGTGTTTTTCTAATTACAGCTATAAATAAATGTTAACCTCCATCCTGATTCAAAATGGATTCCATGGACTGTCAGGTGCATAGGTGATACAATGCAGAGAGATGAATGCAGCAGCATTTGCATCATCATATTGACTTACAACTTGGAGGTTAATTATTGCATTCTTTTGCCATGTATTGGGGCAGCTATTTTTTGTCATTTCCGAAATGCTAAAAGGAAACTTGATGGCTTCTCATTAGATTAGAAAAGACAAGCTGCTTGAATCAACAATAAAATTTTATTAGGGATGCTCAAGTATAAAACCAAGAGCTTTTCATTTTGATACTGTATACTTTACACTGTATTGATTTGCTTTTATTGGTTTTTAATAAAAATGTGTGGTTTTCCAAATGGTGTAAATTAATAGTTATTGCACCACAGAAAAAAGAAGACTGCTCCATAGTAATTAACATTTCCTGGCAAGGAATCTAAGCAAGCTTGCTGCTGAAATGGGCTTTTAAAGCATATTTTGACAGCATCACAAATGCTAGCATATGTCTGTGAGATGGTGATGTAGCAGGCATGGCAATCACTTTAATGACTCAGAAGCAGATGTTCTCCCAGGTATACAAGACCCCATGGCCATGAGCTCAGCTAGGGGATGAACAGGCTACAAGCCCTCCTCAAATGATCTTTTCACAGCTGTCTGAGGGCAGCTACATGGATGAAAGACAGAGTATACTATTCATGTAGCAGCTACTTTGGAGACTACTTTCATCAAAATGTGGCGGTACAGCCACTATAATATTCTGTTGCCTTTGGTTCTTGGCATCCACCTATTATCTTTTGTCATACCCTAGTTGCCCTCCTTGTGGGGCTTCTTCTTGACTGTTTGGCACGCACAGAGGTCCTCATGCCTGGCTTGAGCTTGGTCCTACCAAACATGGGGTGATGAAAAAGCACATACAGCAGCTATCTCCAGCATCAGTAGGAACATGGAAACTGAAGAGAAGTACCTCTTCTCCGCCATAAGGCACCTTTAGAGGACTTGAGCAAACTTTGGTAGAATGAAGCCAATACAGACAACTCCTAAAAGACTGCAGTTTAAGTAAGAAGAAAAAAAAAGGCACTTTCTTTTTATGCAATCAAAAAGGAAAGGGAGGCACAGATAACTGAACAGATTAATTAGCAGATGGGAGATTAATACTATTTGCTGAAACTTAAACACAACAGAATCCCTTCTTTGGAGACCATCTAAGTTACATAGTAATTATAGGCTATGTGTAAAAAGAAAGGAAACTCTCCTTAAATAATTTAAAACACATTAAGTGTGTTAATAAAAAGGAAAACTCTGTATACCTTCTTATTTCCACACAACCAAGGTTTCTTCTTTTGTACTACGTCAGTTAAAAGAAAATTTCACTAAGTAAATAATGTTTTATCCCAGCAAAATGGCTCCAAATCAGTACATCAGTGAAAAACCAGGAGCTGGTCTAGATATACCCTTGGACAGAATGTAAAAACTGCTGGTGCACACTAACCCTACAGCTGGAAGTAGCACAGCACATTTTCATTCAAAGGAAACTCATTAATAGAGAGTCTTTGCTGTAGGAAGCACCAAAATAACACTAACTGCTATAACCATCCAGGTCTTCAGATTTACAGCTAAAGCCCACCCTCTAACTCAGGAATAGGCATCCTTTTGCATCTCAGGCACCTGGTTTATATCTCTTGTCCCAATCTCCTCTCCCACAGCACCCTGTTGAACAAGCTGGTGGATCATGGCGTAAACAGGTGGACTCTTTGCTGGGTTAAAAACTGACTGGATGGCTGAGCCCAGAGGGTTGTGGTGAATGGAGCTAAATCCAGTTGGTGGCTGTTCACAAGCAGGGTCCCCCAGGGCTCAGTTCTGGGGCTGGTCTTGTTTAATATCTTTATCGATGACTGGATTGAGTGCTTCCTCTGTAAATTTGCAGATGACATGAAATTAAGCGGCAGTGTCAATCAGCTTGAGGGTAGGAAGGCTCTGCAAAGGGATCTGGACAGGCTGGAGTGATGGGATGAGGCCAATTTTATGAGGTTTAACAAATCCAGCTGCCAGGTCCTGCACTTCGGTCACAACAACAACAACCCCGGCAATGCTACAGGCTTGGGGAAGTGTGGCTGGAAAGCTGCCTGGTGGAAAAGGACCTGAGGTGCTGGTGGACAGCTGGCTGAACATGAGCCAGCAGTGCGCCCAGTTGGACAAGAAGGCCAACAGCGTCCTGGGCTGTATCAGAAATAGTGTGACCAGCAGGAGTAGGGAGGTTATTGTGCCCTGTACTCAGTGCTTGTGAGACCGCACCTTGAGTACTGTGTCCAGTTCTGGGCACCACAGTACAAGAAGGATATTGAGGTGCTGGAACGAGTCCAGAGAAGGGCAACGAAGCTGGTGAGGGGTCTGAAGAATATGTCTTATAAGGACCATCTGAGGGAACTGGGATTGTTTAGTCTGGAGCAGAGGAGGCTGAGAGGAGACCTCATTGCTCTCTATAACTACCTAAAAGGAGGTTTTAGTGAGGCTGGTGTTGGTCTCTTCTCCCAGATAACTAATGATAGGACAAGAGATAACAGCCTCAAGTTGCACCAGGGGAGGTTTAGATTGGATATCAGGAAGAGGTTCTTTACTGAAAGAGTGATTAGCCATTGGAACAGGCTGACCAGGGAAGAGCCAGAGTCACCATCCCTGGAGGTGTTAAAAAAACAGGTAGATGTGGCACTTTGAGACCTGGTCTAGGAGTTAGGGAGATGTTTGATGAAGGTTGGACTAGATGATCCTAGAGGTCTTTTCCAACCTAAATGATTCCATGATTCTGTGATTCTATTATTAACTCCTTGTTTGCTAGTTATCAGGTGAAGATCCTGTATCTAAGCGGAAGCTGAAAGACATCTTGTAATCAGGCAGAAGATTGGCGTAATTGTGTTTTCTTTTTATTGGAAGTGATACAAAAGTGCAAATTGGTAGCGTTTTATGTTTTGTTCAGAGAGGCAGGGATAACATGAATAGGTAAATCTGATCTCTCACCTCCTTTTCCAGAAAGTGTAAATAAAGCATGGGTTATTTCTGTATACTCCACCTCCCCACCATCTTAACTTCTTGTTCAGATCTCCACATGAGGGTCTCACTGGGACATGAAAACCAGACTCAAAAATATTGTCTGTATGTATTTCTGCTTTGGTACATTTCATCTAAGAAGTATTCATTTTTTTGGTGAGAGCACCAGCGCAGTTCAACTATCTGGAGCAGAATTCAGTTATGGAGTGTGCTAGAGACTCCTTTATGAAGGTTCTATTTAATGTGTTTCAATAATTTTGGACAACTGAACTAGAAATCTGTATCAAAATAAAATTCCCTTGCAAGGTGGTATCTTGCTATATAATCTTCCTATCATCAAATGTTAATTTTTGCATATAAAGAGTAGTTACCAGTGTACACATATTCCCAAGTAGTTCGGATATTCTGCTTGTCAATTGTTTAGAGATGATCTCAAATCAAAGACTCAGATTCCCAAACTTTGAAATTCTGATTAGATGTAGAAATAAAGGAAAAGAAAACTTTATTCCATCAAACTCCTGTTTATATTAATGAGATTAGTTATAACTAAAAAAAGATATTCTTTATGAGTACCATTTTCTGCTCTAAGTCAATTTTCCAAAAGCTCTACTACTGAGTGAATAACTCAGAAAACTTGAGACCTGAAAAGCATAGGGCATATGAGCAGCTGGTACAAATTAAAGGAGTTGTGCTATATTATGTCAGCTGAGAATCTGACATTCAGATTTTTGTCTGTTTTCATATAGCTATATTCAACATTGGGAGATGAAATCTGAGAAATTAGCAGCCAAGCTTTTACTGATACCAGTGGAAGACTGAGATGGGTGGGACTGCCTTTGAACAGGATTGATAGAAGCCATTTGTCACAAAAGTGACAAAAAGCACTAACAAGCACATGAGCAAGATGAGACCTATATGACAAGACCAAAGCAATGGGTGGTTCAAAATTCACTCGGCAGAGGACTGCGTGATCATAACTTACTTTAAAGTTTTGGAAATTGTATCCCAATGAGCTGGTACAAAATATATCTATACCATTAAGTGGATTAAGACATTATGGTGTTAGTCATGCAGATAAGGTTTTGTTACCCTTATGGTGATCTACAGGAGAAAGAATGTTTTCCTGCAGAGGATGTAAGACAGTAAAATTGCTCTGCTATTGTACTGCTGTGATTCAGTGATCAGGAGCTATTTCCACTACGGAGAAGTTCAGGTCCAACAGAAATCCTCTGGCAGTCTTAACTAGTGACTTCATGATGGCTTCAGACAACGTCTTTTGCTTGAGATAGGATATGAATTGAAAAAATCTGGTAAAGAAAAACATTGAGTCAGAATTCAATAGAAGTACAAATTTAAAAGTCTCCCCTCACCAGACTTATTTTAATGAATGCATAGTTAGAGGCTGACTATGTTATCTCACTTTTCTTGTGTCATTAACTGAGAAGAGAGTTTAGAAAAAGTCTCCCCACAGAAATCTTATTCATATGTTTTATTATATGCTCCAGCACGGGCACCACTTTAGTTTAATGGTGTGTTGGATGATGGTACAAATTTATAGCCAAAGGTTTACATCACAGACAGCTGGAATGAATAACAATAAATTAATTTAAAGTGCTACAAAAGTGCTCCCCATAGTATGCAGTGCTTATGTGCTCAAGGCTAATAATTTATAAATGCATGTCTTTTATAATCCTGATCTAAAGTCCTGAAAGCAGCTAGTTAAAAAGCAGTCACATGACATAAATTATTTTTATTAATATTTCAAATGCATGATTAGGGTGGGCACCATGGTCATTAGCATTATCTAGCTTTCATTTATGACCAAGTGCAATGAAGCAATAGCCAGAGACAGAGAAACTAGCTAAGCAATGGCACAACAACCATTGGGAGACTGGGGATGGTCATATGCTGCTTCTTCCACATGATTTTTATATGCTAGTTATCATCACAGCTGTGGCTGTTTCCTTTCCTTTTGCTGCTCTGTTGTGTTTATCACATGAGATACTCATAAGGCCTGAAGAATAAAAATATGTGCTGCTGAGTACAGTCAGAAGCAGCTGTGCTCCTCTGTGTGGTTTTCCTTCTGTGCCCAGGCACTTAACAGCAGCAATGCATAATTGAGTGAGGGGACTGGCCAAAGGCTGCCATAGTGACTTCCCTCATTACAGAAGCAGTGCTAATTTGAATACTGAGCTAACTCTAAACTTTCATACAAACTCTTGCTTGGGTAGGGTAGCTTACTTTAAAGCATTTAAAGCATACTTGCTTTGAGAGGACACCACCGATTTTGGCTCTGTACCAGGGGACCAGGGAGAAGTCATACCTCCAGGCAAACAAGTATTTGCAGAAAAGCATTGTGGAGACTAAGGATAAGGGCAGGCCATAAGCTTCCTTTTTGGGGTGAGGGACTATTTTTTTTGCTGTTCCCTATTACTGGTGAGGGTAAAAGAACAACCAGCTCAAATAACTTAGGTAACATTGCATCTTTTTCCCCAACGCAATTCTCAGGCACACCTCACTGCAGGGAAGTCACTTGTCTTAATACCACCCTTATTTTCTCCAGACAAATTTGGCTGCCTCTCACTTTTCTTGGTGAAAATAATTTACTTCTTAAATGCAGAGTCATTAAGCTGAGGTTATAGAAGGAGTCTTTCACACTGAAAGAAGGATCATGAATAATTTCTGTGTGTCTCATTCTGGGCCATTGCCATATATTAGACTACATATTTGAATCTTGGCAGATTGCAAAAATATGCACCACAAGCAACCCCTTTCACTTCAGTGGTTCTAGCAAAGTAAGCAGAGTGAGACAGAAAGTGGGCAGGAGTATCAGCATGTGGTCTCTCCACTCTTTCTTTAAAGAGAAAAAACCAAGCTTTTTGCCTTATGCAGAATGCAAACTTCTAAGTGACCATTTGTGATTAATTTTTTTAATATTACAAACCTCTGCAAACTCATACTCTCTGTCTCTTACTTTCTGGCTTTCTTTGAAAGTACTTTGTAATGTAATACATTTTTCCAGAGGTCAGTGGGGGCATATTTGCATTTTGATACATTTTAAATTTTTGCCTCCAGCCACTCAAATGCACTGTGCTAATCAGAAGCAAGTAATGATCTCCTAGATAGTTGAAGCGGGTGACTAGGCACATAAAAGCACCTCAAAATACAAAAATTAGTGAGATAGCAATACATGGTAAAAAAAAAAAAAAGGCTGATGATGCTGGCAAAAGCAGTTTGGATTTGTAAGCTGAGAGTTCTGCCTGGAATAAGCAGCTAATGTGTTTATGTGCACCTCTGAAGTGATAAGGGGATTCAGGGGACTCCTGCATCAGCCGGCTGCACAGATGGACTACGGGTTTCTCTGAACATATCACTTGGACGTCAATATACTCAGCTGATGCATAAGCATTTCTGAAGGGCTTTTTATACTGTCAACGATACCTCATGTTCTGAACAACCCAAATCCAAGATTAGGCAGGATCTAGAAAAATGGGGCATCCCCAAAAGCATGGGTTTATCTGTGTGGAGNGGGTGGTTTATGGGAGAGGAAGAAACCCCGGAACTCAGAAGATTATTTAATTTTTAAATTTATTTTTTAAAAGCATGAATATTTTTGACAGACAAGTTGCAAGTAAACATGAGCGCTTCCTCACTAACCACACGAGAAGAAAAGCTCCTGATAAGCAGATGTTGCTCAGGCAGTGATCAGCTAGGCAGTATGTGTGCGTATGGAGGAGAGGGATGGAGATACCGCCAGGCAGTGTGCATATTAAGGCACTGTGGTGAATGTGTGTGCGGCTGCAAGCAATGGCAAATGTGTGTGTGCGAGAAAATGACACATGAGCAGTGTGAATATTTTGTACATATTTTTAAGAGAAGGCAACGAGAAGCAGCTAGGGAAGAGAGACTGAAAAGATGAGGTAGGAATAACCAGGCAACTATGTGGCTGGGCTAACAGCAACACAAGGTAAGAAATCCAGGCATCAGGGAAATCATTTAAAGCCATATTGATTTACTTTAGAGGTGAGAAGAAGCAGAAGCACTCAGCTACTATGGAACGGCTCTGACAGCAGCTACAGCCGCTTGATTTTATTTATTTATTTTTATTTTAACGAGTTTCATTCACAGAAAGCCTGTGCTGTAAACCCAGACCAGCCTGCATCCCTCACTGCATCCATCTCTCCCCCCAGCACCAGGATCAAAGCCTGCCCACAGCAAGGCAGTGCCTTCAGCCAGCCAAGTGAACCCTCAGGCAACACAGGGAAGAAAGAGGGAGAAAGAGAGGGAAGGAGGGAAGGAAGGGGATCAATGGCTGAAATTCAGAAGCTCTGGCCATTTCACATGAGCTGGGAATACTCAGAGGCGGCTGGGCAGAGTGGCAGCAGAGCCCATCCATCTCCATTGATAGACAGCAGCCCTTCGTTGGGAACACATCCTAGCCTCTGTCCTCAGCACCGCACAAAGCAAGTCCACAAAGGGGAGAAGGATCCAGTGCTGCATGGTTTTGGCCCTTGCATCTAGAAAATAGGAGAGGAATTAGACATGACATGGGAAAATAAGTGGTTTTAATGTTCTGTAGGAAATCTTGTGTTTTGGGGAAAAGGAGTGGGGGTGGGTTGCCTACATGGAAATACTGTCAGATGTTGCCTGCACTGCTTCCAGCGAAGAAAGCACTGCACTCTTTATATCTGTGCAGATAACCTTAATTCAGCTGGTCCTTCATATATTTACCCAATGATATAATTCTGGAATTAATAGAGACACTGTGGCTGAGATCATACAAATATTGCTTTTCTGTGAAGGTCTGGTCTATGTGACTTATCCTCAGTCACAGAATGAGCCTGATTCTCAGCTGAGGTTTCTGGGTCTCCCTCAGATTCAGATTATTCTCATGCAATAGGCTTATTCAGAGTGAAAGTTGGTTTCAGATCTACAAAATTCAGTTTAGACTTCATGAATAGTTAGAGCAGTTCAACATTTTCTAACATGACAAATTTTCATTTTCCATTTCAATATGGGCTAGTCTTCACAACAGCCAGGGTAAGGGATGCTCAGGAAGGTTTCCTCAAGAATGGAAATACTGCTTTTTATTTCATCTGAAATTAAATTTGGTACAGTTTTATTTTCCTGGAAACAAAACCTAGGTTCACTACTGAATTAAACCCCAATTATGCTCATAGCTCTTGTACCACCTTAGCTATTGTCTCATCCTTCCTGTTTTTTACATCAAGAACCTCAAGTGTAATCACATGGGGATGGATGTGTGCTTGCTCACTAGCTTGCTCTTTCCTGAACATCTGCTGAGCAGTATCTTGTATGAATTAGGAGTTTGCCTTAAAGCAGGTCAGAAAATTTCCATCAGAACTATTTTCCTAAAGGAAATAGCTTTCAGGTAGATGGAATTCTTTGTAAAAATATAAAATTCCATTTTTCCATAGAAAATGGAATTCTATTCAAAATTTAATGTACACTTCACTGAAGATGCATGAAAGAGGAGATTTTTTTTTTTAATTGCAAATGAAAAAATTTCCATCATGTTTTTTGGTGAAAAAAAAAATAAATCAAACAATGTCCTAACTGGCACTAATTCATGTTTTATATTTGTTACACTGAAGAGCGTAACTCCCTTGGCCGCAGCGAAGTTACTTTGATTTACACTGTTGTAAATAAGATTGAAATCTCAGTCTGTGTGGTTGGTTTTTGTGATGAATATCCTTGCCTTCTAGGTGCATACATCCAGAAAAAAAAAAAAAACAACCAAAAAACACGAGGCTTGATGGATTCTGGGTCAGGACTGTTTTGAAGACTAACTCCCTGTGGATTTGGTTTCAGTATTGCTGGTCAGAACATGTAAAAATGTAGGAACTTTAATTAAAGTAAGAACATACAGTCAGGTATTTAAAAATAATTTACAACTATATTATCAGCCATAATTTGAAAATGCTAAGTGTTGTACAGAACCCTGGCTCACTTTTAAAGGGTAGATCCATTTCTTCTAGTAAATTAAACATCCTAAGATATCTTTAGATCTGATGACAGGTAAGTTTAACAGCATCTTTGCAATACTGAAAAGTCTTTATAAGTCTTTGGATCTATTTGTACACCAATATATTTCCTCTCTCACTTGTTCAAAAAAATTACCAATTTGTTTTAGACAAAAAACCAAAAATTGCCACAAGATAGAGTGTCTTCCCTTCAGAAAGCCACATGCCATTCCCACAGAAGCCAAACACAAGGTACGGTCTCTGTATTACCAGAATTACTTCAGGATGTGGATTATGAGTCAGTGGTAGTTCCACTTCATGGATTCAAGAAGAGAAATCATGTATTAATATGCAAACACTACTTTTTATTTTTAATTTAGCTGGTTTGCAGGCCAGATCATTTCATCTAGAACCATCAATTCAAAGGATCATGACGGTTGCACTGCTTGAGGTTGACAGGTATCAACTTGAGCAGGAACTCTTGCAATCAACTTTTGATGCTTTTTCAAAGTGGTGCCAAACTTTTAGACCTGATAAATAAGTAATTGTGGGTAATTCTGGTTTCCAAAGGAAATAAATAAAATGAAGAAAACAGGATGAGGGCAAATTCATCCTTGGTGTAAACTGACTGACTTCAGTGGCATTACACTAGAAATAGTTGCAGAGTAGGATTTCTTATGCAAACAGTAACACAAATTGTGTTAAATAAGAAAGTACCTTAAATCATGCCTTCAGCAAAATAGCTCAGTTAATCCCAAAGTGTTGTTGCAAGAAAATTCCTTCCTTTCCACAGTGTTCTAGGGGAGCTATAAGGCATGTTACATAGTCAAGCTTTTCCAAAGAATTTAAAGAATTTATTTTCTCATTTTAGATCAACACACTTTTTTTGTGAAGCATTTTATTGCTTAATTTTCATATCCCTCCTTCCCCTAAACCTCGTAACCACAAACCAAGCAGACTTACAAGATTACTTCAAAATTTCATGGTTTTGTCAGTTAGCTCTTGCATATATTACAGAAAAATGTCATCTCTATTTCCCCGTCTGTAAGCACCTAAAATAATCTGGCTCCCATATTAAATCTACTTGTATGACGTCAGAAGACATTTTCCTAGAGTTACCTGAGCCCTAAGTAACACAGTTGTCCAGGATTTTTTTTTTTTCAGTATGTAATAAAACCCAAAGAAAACAAAGGGAAAATGCCTGGTGCAATGAGAAGCTGACATTTTTTGCTTTATCTCAGTCAGAATTTAGGTAGTGACTTTAACTTTTCTGCTCTACACTTTCTAAAAGAGCAAATAAACACTGAGATGACAGTATTGAAATAAACTCCAAAACACTTCAGAAAAATCTCTACAGTGATTTTTTTTCCCCTGTAATTGACATACATAGTGGTAAATTTTTCTGACAAAATAATGTTACCAGGCAAAAATGATTCTGTCAAATAGTTTTCAGCCAGCTTCCAAAAGCAACAGTGCTGTTGAAGACAAAAAAAAAATAAATTCTGTTATCCTGCTTTGTTGAAAAGCCTAATGTGTCTGTGTGTTGTGACCATGCCCATTTGTGACTAACCCTAGAGCCTGATGCCTGGTGGTTTGCGGTTTGCCCCAGCATTGAGTGATGGCTCTCTATCCTAGCAATTGCTTTCGTTTCTGAAGATGGCAGCTTTCACGTGAGCAGGCAGCCTGCTCCATATTCCCTTCACAGCACTTCTATGTGCAAAACAGCAATCACAAAAGTCCACTCTGCTTTGCTAGTGATGTACCACACACCAGACCGGCTTGCAATGCCAGAAGTCTGAAATATTGCTGAGTAGGGGCAGCAGGAGCTGGATCTTAATGATTTGCCCCCTCCCAATCATTTGGGTTCATTGATTTCTCTAATTAAATATGCATTCCACTTCACCATTATTCCCAATGATCCCACTGAATCTCAACAACAGGGCTAGAGATATGAGGGGCTCTGCTTACAAACAGCTTTTGGCAAGCCGCTCTGGTCTGCAAGGGCTCTTGGATACCTCCAAGTATTACTCCAGTGCTATTTGTCCATATCCTCCTTTTCTCATTGCCCTCTTTTCACCTACCTATTCAGGCCTCTCTTCCTTCTCCCTTTCCATTGAGCCTTCCAGCTTAACTACGGAGGTCTGGAGCTGCAGTTCTGATTGACTGGCATGTATGTAAAGCCGGTTTATTTGTCTGGCATGGCAGTGCGCCAGTGAAGAGGCCATCTGAATGGTGAAGCTGTTAAGAAACTCATTGCGTGATGAACTGCAGTTACAGAAGAGTCTTTACTGTTCACTTCATCTAATCACATTTGCTACCAAGGATTTTTCTTGTTTGCCCCTTTTCTGTTGTTTGAATTGGAAGAATACCAGGTTTACACCAGGGATGGGGTTGGCTGATTGACTTCCAAGCCTTTATCATTAGCTTGTTAAAAGGCTCAAATACTGTCACTGATATGAGTGTTACCTTGCCTTCTCATCTCAGATTGGGAGGCTTTGAACTTGCCAAGATCCAAGTTCAGCAGCCTGTGTTTGTTCTGTTTGTGTTGATGAAGTCACTAATCCCTAAATGAAGGACCCAGAGCTGCTGGGGTTAGCGATTCCATCATCTTTAACAGAGAAAACAGAATCCCTCACAACACAGGTGAGTTAACAAGAAAATTGTTTCCCTCTGCCTTACTTTCAAATGTCTTTCTGGGCGTTGGGTCTGAACTGAAACCTTGGGTTGCAAAATACCAGCCTGTGGGAAGAGCAAAATCAGGAAGAACTCTTTACTACCAGATCACCTTTAATTAGGTCATGCTTGGTTCCTTTGTAAGCAAACACACCTTTTTAGGCATTTACCTAACAGAGAAGCAGCTATACGGCTGCTTGTCTTTGCTGTTTCTACCCAGGGAAGTGTAGGTACAGGGTAGACCTAATGATAAGTGATTAAATTATTACCATCCTCAAACCCCAGCTTCTGTAGGGCCAGTGCCAACCACATTTCCCCACTCATGGGTTCCCTGCAGTAGCACCAGAGACATCACTTCAGGTAGTTTGTCACTCTGCTTGTAACACAGCATTGATCCTGTTTGCATGAGGTTGGTGATTACCTTTTTCATTTGGGAGGATCATGTTAATTTTGTTTATAGACATCAGGTTCAACCCAACATTGACTCATTCTAAACCAGACAAGCTTGAGGTGAAAACTTTTAAAGTTTCTCCTGATTCCAGTGCAAAACATTCTATACAGTCACTGCGTGCCTCCTGGGAAATACATACTGAAGCCTGAGCCCAGGCCACACAATGTCATGGGGGAATGGCTGCAAATGGCATGGTGGATATTTTGCAGAGCCCTTATAACGAAATAGCTTTAGAAGCCAATCTTATTTAAGCCACTTTCAGGTAACCTTTAACTGTTAAAGTATGTTTCAAATTTGACATGTATCGTTCAGAATCCAGTTCTTAGCTGGTGTTACTCTCTTTTCATGTGCATACAACAGAATTGCACTGCTCATGTTGGTCCTTGTGCCCTGTTCCTTTCTCTCTGAGGCCAATGGAAAGCCTCCCATCAACTTTGCTGAGCAGGGAACCAGACCCGCTAAACTTAAATTGTTAGGGCAATTTCCTCCCTCCTTAATGGTCTCATTCAGCAAAGGCATGTTGAAAGCAGTGTACTTGCAATAGTGTACCTCAGCATTAGGACTTGCACCTTCTCAAAAGCCAAGAGCTTCTAATGGGAGCTTGCACCCAGCAGTAAGAAACAGCAGGCAAAGGAAAATGACAGCTGGAGCTCAATACAGAAAGTCAGTCTGACAGCTTTGCTACATCCTCCCAAAAAACTCAGAACAAAACTGTTGTCAGCTGAAATCTTATTTACAGTATCTGGTTTTTTTCCTGCAATAATAGAATAATTCTTAAAACAAGATAGACTGCCACTTTCTCCATCTCCTACAGTGGCCACTAGTAAGAGCTCTGCAAACCAAGCAATCTCAGGTGTTTGAAAATTGCTATCTAGTTTCTTAGTTCATTAATCTCATCCCAAGATTGAGTAAGTTTAGCAAATACATCCTCCTAGGTCTTCCCCACACCCTTCCTGTCCCCATACACTTCCATAAATCAAACCCCAGGTAGTTACACTTCCTCTGCAGGGCTGCACTCTCTCAACAGTAAGGTGCAGGATCACTCGGCCAACAGAAATATTTACAAAACAAGATAGCATGCCAGGGAGTTTTCAGAACTCGGACTAGGAAAGGTTTGGAGAGAAAGGATTTCTGGGGAAAGTGGAAAAAAAGGAAATAATTAGAACAGGATCATGAGCTGAGGCTTACTCTGATATATCAAATCATAAATTAGTGGAGGGGCAGAGTTTGGTTGTCCTTGTGACATTGCACATTCATGAGCCAGGATTGCTTTGTGATATTCTGCACAATCTAGACCTTGTGTGGCTCTGCTTGCCCTAATCATGAATTTTTCAACTCAAAGAGAGATTACAGATTTGATAAACAGGAAAATGGTAAGAAGAAGTCAAATGAGGAAGGAAACCTATATGCTGCCTGGTATGATCATGGCAACAGTAGATGTAGGCTTCATGAAGCCTGAGGGCAGTCAGAGCATTGTAGAACCACCACAGAAATGAGCTGATGGCCATGCCACTGCACAGGTGGCAGCTTTGAAGAAATCAGTATAGTAGATTTCATCTACAAAGTCAATACCAACAGTACAAAATGAATGGACATACAGATACCCATTTTCCTTCACTAGTTGTTCATGTACCACCCTCCAAGTCCTCACACAGTGTGACCTGCACATCATCCTTGCATACCACACTCCTCCAAAAGATTAGCAGCACATATCTTGTGTGTGTGTGCAGGTATGCATGCGCTCGATAGGCTTGGGCAGAGAGTTACTGTCCAGCCCCCAGTCATTTTTCTGGGTCCTCCTTAAAAACAATTAGCAGCTACCCCCTTTAACATCAGAGAGCAAATTCAATCATGGAATAACTCTCCTGCAATCAGTACAATTAGCAGGAATGCGTTTGACCTCAGCTTCACCTTCTCTGAAATGCAGTTCCTCGTACAAAGTGTTGCACTGAGTTTGAGAGTGACGTGTTGTGAGTAACTGGTTGTCAGGATCATTGTGTGAAAACAAACAAATCCTCAAATAACTAGGATGTCTTGAACCAGAAACTGGCATAATAAAGGTAGAAATAGTTCCTATTTTCACCTGTTGCTTCTTCTTTCTCGTGATAGAAAAACAACACAGTGCGCAACAGCCCTAACCCCAAATGTGTGCCATTACCTATACATGTCTCACAAATCACAGCCAAAGTGGGGGTTTGGTGGCCCATACAGTGTGGGAATGTACATCTCTGCGTGCACAAAGAGAACGTCTGAAACGCTTCTCCCTGGTGTCACAAGGAAAGTGAAAACCTTTTGTTTAATGCTTACATTTCTTACGGAGAAGGATGTTTTAAAATTTTCTTCTTTGCTTAGGAATACCGCCATTTCTTTCTTTCCTTACTTATTTTTGCCCATAAGAAATCTTGTCTTCCAGCCACAGTTGCACAATTGTGGTCCCTCTTCTCTTTTTAATTTTCTTTCTAACTTTCAAAGAATCCTTTCTGCCCTATGTCATACTACCCTCCTCCTTCCATGACGTGTGTACAATGACCTCTCTTCTCTGCGTCATACACAGTCTAATCCTTTTCCTTGAGCATCATTTGCACAGTAATCCTTTTCCTTCTGTGACACAAGCACAAAACTCCCTTTCCCCTGTCACTTGCAGAACAGTCCCTTAATTCTAGCAGCTTGCAGGCAGTAACCCTTTATCTTCTGTGCTGAAGACAAAACGATCACACTCTTAGCTTTCCTTCAATATACAATTGACAATGCAGCCTTTATGTTAAGTCTACAAAGAACATACCACTGTCCTTGATTCCCCATTTATCAAAATATTAACCTTCATCTGACGAGTGAGCAGTATGAAATACCATGGTGAAAAAAGCAAGTATACAACCCAATTTTTTTTCTGTTTTGAAAAGTTTCCAGAAATAACTTCAACTTTTTTCAAATGTTTAGAGAAACAGGCAAAAGAAGTATATTGATATTATAGAATTTTTCTCATTACTCTTTTTTTTTTTTCCTTTTGCTCCCCTCTTTTTCAATGATAAGGTGAAAAAAAAGGGCTGGAGAAGGGACACAGGTGGAAGGAAGAGAAAACTAGAGGTGGCTATACAGATGGGGTGGGGTTTTTTTACAAGTTAAAAAAAAAAGAAGTTTAAAAATATTTTGGCTTAACACCACCCCCCCACCCCCCACCTCTACTGCAGCAGACCAGTTACCACAGCAAATCAGAGTGAGAAGGTAAGAGACTAGTGACCAGGAGCTAAGTGTCATCAACTGAAAAAGTAATTTAGCCTGCTTGCTTTACTTTAAGCCTTTTCCAAATTCAAACACATACCTGTTTAACCAGGGCTCTACAGCCTCATCCAGCCAAGACAGCACTACCTGTGGCTCATCCCTATGGCAGACACAAGACAGGAAGCTGATGGGGCTTAAGAATGATTACCCTAATTCAATATGCCCTTTATACAGCAGTGTTGCATTTGGTGATGATTTGGGCTTAAAATGATCCTGTTTATTTCTTTGGCCTGCCTATTTCCACCCTGCTGCCACAGCATGCTTTCAAAACAGAGCTCAATTAATTAAATGCTAAGTTTGACCCTTTGCAGAAACCCTACATTTAGACCCATTGATTCTAAATTTGTTTTGTCTGCTATCAGAGTGGCACATGTTTGCCAGGATTGGTTTTACACTTAATCTTTGGTTAGCTACACACAAATTCCTTGTAACAGGAACACTGGCTAATACCTCTAGGTGCTCCTGTGTTTGTAATATGCTTTGACATCTTGTGTGGCTGGTGCATTTGAAGTGCGAGATTTACTGTGTTTGCTCCTACACTAGCTGCAGTACATGCTATTAGCTCCTGATTGGTACTGGCCACAGTGGCTGCTTGAACAAAATTCAGGGTGGAAAACCACCAGCACATTTTTTGAACAAAGATAGTAATTACGGTAATTGTATCACTTTAGCATCACAAGTGATGTGAGCCAACAAGAATAGCAGCTTCTTCCCTTCAAATTAACTCCTGCTTTGGAATAGCAGGATAGATAAGACTTTCAGTTCAGAGTATTTTCTCCTGCATCTTTTCAGTGGTGCATTACACATTCACCACAATTCTTCACCTCTACTGTCACTTTTATGGCAGTGTTTTCCTTTTCCTCCTCTTCAGTCATGGGCAGGTTAATCTTCTGTGTTACAAGCAGCACAACCCTGCCTTTGTATGCCCTCCCCCACCACCTCCTCCCCGGCCTCGTCCTGGATTATGCAGTTAAAAGAAAAAAATAATTTCACCTACGAAATGTAAAACAATGTAATTGTTGCTATTGCTATTTTTATTTCAATGAACCATAAAAACCAGTCTGGACTGAATAATTAAGCAGCTAGCTATTTGTGTCATGGGTTTCAGGGCTGAACATAAGCCATTAACCCTATAGAAGCAAGGTCCTTGAATTCTGAATAATTTCGGGAGTAAGCTGTGATGAATCAGGGCTGAGATAAGAGCCAGGCATCTTTACAAAAAATCTGGAGCATGTTCTTGGCACTCAAGGTTTGTTCTGTGTTGCAAGCAGTTTCTGCTCTTCCTTTTTTTATCTTCCCCCACTCAACTGAATCCCTTGGGAAATACAGGAAGATTCTACTTAGAAAAAGTGCTTGCTATAGTTAATTTGATTTTTTTAAAATATTTTTTTATTTTTCACACTGAAAATGTATGTAAAGAGCACCTTACTGTTCCTTGGGGCTCATCTGTTCATACTGCTTATTCTGTACTTGAAATTGTCATAAATTTCACTCTGGTCTAATTTTTTTTACCTCAAATAGAGCCTTGTTAGCTGTAACTAGCCTTGGATGGGCTCCTCTGACATGGATGCAGCTGATACAACATGGTTCAGTGAGCACAATCAGTAGCAATATTCCTGCCGCCAGTATAAGTGTGCTGGCCTGTCCTTATCTAGCAAGCTGTGTGGCCAAACTGGTCCCTAAACTAAGGATAGGCAGCTCTCTCCTGCTACATCAGCTGCTTCTGGAAGCAAAGGACTGAATGTTTTTAACATGAAACAGTACATTTTAGGATCTCTTCATGAACAGGTACATAGGAGGCAGAATGGCAGCTCTTCCCACAGATACACAGCTCTACGAAATAAAAATAAGAGTTAGTACCCAGTTACAGTCTACCATGTATGCCTACAGGCGTACATGCCACACCCCTCAGGTAAAAAAAAAAAAGAGTTTAAGAGACCAGCATTTAATCTGGTTTACTGCATAAAAGCAGCCATACAATTATTTTGCCCCATAATTTCTGTATCATCTCCAACCACTTCTAGCTGAATTGAACTGTCCCTTTCTGAGAGATGACCAGCTCTGATTTAAGGACTGACTGATGGAGAACTTTCCCATATCCCTTTGTGATCAATTACAAAGTTTAGTGAATTGACTGCTCGCTGTTCTCATGGCTACGAAACACATATCAGCCACCTCGTGTATTGACATAAGCCACATGCGTAGTCAGCGATGTGAACAGGGCTCGTTACATGAGTAATGGTGGTGAGAGCAAGCTCTGCGCTGGGCCTTTCAATTCAGGAAATGAAGACTCTCAGGTTCAGAGGAGGAACTCAGCCTGGGATTGCTGCTGGTCAGAAGGATTGACAGCACTGCTTCATCCAGTGCTCTTCAGTGTTGGAAACTTGTCCTTACTGACTCATCTTCCTTTTTCTGCCTGAGACCACAAACTGTTTCTCAAATTTAAAACTGCTTACTGACTCTGGTTAGAGGGCAGATGAAAGTAAATACATAAAAATGGAAAGTGCATTAGGTGTAACATCCCCGTCTTTCAATGTTAGCTGTGCCGCAAGACAGACTAGCAGACAAGGGGCCAAATCCTGAACTGTTGGGAAGCAGAATTTGAAGAATATTTATTCTTTCTATATTTTAAGAAAATGTGTACGAACTGAGAAAAGTAGGTATAGCATTGAAAGATAATGTTATGAGAAAATTCATAAGCATATTCAGATGTCTGAAAATTTATCTTCAGTCTGAGAAACAGACTGAACAAACATAACTAGATGCAATCAGTTTACATTAATAATGCTATGTAAGCTGGAAGTAAGCACCGACGTTTAATGATTGGTTGTGAGACATATTCCAGAATATAGTACATTAATATTGAACTTCAGTTTCATCACAGGAACATAACAACTGCTAGGGATAAAATACTGAAGAGAGGTAAAGGAAGAAAATGAAACCACTGTGTTTCAGGTCACAAAGAGTCTTACATTTTTCTTGCAGTATCTTTAACTGAAGCCAGTTTTAAGCAACTAATAACCTAACACTTTGCAGAACAGCACAGAACTGCAGCCTAATGATGAATGCAGGAATGAGGCTGACTAAGGAAATGCGTATTTATTTGCAGGAGACGGACCGTTGTTTCTTTAAGAAAATTTTGCATTAAGTAATGCAAAGGTAAATTGCTTACGATACCTAAAGTGAAACCGATGAGCTTGCTGGTAAAGACTTGTAGTGAAGTTTAGAGATTTTTGCAACACCCAGAAGCATACTTCCCTCTTTGTCTTTCTTTTCTTCAATATCTCCTCTTCTCTCCTTCAGTTAGAAACAATAATTTAATTCTGATTAATACACAGAAAATCTCTTACAACCAGGAGGGTTAACTTATAATGAGATGTTTTATGAGCCACAGCCTCAGCCTGACTAAATGCCTCCTGTGCAGCTTCAGCTTTGCTTTACGAACACGTAAGAACATACTTAAGGCCTTACCATTTAAGTAAGAGCTGCAGTCAGTGCTGGAGAGTGAGGAGCCTCCTGAAGCCAGCCTCTGACCTGCAAAAGACCATGGCCCTGGGAAAACCACTCTGGTGCGAAACCTACGGGAAAACACAACCACAACAGAAAAGAGCATGCACATCCCTGAGCTGCCTCCTGTTCCTCACAAACAAGAGCTATATACTCATTGCCAAAAAATGAAAAAGCTCTCAAATAATCCTCTAAAAAAGACCGCTGTAAACAGCTAAGAGAGCTGTTGTTTGACTTGTACAGGAAACCTCTTTTCTACTTTCTCCACAGAGACAGCAGAAATGGAGAAGGTTTGATGCTAACAGGCCCCATTCCCAGTAGTCTGAGCCCTCCTACTTGCTAGGGAGGCTTTCAGTTGACCTTGGCCACCCTTGGTGTGAAAACATAGAATAACTGAATCAAAACGCTACACAACTAAACTGCTGATACACCCAGCCTATTGGTAATGGCCAATGGCTGAGACAGCCAAACTTGATGAAGCTCTATACAGCAGGAGAAGTGCCGAGCTGGGCTCCCACTGCGCCATAGTGGTGCTGAGCCTGGCAGGGGTGGGTGCTGCAGTGCTGTGGGGTTGGGCTGGTGCACAGGTCTTGCAGGTGCTCTTGCAGGTCGGGTCACGTTCAGTGGCTTGTGTGCTTGAGGTGAGCTCCCACTGTCTTTCACTACTTTAAGAGCCATCTTGTGCTGCTGGCTGAGATTGACTCTGGCTCAGCCTTGGGCCGACATGGCAGGTGTTACGCTTCCCCCTCTGGTGCTGCCACAGATGTCATGCCCAAGGATCTGGTGCCAGTGGGTGTTTCACTAAGCAGTGATGCTGTGGATACTTCTTGGGATGAAGGATCAATAAACTGTGCCTTCACACATGGAAATGCAAAATGTTTCTGAAGGGCTGGAGACTACTAATGAGAGCCTCTGTGTTGTATATTGCTGAAGTGACAGGTTTGTATCTAGCCAGATAGGTGTGTTTCTCAAGGAGTAAGTTACAGTCTTTGGAAGTACTCCGTGGCCTTGGTGTTTACAGAAAACAATAAACAGAAGAAGGCTGTCATATTGGAAAGGAATCACAGCACAGTTGCACATGAGTCAGTTTGGTATTGAAGTATTAGAGAATAAACAGCACTACCCCCAACCTTAAGGACTGCAGATAACACACAGCAATGAAGTTTTATCTGTGTTTGAGTACATATTTTTTATGCAGCTAAAGCTCTGTCCCAGATGTTCTTCACTAGAACAGATTTTGCCTTTGCTAATCCTGTATTAATCTGCTGGTAGAGCTATATCTGCATTATTACCACCGGGCTCCTTGTGGAGACAGCCACTGCTCACTGGGGCACAGTCCCTCGGCATCTCCCTTTGCAGAGCTGCAGCTCAGAGCTCAGGCTTGCTTCTGCCGGGGGGTGCCCCCGCACACCCCCTGCTTCTATTACCACTACGGTGCTCTGCCAGGAGAGGGAGCTAGGACTCTGAGATTCAGGGGCCTTTGATGATTTCTGTTCACAAATCATGAAGGTGTTACAGCTGTCCAACACTAACACAGGCTTTCCTGTTCGGCTGGGTGGGTATTCAGGGGCTCATGATTTTCCACGGAGGCCCCATATTGCAGAAGAGGTTCGGTTCCTGCTGGATCCCAGAGGACTCGGATGCTCCCAACTGTGTTTTGAGGCTCTTGGTCACTGTTTCTGATTGCTCCCCCAGGTGACCTCCAATGGGAGTTTGGAATGGTGAAAAGTGAAGCCTACAGATTCTGGCATCATGCTATAGGTGCAAAACCACTGAAATGCAGCCACTGCTGGAGTGGAGGTGGCAACCAATGGTTGCATAGCAAGGCAAGCAACAGCTGGAAGGAGAGAAACATTTTGGTTAAGGCTACCACGTGGCACACAGATGTTTGACAACATTTCTTTTAACTTAGAAACACATCAGCCTTCTTCCCCCTGTAGTATATGTGTTTCATTTTGAACAAGTAACCGGCAGCTGGAGAAAGTTATTAGAAAATGCTAAGTCTATGTTCCAGCACTTGCAATAGCAGTAGAATTACTTGTTTCCTATTCTGCCCAAGCTTTCTGTCTCCTTTTTCAGATGTTGTTGGCCTCAAGTCAAGTTTTGCTTAAGTTACGTATCAGAAGGTGAATAAGTGGAGCTCCAAGCTTGTTTAAAGAGTAGAAAATGGAGTTGAAACAAATCTGGCAGAGATTCCAACACAACTATTATCTAGTTTCTGGATGTGGTTGGGCCTGCTGGTAAGAAAACAGGAAATAAGTGAGAAAACAATTCTTAAAAATGTGAAAACCAGCCAATTCTACAGGGCTCCACTCTGTGCTCAAATGTCTGTAAGTGCTGATAAAAGAGTGCACGTGATGAGAGAGTCTTGTGTCATTATCAAAGGTCCTTTCAGTCTATTTTCGTTTCAGTTTTCTTCAAGTGCCAGAGTCTGGCAAGAAAATAACCTCATTTCTTCTTTGATTAATCTGCCCTCTTCAAGGTGATGAATACAGAGTTGTGCTTCCCCTATTTTCTACCAGATTTGAAAGTAAGAATTGAGAAATTTGGTGACAATTTTGGAGGCTAGAAGAGGATGTCCTCAAATGGTGTTGGGCTGCTAGCTAGGAGATGCCTAGGAGCCAAGCTAGAGAAGGGTTGTTGAATGACAATATGGTGTGAGCAATCACTAGAAATTGTGAAGTGAGAGAGGCTCCTTCACAAGAAGTGCATTTTATTGGCTCTGTTATGAGTCAGAAAAATCCTGTGATTTTCTGATGCCCTCAGCCTATGTTACTGCATGGTCCAAGGGGTTAGTTTAGCCTGATGGCTGCTGGGAGGCACCAGCAGGCACTGCAGAGTGCTGGGGCAGAAGCTGCCCCCAGAAGTATGGCAAGTGACCATCAGGGTGCAGGAAGTGTTTAGCAGCCAGGACCTCAAATTTATGGCTCTTACCACAGGCTCTAACTGATAAGGATGAATGGTGTAGAGATTTGCATGCAGGAGCTGTGGTTGTGACTTCTCATCTCTGCACCAACCAACAAGTTATTATAAAAGTAAATACCTCAGTGGCAACAGCAGCATCCCCAAGGGCCTATTTACTTCCACTGGCAGTAACTAATTCCTGCAGAGGAGCTCAAGCCAAATCCTGCAGAGACCAGCAGGAATCTCTCCAGGCTCTTGCAAAGGCAGTTAGTGCACTGGAGAAAGTGTTAGTGCTTGGTCATATTTATCACCATGTCAGTTAAAACATGTTGTCAGTTAACACCTTTTCTAACACAACATATATTTTTTTAAAGCTGAAGGAAAGTGAGCTTTTTTTACCTCCTTTTATTTTCTAACTAGTTGTTCTGATTTACTTCTGAAATTGTACAACACACTAAATGTTGGTTCACAAAGTGGCCAGGGATCAATTATTACTTTTTCATGTGCAAAGTGATCTTAACATATCTATTGATCTCTTATAGTCCTATCTCCAGAAGATATGCCTGATTTCAGAAAACTGAAAACATATAAAGGAAGCTAAAGCAGGGTGACATTTGCTTTCCTTGGCTTGCTCTCTAGAAGATGTTTGACAGGCGAGTTTATTAACCATAGGAAGAATGAACAAGCCAATACACTCTTTTCAAGGTTTGCAGGTGCCTTAATGCAACTTGCTCATTTAATTTGGATCTATATGCCTCATGAGAAGGGCAGAAGATTTTCATTTTCAAGGCCTTATTTGACCATAAAATGTGTATCACGTTAGCTAAGAGCAGGTCTATGAATTTCATTTTATTTTGTGACAGAAGAAATAGGGATGTATATATCACCCTTTCAGTAACTGCTATTAAAAGGTGCATGTTTCATGAAGAAACAGTGTATTCAATGTCATAACATCTTTCATGAAATAAAATTCAGGGCATTTGTAGTATGTATATGAAAAATATCAGTTAACTCATATGTTAAGAGTATGAGGAAAATAAAAACCCTTTTGTAACTAGAGCTGGTCACACCTGGAAAATTAGGATGGATTTTGCTGGCTCCAACAAAGCCAGTTGGAGATTTTCTATGGCCTCAATGGGGCCAAAAATTCTCCTAGATTTCATACTATTATAGATATTGTACAATTTAGCTACCAAGGTCATTAAAATGCTATAATCTCTAGCGTGATACATGATGGGGTAAAAGCACTTGCAAAGGTATTGCTTTCTAAACTGGTGTAATTATGGTAGTAATTCCCAAAGAAGGAGTATTGCAAATGCATTTCCAGTTCCAGTTTCTCAATACTTTTGTCAGTGTTCATTACAGTAGTGATATGCTTGTGTCTAAATCTTGTTGATGTCCTTCCAGAGGGCACTAAAAACCCTACAGTAAGTAAAGAAAAACGCAGTTGGTGATTCTGACTGGCTGTTGAATTGCTGTCTTTGTGCCCTGTCCCTCAGCTCATAATCTATAAATGTTCACTCTAATACTACACAGACTACTCACTCTTTGTTTATATTAATCCACTTACAGTTTGTCTAATTTAAAGAGAATTACAAGAAAAAAAAGTAAAAAAAAAAAAAGAAACCCCCCCCCCCAAACTCGGGTGATTTGGGGCTAACAAGCCTAAGAGAGGTGTCAACACTTAGCTGTATATTCAGTCCTCTGGAAATCTGCAGCCAGGGCGAAGCAACCCTGTGAGGCAGCGCAGTGCGGGGCAGTGGGGGCTGGCTTGTAGGGAGCTCTGGTGACAGTGTGTGGTGCTCGGGCACCAAATCTTAGGGCAGAGGGTCCACTCCTTCTGCTAGTGAACAGGATAGGGTCCTGAAGGTCTCTTAAGGCACTGAAGAAATTGAGTCATGAAGTCTCCTTTTCCAGTTTTAAGAAGGGAATGCACACATAGGTCTCTGAATTACGGCCACAAAAGATTCAAGCTGAAATAAATACCAAAGTCTCACATGGGGTGAGAAAAGTCCTTCACTGTTTCCTGATGATGATCCTCTTAACAGCAATGAATATCAGCTAGAGGTAAATAAAATTAAATGATCTTGTTGCGATAAATAAAAAACTTGATCCTAGGGCCCACTTACTTTTAACCTTTCAGTCACACTGTATTCCTTGATAGCCAGAGAGAGGCAGAGGTGCTACAGGCTCTGGCATTTTGTTTCTCCTAGGTCTTGAAACTGGCCTCAGGTGCTCTGTACATGGGTGATAAATACATTTCTGTCTTCTCAGAAGATGTTTGGCATCTGCATTTAGTTTTGCTCCTTAAAGCCAACTTCTTTCTATTGTTAATTAAGCTCTCTATTATTTGAACAAAGAGGTGCCATTCTTTAGACAAGAAAACTGGAAAAAAGCACAGTGTATTTATCTGAGTGTGTCAGTCCTTTGGCTAATGATGACAAGATTTCTGTTTCTGTTGAGTTGCTGGCTTCTCTACAGGTGCTACCAAATAAATACATCAGTTTGGAAGATGATTACTTACAACTGTCCAGCAAATTGCAGTGATACAGTCAACTCATTTCTCATATGCCTTTATCAGATAGCTACCAGACTAAAGACTAAATGAACAACACCTACTTTGATTAGATACCAGGTTAAAGATCAAATGAACAATACTTACTTCGATTAGATTTGAAATGGTCACTGGGCTCACTGGGATGTTACATCTTCTCATTAGCCCCTGGAGCTATCCAGTCATCAACATAACAGATCACAGAAAGGAGACGAGTCTTCTAAGCCACAAGGAAACCTGCAAATAATATTTCATTTAAATACATCCCCTGAAACCCTGGTGGTGTCTCAAATAGATTACCAGTTTGGACTTTCAGAAACTGTGCAAATTGGTGTTTCTTACTGATGTTCCCAAAGAATTAAAAGCAAACAACATCTACATTTCATGATTTGGTAGACTCTTTTTGTAGTAAATAAACCCAGGAATTTCCAGTTTTCTAATAGATAATTTTGTTGATGTTTAGTACACTGACAGTATATAGTACACAAACAGCAATACATGTTTACAGCTTTTTTTGAAAGTCCACAGTTAAAGAAACATGGAGGCGAGTGGAGGTAATACTGTGCTGGGATTCAAAGTGATATCACCATGATCTAGAATAATCAGTAATCTGTCTGTGACAGACACACTTCTTCCACAATTTTGGGATTTAATTTGTTTTTCTTTTTGACTTACGGTCTTTTGGTTAGTAATACCAAATAGTCACTGCATTCTAGGCCAGGATCTCCAATGTTTACACAATTGACATTGCAGCCCCTTGGTGAATGTGGCAGGCAGTAGCATAATCATCTGGAAGAGGTGACAAGATTTACCATGAATATTTTTGTGGTCTGATTCTCCAAATAATAACAATACAAAATGTGTAGTAATATTAGTTATCAGCATTGTTCTCCAGCCTATGTTCTTCCTATCTTAGAAGAAGTTGTGGTGAAGTTATGTGTGACCTAAGGCACACAATGGCTGTTTCTTTGGCCTGAAAGAAGTGTGCAATCATCATTGTTAACATCCCCCAGCACTTGATTAACCCAAATGCTTGGGTAAAGATTAACTACCTAAAACTTAACAAAAACGTGAAAGTAGACATTCCTCAATGTCTTCTCACTTCAAAAGAAAAGCTCATACCATAGAGATTTTGCAAGGAAGCCTCCATCTTACAAAGACTTACCGAAAAGCTGAAATTGTGGCCCCACCAAAGTGTAGGAGACAATTCTGAGAGCCTGACTACACAACAAGGGTTTAGCAGCTAGTGAGGGCCAGGTACCTGAATAGTGTGTAAGTCAAGCACTTTAAGACTTCATGGAATGGAGGGCTGCAGCATGTTTTACTGATATAAAAAGGCTCAAATCTCACAACTGGTGGCTTTGGTTGCTATAATAACAATTACACTAAAGTTTGTGCCTGATACATTAATTTCTTCATGATAAATAGTCTGATCAGTTCTATGAGAAGGACAGAAAATTAGATAGGACATATAATCTACTGGGACAGCAGGAATTTTCTGTCATTACTCATGTACCTACGTGGGAAACAAGAAAGAAGGAAAACATAGTGCTTTAAGCATATTCTAAAAGGATCATTGAGGAGAAATATTCTCTCAATGTAGAAATCTAAAGGTTTATAACAAGGAGAGGCAGTGCTTGCTCTTCAGTGACAGCTTCATGTTTATTTATTCTAGAAAAAATAAGGGGGAGATACTGAAGTAAAGACAAGATAATTTTATTCCCAGATCAAATAAAAGAACACAAGAGTGTGTTCTCATCAAAGTGATTACTTTAGGGGGAACTAATACAATGAGTGTTATTAAATGAAACCACTTCTTTATAGGGCATCTCACATTAAGGATTTTAGAGTAAGTAATATTTCTGTCAGGCAAAGTGATGCAAGACAAAACATCTTGTAGAAGATACAAAAAAGACCTTTAAGAAGACGCTAAGTAACAAGACATGAATATGAACCATTGTAAGAACTCATATAAAATGACATTTGCTCAGAGAGTGCATGCATTTATGCATCGTTATGGAGGTATTTCTTAATAAACTCATTCTTGTAAAAATGTATTCTATTTACTATAGTTTCTCTGCAGCAAATTATACCTTTGCTTAACAGCTGTGAGAAACAAGAATATCAAGAGACAGAAATGACTATTGTCCTCTCACTAGTTGCTTGAAATATTTTATTTTAAATTAGCTTTGAGGTGCTGGTATAAGTAGAGCTAAAATAAATGGCTTCACAGCACAGACAGCTCGTACAAATCCTCAGTTCTGTAGGAGCTGTCTTCAGTGCAAATCTGAAAGACCTGCATGTCTCTTTTTCCATCATGCTGGAAGTCTTAGGAGTAAACCCTCACAGTGCTGGGCACAAGGTGCAGCCAAAAAGGTAAATCTATACGGATACCATGCTTTCTCAGTACATTTACACACATTAGCACTGGCAATCAGAGCTAAGAAATGTGGACCTATTGTATCTTTTTGTATTCTGAAATGGACATCCGTATATCAGCATACTTGAAAACCTACAGCTACATTTTATTACCCTAGAATCTGAGAGGTCTCGAGGGGTAATTATTTATAAAATGACTAAAACATCTTGCCTCAGGTGCAGAGTTCTGGAAAGCCATGTCTTCTCTAAGGGTCATGAGAATTAGCAATGAAAAATCCTGACTGCATCATCCTGTATTGCTCCCTCCAGTGCCTTTGCTAGTAATTTATCAAATCTGTATTTATCTTCGTATTTATATATGGCTCCTATTGCACCACTTTGCAATATTCAATTCCTTTATTCCCACAGAGGCACTATCTGGTATATTCTGCATCACATCTGATGCAGTCTTAAAGAGAAGGTTCATAGCAACATAAAATAACAGGAATGTAGTCCCCTTTTCTTATCTGCTTGCTTGCTCACTAAATTACAGTTTGATTCTCATCTGATGGTACTTCCATCTCTCACATGGGAAAGATCAAATGAGTAGGAGAGTAGGTGGGAACTGAGTTTGTTTCAATACATGGAGGGCTCAGAGTTGTCCTCTAATTTCTGCTACTTTCTTCCACAATATTCAGGACTTTTCAGGAATCAGAGAATTTACGGAATACCTCGCTGCAATTATTTGGTCAAGTTCCATGGCTTTTCTTATTGAGGAAGTTGGACTGCAAAATGAACATGTGCTTTTTGTGCTGGGTTATTGTTTTGTTTTCTTCAGGCACTTGCTGAAGCGAGACCTGCATATTTTAACCCTATTTTTTTTTTGCATTCTTTAATTCCTTTAATTTCTCAATAAAATATACTAAAACAACCCCCAGGATACCCCAAATAAATAAATATAAAGTTCTCCCAACCCTTTTGTTTCTCTTTGCATTGGCCAGTTTTTCTAAATCCTTTAATCTGCCCTATGATCAAATACTATTAACCACAACTGCTGAAATGCCATCTTCAGTGGCCAGATGTAGAGACACTCTAACTCAACTCTTCTATGGCACAAGAGATTTTGAATCTGGGTATTTCCTAAGTTTTGGATAATTCCAAAGAAAGGCTGTTTGGGTTGGGAACAGAATCAGGAGCACATTTTTTTGGCAAGTCAGTATCTGCCTTTGTTCCTTGTAATTCTCCCAACAAGGGAAGCACATCACATACTAATAGCTATTTATGCTCATTCTGACTTGCAAATATCACGGATGGACCCAGCCAAGTGACACATGGGAAAACAGGTCTCAAGAACTCTGCTAACCTATGAGAGTCTAAATGATAAAAAACACTATCCAAGAATAATGGAGGGTGTATTTTGTATGGAAAATATATTTCTTGTTGACCTAGACCCAATTCATTATTAAACTTAGAATTCCCCAGGTTTTTATTATGAAAGCACACTGTCTTCAGTCACAGCAGTTACAGGTAATGTCAGAAGGTGCTGGCACAAACCAGCAGTTCTGGCTTGGATGGCTTATCAGTCATTAGTAGAAGCCATCAGCAAATGTACGGTGGAATAATGAAATAGAATATGAGAAAGTCTGTTAGGACTCTTTCAGTAATTTAGAATTACCTACAAATATGGAAAAGGAGGTGCAAACACTGGCACTTTCATGTCTAACCCTCAAACAGCCATTCTTTCCCCGCCAAATTGATAGTAATACAAATTTTGAATAATGCTTTGAAAAGACTGTGATCATAATGACTTGTTACAGACATTTTCTCAACAGTCCTAATCAAGGCTGGAGGCTGGAGGCTTTGGCTACAGGCTAATGGTTGATTCTTGTTCACCCTCTGGGCACTTTTCACAGTTCTGGCAGTAGAAAACATCCTTGAAGTGTTTGTAAGATATGGTATACATTTGCATTACAGCAAATGAGAAATGATTCCCAAGGTCTTTAATACTAACGTTGGTATGAATGTAAATTTAATAGACCTGTGGCTTCTTCATAACAGCCCCCATACTTTCTCTTTGTGAGTCACAAGACAAAACAATCATTAGATAAAAAACATTTTTAACTTAGAACCACAGAAAGAAGTATTATAGTTCTCTGAGAAGAAAAAACCACATAAATTCAGTGTTATTTTTCCATTTACTTTTTCTTTTTCCTTTTACATGAAACAATACAAGTATTCCTATTACTCCCACTATTAACATACATAAATGTACAGCACACAAATTGGCTCCAGTGATGAATCTCTCTGACTTTTTTTAAACCATGGATATTAATTCCTATGCTGATCCAACAGCTGTATCATTCTTTCCTTCATGAATGTATAACAAGAACCTCCTCTGACCACATATTTTGAAATGAGATGAGAAGGACAGATGCTGATCTAACTTAAATGGTCACATTTGAAGACTTTGTATTAAGGATTTTGCAATGTGCATAGATGCACCCAAAGTATATTAAACAAATCTCTAATATCACATATCCATTTCACACCTTGTATCTTATTTGAGCTTAAATTTAATAATGGCAAATGAAACTAGATAAAGCACTTCTCATTAACTGTTTAGGTTCACACAGATTATTTAAATTACTTTGCTGGAATTTTCTCATGGGCAAACCAGAAGGAATAGGCTAAAAATCATAGACTACCAAATAGTTAGTGAAAGTTTCTTCGTGCCACATAAAGAACTGACATAAAGACTTTATTATTGTCTTAAGGGCAGCTCCTTTCTGGCCTCACTTTTAAAATTCACTCCAAAATCTAGGCAAAGTAATCATGAAAAAAAAAATAGTTTGCAAAGTTTCTGTATTTAAAGTATGCAAATAGTTTAGCTTTGTCAGTATGTCAAGATGCTTTAAAATTGAGCTATAAGGGAAACTAGACAACTAATTTCCAATGGAAATATGTAAGACCATAAATGTGATTTAATGGGCTCCAGCAAATTATAACATTAATGCTATTGCATGATACTTCACCTTAGCACCAGATCAAAGAAAACCCATCTCAAGTTGAAAAACATATGCTGTAAACCCGCCAAGATTGAGAATTGAGCCATGCAAGCCATTTACTGTGAAATCTGTAACTGTATTAAGCACATCAGACTTTTGATTTCAGTACAGACATGAAACTTGGATGAAATATTCTTGAAAATGCTAGTCTTTAGAATTTAATATAGGAATTTTCAGGACTAACAGATCTTTATAGATTAGTATGTTTGTAGCAGTTTTAAAAAGAATTGAAGAGAGTGTTTTTTCAGATGACGAAACATAACCAATTTTGCAAATGCCTTTTACCGAAACATCAATCCAGCACAGAACACAAAACATCACACAGAGAGATAATTTAAAATTTTATGAGTTGTGAATCTTGGAATACTAGCAGCTTTCAAAAATTGCAAAAAACCCAATAACTGTATTAGATATATCTATTCTGCCTGTATTTTCCACCTGGAACTCCTATTCCTTCTTTGACATCACCTATCATCAAAACATAATAAAATTATAAAACAGGCTGTCATTTGCTTAAAACCCAGTGGAGATTCTTCAGGGATCTCTTTCTTCTGTTCTGCTTTTTTTTTTTTTTTAGCATAACTACAAGTTACCTATCTAAAATTGTGATTCCAGTAGAAGCTCTGTCATGTGAAATGGAAAGGAAAAAATATTTTGGCAACTGACCAGCTTTAACCCAGAGCATCTCTGTTACTTTACATTTGGTCAGAGTATTCCTAAAATTCATCGATATGAAAATGAAACCACTTTTTTTGGGAGCTTCCAAGTGTGAGCAAGGAACAACTTTCATACAATTTTCTAATTACATTTTGAAGGACAAGGAAATTGTAGTGTTCACTTATTTCTGGCATTGAATTCATTTCAAAACTACAGAAGACATTTTTTCAATCAAGTGTTGCACATATCATTTAAACATAACTCTGAAAAAGGCAATTAATTTGTCAACCTGGGAATCTAGCAAAGAAAGAGAGATAACAAAAAAATGTAAATAGAAAGGTCACAGAAGTGCATGCAATATGCATAGTTAGGAGAAAAATAATCCAGAACTTCTTATTTGAGTCTTTATATTTAGTACAACTGAGAGAATGAAGTAGAAAGCAAAGCCTCTAGGACCAAACTGGAGTGAAACAGAAAGTTCCATCAATCCTAAGCCTGTGTTCAGAAGGGCAAGGCGCATGAACCGGTGCCTCTGAGCTCCTTCAGAGCATGCTCAAAAAGCAGTTATGTTTGAGCACACAGATAGTAACTCCTGCCTCTACTCTCATGGACTCTGGCTGTGTTTCCCATCCATGGTCTCTCCCAGGAGCCACAGATCCATTCCCTCTCTCACTGGAAACCTTAGTCCCTTATGAACAGTCATGCAAACATTACTCTTTTCCTCCTGTTATCGGTCCAGTGTGTTATTAGATGCTACCTAACACACAGAGTGAAACAAACAACATACAAGCCTCATTGAGGATGTTTTCAGCTACAATGGAAAAACCCAAGCCCTAGAAGAGTTTTAGAACAGAGGTCTGTACATGCACATGCCATTTATGAGCAAACACGCAAGTGATAGCCATGTTCTGGGATGAAGCAGGCATCTTTTGGGTTTGTAATTCCTCTGAGGGATGCTGAATACATGGCTTCATCTGCAGTAGTACAGCCTTTCCAAAGTTTTGAATGATTGGATGTGGCCAAAACAGCAGTACTATTTAGTAAACTTCCCCTAAAGGAGCTTGTTAGATAGCCATAAAAGAGAGTGAAAGAATTCACTGTTTCTTATTTCTAGTAGAAACAAAAGGGTTTCTTCACACTGCTTTAGAAAAAGGGAATCTCATCCAGCAAAGGAGGAGTGGGGAAATGGGCAGCAAGGACAGAATCACAAACAGCTGACTGTGCAATTTATAGCATTATTTTTCAGATAAAAGTATCTTGTCCTTGCAGACTAAAGAAACTGCCGGCAGTAGAAACAAGCAGGTTTTTTTTTTAATACTTGGAGGTGCTGGTGACACTTCCCACTTGAAGCTAGGGACAGAAATGTGGGGTGGAAAAGGAGTGGTGGAAGTCTTCCCCAACATGTTTAAGTATGGTTTTAAGAAAACTAGGGCCAGGACCACCTAGGCCATCGACATTTTTACTGCAACTGGGCATTTGTTTTTAACATGTTCTGAGAGTTCATACAGAGAATTTCCATACTTACTTCACACTATTCAAATGCCAGCCTGTTTTTCAACTGTCCATACATATAAGTGGTGAATTTGCACTCTGACTTGTGGTTAAGAGGCATACCAGAAAGTGGATGAGTTTTATCCTTGGCGGTGCAGCAGAGCTTTTAACATGTGGTTCACATACTAACCTGACATCAGTCTTTAAAAGCTGCTGTGGTTATTCTTCATGTTAAAAATGTGATGTCTTTTCCTACTGTTTTGTTGAGTATGACAGAAAAAGACATTAATCAGGTTTTGCTTTCAACATCTCAATAGTTTAAAGCAGCAAACAAAAGATAATTACAAGAAACAAAGGGAAAACTTCAAGCAAAGTCCATAATTATTTTCTCCCACCCAAATAGCCTTGCTGGCACTTGGAATTTCCTCCTACCGTCATGATAGCACCTGTATTTCCCTTCCTGTTGTACAGTTTAAGCTTTCCATAGTTTTTGTGCACCCAGAGCAGAAATATCTTCCTCTGTTCCCTTCCCTTTCTAATTACTCTATAGTAATTAGAAATGAACAGACAATACAGTATAATGTTGACAGGTTCCCAGTGAAATCAAAGACGGGAATTGCTGCAAGAGATTCCAGTGAGGAACTAGCTGGTGAATGCTGTGACCACACTGGGCTGACAGCAGCTGCAGAACATTGATTGCAAGGCAAGCGAGGGGAAAAGGGGGCTCTCAGCCAGTTCAGAGGCAGGAGCTTGGGCCTTGCCCCTACATGTGTGACAGATGCAGCGCTCAGCCATGGTCACCATGTTGGTAATGAGGTGGATGTTGGCCACATACCTTCTTTTTCATTTACCACCAGTCACAGAGTTAAACCAAGCCAATCCAAGAGGCTGGCTAAGCTTTGGCAAGTCCGACTGGTTATCATACCAATAGACCATACTGTAGTACTGGCCTTGATTTAGGAAGATAGTATTTTTTTTGCCCAAGTCACTCAGACACTGAAATATGTGCTTAACGTTAAGCCTGGGACTAAATCCTACTAAAATACTTGTTTAGGACACAGTATAGTTACCATGTGCAGTCCTACTTAAAGCCAGAGTAAACTTAGAGCAATAATATACATGTTTTTTAATAAATGCAGGTAATGCAGCAGGAATTGTGCCTGGCCACATGTGTCGGTGCAGCCAGGTTATAAGAAAGGTCTAAATTTAGATGTGAGCAAACAAACACACACAATATGTAGCAAGATTTTCTAGCCCAATCATTTATATAGGCTATGCTTTTGTCTCACTCAGCTTCCTGCTCCCATGCCCAAATGTCCATTTGGGTGCTACTGTATTTCTGTTCTCCACTGGGAGCACTTATTTTTCAGGAGGTGCTGAAAGTGATATATTCAAATTTATCTTTTGCCAGGCATCCATGCAATGAGGGACTTCAACCATGGAAATGGTGACCCTATTCTTATAACTTCATTACACAGACCAGTTAAATACAAACCGTAAGTAAAGAGTTCTGTGATTGGAAGATATACATGCATGGCAGTGTCTTCATTCAGAAATCCAGATTTAGTCTTCAAAATGATAAATTTGGCTTATACTGTTCTTTAAAAAACAGATGTTTGTCTTGACTATCACAACCCACACAGAAACTGAGCTCTTAGTAAGACACAGGGTTTCATAGGTTTAAAGAAATGAAAAAATCAAGGCTCTGTTAAAACTGTCTTGATATCTGAAAAATGAAAGAACAAACTGGGGAAAACAATATTGTAAATATTCTGGATTCTTTCCTGGAACGGAAAAAAAGGAGAAAAAACAAGGCTCTTGGGTAGATATATGTAAGGTTCAAGGTTTTGATTTGATCAGTTACTGGCATGCTGCCATAAATGACAAGATTCTTCAATAAGTTAGATTATCCAACACTAAAATCCTGATGTATAGGGTTATTTAGATCCAAAGTCTTGCTGAACTAAAGGAATTTAGGATCCAGCCCTTAATTCAGTTTAGATTTACAAGGCAGGACTCTCTGTAGAGCTGAGAATTAATCTTGCAGACAGGTAGTTCTGGCACTGTTCCAGCTCTTATAAAAGCTATGATGTCTTTTCTGAGAGGTCCAGAAACCCATGCAGTTTCTGGAAGTTCATCCTTTTGAAGATGCCTACTGCAGTCACAAATGCATCCGCTTCTTAGACCCCACTGAAATAATAGCACCTCTTAAAAACAGTCTGCTGATAATAAAGCCTCTGTCTTACATGGAGATTTAGCTATAAAGTACAGAAATGGTTTGAACACTCACAATTTTTACTTTCTCTTTCTACATATCCAGTACACACAGTTCTACAATACACCTCCTCTTATATGTACAACAAATGGTGCACTCTGTTTCTTAAAACTATCTGCGCTTGCCTTCATGATGAAATTTTGTTGTATTTGGACTTGACATAATGATGACCATAACTGACCTGTCAGTGTAGATCAGAGGAAATCATATTCAGCATGGCAGGTAATTGTGATTAAACCTTGGTCCTATTTCATAAAATGAGCAAGCATCTCAAGACCTGACTTGGAAGGGTCCTAATAATTAGACCACCATTTTCAAGGGTACAGAAATTTTATTGCTAGAAATCAGCAAGGAGACAAGAATTTTAAAAACTAGAGGAATGAATGTGACATATGTTGCTGTCTGTAGTTTAATCATTGAGAAACACAGCTATCCACAGCATTTTTACAGAGGTATATGACAGATTTTTAAGGTAATCAACAGGAAAGGAAGGTATAACTTCCTTTCAGAACACCATGCTGTACCTTTAAAATCAATGTTGGAACAAGCCAGTGTTTTCAAGCTGCTCACTGCCAAAATGTCTAATATGTCCTATTACCTGCAACAGTGTGTGCTATTCTTTCCCAAATGAAAGCAGGTATTCAAAACTGGACGCATACAAGTAAAAGGCAGAATTGTGACATGCAGTATTTTCTGCATGAATATGGCACAGGAAAGATATTAAGTATTTTAAGATCAGAGCATTTTATTCTTTAGGAAGCTGTTTGTTGGTGCTTGTTTCTAGTGCAACATAATATTCTCAGGTATGGCTCAGAAGATAGCATTGTCATATATAGGAGTGAATGGATCTACATCTATATGGGTTCACTAGATATTGATCATGTCTTCTAGGAATATGCAAGGAAAGAAAAGACGGATTTTTCCCTTTTGAAACTGTGTTAAGGAATAATACAGTCCTCCAGTTGAGCCCCTAGCTGGCTGTATGTGCTTCTTTGTTTCCCGTAGGGAGAGGATATAAAAAGTGCAGATAACGAAACCTAACTAGAAGGGTAGGTCTCTTAAAAGTATTCATTGTCTGGGGAAAGAGGGAGGAAGGAACTCACCTGACCTTGACCACCCAAGCTTTTAACAATCAAAAAGACTTTCAAAGCTTTCAGAGGGAGATTTACAGCTGTGAAAGGACGCTGGAATTACACTGCGGCAAAAGGAATATAATTCGCCTTTGCTTCCTCCTCTCCCCTAAAAGCACCCAAGTCACTTCTGCATTTTTAGAAATTTAAATACATTGTTTTGGGAGCAGATTGACAGAATCAAAGGAATTCCTGGCTTAACACCCTCACAAAGTCTCTCCCTCCAAATTTATACCACTTCTCTTATACTGGCTGCCTTTGCCGTGAGAACCAGTCTCCACATCCCATCTCTCTGTGCCCTCTTGTAACAAATGAACCCATCACTCAGGCCTGTGGCTGGTGCAGTTAACACATTACAGCCATGATAAGTTCCTAAAAACACTTTTCTTGCTGATAAAGGTAGTTGTTGTGGGCAGGCCACAGTTCTCAGCCTTCCAGACTCTTGTTAACAATAACAGCTCAGTGTGGATGCCTCCTCACTAAACTACAGCAATATTATTGTTGGCTCTAACTCTAGAAGGTCCAGATGGGGTTAGAGATCCACTGTGCTGCATACTTGAAATTCACAATGTCTAAATTTTGTATGATATTATTATTGTGCTGATATGTGTAAACAGCAATAACCAACAATGATGTCTGCTTCCAGAAGCAGTGAGAGAATTACTGCAGTCACAGTAGATTTTCCTTGGAGCAAGTTCAACCCTCTGTTCAAACCTCCAAGAGATGATGTTTTTTGTCAAAAACTTCTTGAATAACAGTGAATAGACAAAGCTCCTTGAATTCTCAGCATCTTAGGACTGTGTCTCAGCTTTAATAAATACAAACACAGGGTTGTTCTAGTGGCAAAAGCAGGTGCTTTTTTATTTGTATTGTATTTGAACAATTTAAGGGTCTTTGGGGTTCTAGCGCTTCAGAGTACAAAAAAATGATTCAGTGCCTCAGAGAACAGTTTCTTCCAGTCAGAGATGCCACAAAACCAAAAGAAAGTTTTCTTTTTTTACACTTCTTTTCACATGTCAAGGAAATGATTAGAGGCTGGGACAGCTTCTGGCAGATACAACTCCCAAAGGGGCTCTGTACTACTTATCTCCGTGGTAGGTGATGTGTCAGATACCATGCTCAACTTCTTCACGGAGTTCCAGTCTGCCTTACCAAAGAGATATTTTGCACTGCTGGGATCTCTGAATCTGGTTTGAAGTTTTTTACTGAAGGTATGAAAAATCATGACAAGCTACAGGTATGTGATCTCTTCCTTTCTCTCCTCTCTCTCTGCTACAATGTATTTTAATGAACATTCTGGGGTCAATCAGTAGAGAAACCCTGCATGTAAGCCTATGTGAAATGCAGGAACTGGGGATCTGAACTTTGCTGCTGACTCCTACACTTAACATACCAACATCATAGGTAGGACTGTGTACAGATTTATTTGCAAACTTTACAGCTACGATCTTCCTGAATTATTTTATTCACTATGTTTCTTCTTTACAATCAGTATTCATTTCATCAGTCAATAACATATGGGATATATCAGTACACTCCTGTGAAGATGACATGTTCGTAAGTCATGCAGCTGTTTTTTCACACCTGAGATAAAATATAATGCCCTCTAACAGTGCTCATCCACAGCTGTATCACATAAATAAAAAAGTAGACTGTGAGGAAAAAAGAAGCAATGACTTAAAAGAAAATTTCTAACTGCAGGTTTCTGCACTTAGAGTTAGGAAAGCTAAGAATCTGTTAAGAACAGAGAAGTTAGTATTTTGAGATTAACTCTTTCTCAGGGAACACTGCACTGCTGACTACAATCTGTGTGATTTGAAATGAAATGTGTAAAATGGTACATGTGAAAGAAAGGACTACGAGGATAAACAACTGTTCCTTGGGCAGGGAGTGCTCCCAGGAGCTGTGGTGCACCCCCTGGACTCAATGCTTTCTGGGCCAGGAGGAAGACAGTAGTACATTTTACTGCATGTGTCTGACACTTTACTGAGGCTTGTTTGCATCTTCAAGACTTAGCTGCAGTTCTCTAGGGGAACTCAAAGAGCTGAGAACCATGTCCCTCAGCCTCCCAGCCAGGACCAAAGCTGTATGTTCTTCCAGCAATTATGTTAATAAATGCCCTGATCCCAGAACAACACTGGCCTTTGTTGACCATGTTCACAAACAAATAAAGTAGCAAACAGAAAGCATGGTAATGATTACACTCCAGCAGGAACAGCCAGACGGGAATAGATATCTGCTAAATAGATTGGGAGACAGCTGAAATTGTCCTTTTTCCAAACTTTTTTTGGAGTCTAACGAGAAAACAGAGGCAAAAATAACTACTAGCAAAATTCATCTATTTAAGGGAAAAGAAAGGTTTTATGAAACTCCTTCCTGTTCCTTGTTCCCTGCTGTCTGTTACAATCTATTGCAGGACTGTGACAGCATTTAGGAGTTTAATGCCCCCGGAATAGAAAGTTGTCACAGGTTGATGGGCTCCTGCTGCTCGATAGCGTCCACATCATTAATCATGGACACTTATCTCCTTCGCCTCACAGGCGAGCCAGTAGTGACACTTGCTCACTGTACAGTGGAAGACACCAAAAACTATAATATACCAGTGGTAAATTTACCATGAGATTGTGACAAGGATCATAGAAAAATACGGGCTGCCTTGCAGCTCAGGAGCACATTTATCACCTAGTGATGAGGACTTGGGCTGGCCTCTCGCCTTCCATACGCATCCCCACTCACACCTGCAGACTCGACATGGTCACTTGGCCCCTGTGCTGGGAACCACACAGGGTGCAGTTCAGTGTGGTCCCCTGACTGCCACTGTGCAAGCATTGTGGTTTGCAGTTTGATCTGATGGATTGATATGAACAACAACCAAGTTTACTTTTGACTAGAAAGGAACTTTTTTCTTTGCATTAAAAAAACCCATTGCTTTCATTTGACACATAAGAATTTGGTGTGAAAAAAATAATTTGCTTTATTGTCTTAAAGAAATCCCTGAAATAATTAATACAAATGAAAATGAAAGACAAATTTTAAGCTGAAATCACAAGACAAGAGGTGGAAAGAGAGGTTCTAATTCTCCTTAGACACTGTACCCCAAGTGTGTGGGGAAGAAGAAAATGAGTCAAAGATGGTGGAAACCCAGATTAGCTGAAGTTCTAAACAGGATTTAAGTTTACAAGTCCATTTTGAAAAGACTACTGTAACTAATGTATTATGGGAGGTTTGGCTGATACACCTGAAGGCTGTGCGGCCATTCAGCAGGATTTGGACAGACTGGAGAGGCAAAGAGGAACCTAATGAGGTTCAACAAGAATAAGTGCAGAGTCCTGCACCTGGGAAGGAGTAACAAAATGCACCAGTACAGACTGGGAGGCGATCTGCTAGAGAGCAGCTCCGTGGAGAAAGACCTTAGAGTCCTGGTGGACAACAAGTTATCCATGGGACAGCAATGTGCCTTTGTGGCCGAGAAAGCCAATGGTATCCTGGGGTGCATTAAGAAGAATGTGTTCACCAGATCAAGGGAGCTCCTCCTCCCCCTCTACTCTGCCCTAGTGAGACCTCACCTGGAGTACTGCATTCAGTTCTGGGCTCCCCAGTTCAAGAGGGACAGAGAGCTACTTGAGAGAGTCCAACGGAGGACTATGAGGATGATTAAGGGACTGGAACACCTGCCTTACGAGGAAAGGTTGAGAGACCTGGGGCTTTTTAGTCTGGAGAAGAGAAGACTGAGAGGGGATCTAATTAATGTGTATAAATATAAGAGGGCTGGGTGTCATGAAGAAAGGGGCAACCTCTTTTCACTCGTGCCCTGTGATAGGACAAGGGGCAATGGATGCAAGCTAGAGCACAGGAAGTTCCACCTCAACATGAGGAGGAACTTCTTTACTGTGAAGGTTACAGAGCACTGGAACAGGCTCCCCAGAGAGGTTGTGGAGGCTCCTTCTCTGGAGACTTTCAAGACCTGTCTGGATGCATTCCTGTGTGACCTGCCCTAAATTCTATGGTCCTGCTTGGCAGGGGGGTTGGACTTTATGATCTCCAAAGGTCCCTTCCAACCCCTAACATTCTATGATTCTGTGATAAAATATTCTAACTGCTGTTGGCATTTTCTAGCACTATAGGGAGATTTCTTAAATATTTGTTTAATGAGAAAAGAAGTGAAAGACAGATACTCCCTTATAATCTGGTAGTCAAGTCACTTGAAGATTTGGGAGGCGTACATAAAACCCCAGCATCTACATACACCAGAGCAAATATCTGAATCACATTCTTCTAAGCTACCAAGAAAAATGCAAACACACACATTATAAATATTCTGGGTATTTCTTCAGCACTAGGAAGAAAAGGGAGAGGAACCCATTGAGTAACTTATTCATCATAAGGGAGAGAGTAACACTAGTGTCATCTCTTCCATCTCTGTTTTTTGGCGCTCATCCACAGAATTTTTTAAAAGCCAAATTCTTCTGGCAAGTGCACTGTAAATTCTCGAAATGGGATGAGTTATCCTGAAATCATAGTTTCAGCAAATACAATCCAGATAAGAAGAAAAAAATAATAATTACTCCCTTCTATGCCTTATTGGAGGCTAGGTAGACAGCAGCATATTTTGTTTCTTGAGATACCAAAATCAAACTACTTTTACACAAAATGTACCCAGAAATGTAGAACAAGTAGAATTGAGTATTTGGGAAGGATTTTGCCATAGGAGATTGGGCTAAGTCTCACCCCATAAAGGTGTTTTAATCACTTGAACAAGACTTTGTTTCTATATTCAAAATGTTTAATGTTCTGTTGTACTACTCACCGCTTAATGAAAAAAATCCTACACATCGAAACAATGGAAGCCTTCAATAGTGGGGTGGGTTTTTTCCCTAGAATTTTTTTTTTTTTTCAGACTGTTCTTTTCTGTACATAGCTGATAATTTACCTTGGATGCTTCCCATTACTTGAACCAGGATTTCCTTAAGATCTGGACAAGTACTAATGTAATATGACATGTTTATAGGCAAACAGCTCTCTTGATACTTGTAGCTCATATCAAAGGCCTGGTCAGTGTTTCCTTCAGTTTCTTTGGAGCAGATTTTGCATTCAGTAGGTAGAAATTGGACACCTTGAATACCAAAGAACGTCACAACTGTTTATGTAATCTCAGAGGGAATAATACTTTTCTGCTTCATTATTTTCGTCTCTATTGCTTTTACCCATTTGTACGACCTACCACGTGTCCTATAACTAGAAAAAAATAAGCCAATCCTTATTGCTTTATAAAACTGAAAAAAGATCATGTTAGATGACTGTTCAAACAAATGAAAAGAAAAAAACATTGATGATGAAGTATTTTGAAAGGATTTTCTTAGAATTTACTGTTACAAACACTGAAGGTGGGATTTTGATCCTACTGTGGCTTAAAATTGGTATAATTTTGTCGAGTTAATTTGGCTATATTGAGACATAACTGAGGTCAGAACTGCATCTTGATGCTGTTGTGAGTGAAAACAGGATGAATCAATATTAAATTTGTTCTTTCCACATTTGTGTTTTTTTGATGGCCTGTAACAATGAGACACCAGTGTGTTACTACTATCCTTCATAACGAAAACTTATCTTGCCTTGGACTTTACATTTGCAAGAATTACCAATACTTCCTCTTGGTATTTTCAGATAGCTTCTCTGCAAAGATACACATACCAAAGCTATGTCGAAGGGAAGAAGTAAGATATTGCTCTAGCTGAGACACAAACAAAGTTAAGTCATGCAATTAATTTTTTTTCCCAGTTTTGCCTTCATGAAATTCACATTACTTCATTTTCAAAATAAGATCAAGCAAACTCAGTGATACCAGATCACAGAAACAAAAGATCTTTTTTCCTTCTCTGCATAAAACACTGAATTCTTTGCTGTTTAACATAAAAGAAAAATGTGGAAACCACACACAAAAGAAAAAAGAATTGAAAGAGGTGTGTTCTTAGGTGATCCTAACCTGATCAGCTGTGATCACTTAGATACAACATATCTCTTAATCTATTTGCCATTGGGTATCCATACTATTGTACTACATAACTAAAAGCAAAGTGAGTGACCAGAGAGAAGCATTATTTATGGCAAAAATTGAAAAATTTAAGCAGAAGATAATTGTCAAGCTTTTCAAATATTTTGATTGTTTGGTTATGAACTCACTTTGAGGTTCCTAGAAAAATTCCAGTCACTTTCATATTTTCCCAATTTTTTCACTAGCTGTTAGTTTTCAGGCATATTAGCCTACTGCAGGTATGTTTGTTACCACTCCCAATGCAAACAGCCTAGTGGAAACACTCATTTCTTGCCACAGAATTAATTTGAAAGTTACACTTTCACATATTAGCCCATTGTAAACCTTTATTAGTGATTATGGGTCAAACTGGGAATGAAACCAGTAATGAAAGCCAAGGTAGAAAGCAGGAATACTTGTTTAGCTTGAGTTTATTTCAGGTTTAGTAATTTTTCCCATGTTTGAGACTGTCTCTTTTCATCTTGCAAACCCATGAATGAAACCTAGAATTACTAATTTGATGTAACCACTTAGAGTATGTGAAAGCAAAGCCCAGGGACAAAGAATAACACAATGTGAATACACCTGTCTTTTTGACTTCAGATGTCATGTATTCCACTGGTCTGATAAAATGTTGTATTTGTAGCACAACACTCTGGTGTTCTATGTGGTCCTATAAATTTCCATGCAGTTTCTTAACCACAAATAATCAAGAAACTGCTCACGCTTTCTCGTATTTTACTTGAGGTATTTTATTTATGCCTTTTTTTGTTGAATGCTTTTAAAGATTAAAATATGGGATATCAATAAACTAACATCATAATTAGGGATACATATTTTTTCTTTACTATCTTATGTGACACTCCTTTGCTCTTAGGTTTAAGAGAGCTGGTGAAAGGCAGTAAAGCTACATCCCTGGAGGAGGAGCAAACACAACTCTCCATTCCTCTTGGTCCCCTGCAACATTTCAAGCTCTGTATACCATTAGAAATATCTCCCTGCACCAAATGCTCTGGCTTGGGACCATGGGGGTTAGAAGTTAGTTTGGTCTCTGTCTATTCAATTTCGTCTGCTTAATCATGGATTCTGCTGATATATGACCTTATAATCTTGTAATTTTATCATAGTCTGACACTAATTTTATAAATCATCTGAAAAATGAAGAAAAGATGCTTCCTAAACTCTCTGGATTCAGGAAACTCCTAAACAGGGAGAAATCTAGAACTGATCAGGATAACACCACCTCTGCTACTCAGCCTAGAATCGGGTAAACTCCACCAACTTCCATTTATCTTCTATTGAAATATTGGTGTACTCTGTATGGTGACCTAAGGGACATGTTGGCCCAGAATCTGCATTTCAAAAAAGGTGCTGAAAATAATTGAAAATCATTTGGAAAAGAGATACTGGAATGATTGAAGTACATAAGTAGGCAGAAATCTGGCTAATTTTGACTAACAACAGGTAGAGCTCTTAAAAGATAATTAACAATTGGATAGATTTACTGGGGAATATGGTAGATGTACAAGTATCCAAAGCCCACAAATCAATATATGGTGTCTTGCTAAAAGATCTCTAACAGGTTAAGTGAAACTTAATGTACTAATGAGTGAGATTTAATAAAATGGACTAAAAATGTAGCACCATGATGTCCCTCTGTGTATGAATTTATATAATTTTTTAAACTCTCTGAAAGCTCTGTCCATCTAATGTCTGTTCCAATATTTATACAAGAAGCCATAAACTCTTTGTGTATTGTTGGGCAGGTGCCCAGCACAACTGGTCCCCAGCGTCCAGGCACAACTGAAATAGAAAAACAGGTGACAGATCCTGGCGACCACTTCTGGGATTTCTTTTCACCAGAAATTTAAGCAGTCCTGGAGGAGTGCCACTAACTAATATAATGTGAAGCACAAATTTCAGTGCAGATAGGTAGAAATTTTATTTAATAGGGCATAATTAGCAACTTCTGTTTTAAAATATCAGCTGAAGCACCCCCAGCAACAGCATTTTTCATACTTTCCACTAGACTCTCAAGCAATCAGAATCCTAGAAACTTAGTGCATCTCACAATACTCACTTGATTTCAAAGTTTAAAAATTCAAGAAATCACCATTCTATAGCTGGGTTGTGGTAACGCATCACATGAGTGTTCCAGCTCCACTGAACAGCACAAAGTAAGATTGCTTAAATCACCTTTTCGCAATGGGTGAAAAGAGAATAACTTTTTAAACAGGTAAACCTATTTAAGGGTTAAATATGTGAATAAAGCCATGAAGTTTTAGATTGGCACTTTCAAAGATATCTGGGAGAATTTAGCAACTTGATTTTATGCCATTTCTGCAGGGTTACTCCTTTGAAAATCCCAGTCTTGTATACTGAAAAACTCACCTTATATTCTTCTCAATACAGCGATAAGAACAGTTTGATACAATTCTTTCATGATCCCACTAATGATAGGTATGAGGAACTCTGTCTAACAGAGAAACCATATCATGTTGGATGCATGCAGTCCTCAGTAACAACCGTGTTACATGTTCAAATACTGAAAATTTTTGACATCTTATCTGTTGTTTTCCTGGGAGACCAAGCTCACTTAAAATACTCAGATAAATATTTAGTTTATCTCAAGGAAGATCGTGCCTTAAGGAATAAAAATGAATATGAAGCACCAATAATCTGAAGGTTATTTGTGAAATCCAGTCACATTTGCATTTTTTTCTCTGTGAGTCGATACAGGGATGTTATGTAGCATTTTAAGTTTGCAGATAATTGAAGGAAAATAACCACAATAATGAAAGCACTGCTGGATTACATTCTGATATATAACAAATCAACTAATTTATGATATTTCCTTTGTCATACTGAGCCATTTTACTGTGCAGAGGAAACCTCTAAATCCATAAAGTCCCATGTACCAAATAGCACATCATAGAAAAAAGTATCAATCTTTAAAAGAATAAAACTGATAAGTGCTAGCAGGAGATTATGCGGGAAAGAATCTTCCTTTTAAGAGGATTATGTTACAACAGTAATACACACATGCTTATGGCATCAGTGGGTATCTATCTATCTATATATACGCACACATATATATAGACATGTACACACACCGGTGTGAGTCTCTATGATCTGTTCTGTATTATAGTAGTTCTGCATGCAGGTATCAATTGCATAGCATAGAGAAAGAGCATGATGAATTCCAAAAAGTTGCATCACAATGTTATTTAATAATGTTTTGTGATGCTTTTGCTTTTTAAATGAAATATTATTTAATACCAAGAAATAAAGCAGTTATTAGGCTCCTTCTAACATGATTTAGCTCAAATGGGATTTTGTAAAATTGCTAAACTTGCCTAAAAAGGAGATTAGATACTTAAAAATTGTATAATAATGTATTAATTAATTCCCCCCAAGCCTGTGTACATTTGTAAAAGACTCATTAATGTTGCATGATACACTTTAAGAGGTCATAATGATGCCATGACACCAATCACCTTGTCAAAGATTTGGCACAGACAACCCTGGCAAATGCAGAATACAAAAAGTTCTAAAGCAATGATCTTACTATTCATGGTCTCTCTTTAGTGATCTCACCACTAATGTTCGGTTATCTGGTAACAGTGAAAGAAATTTTTTTTTTTTTTTAAAAAAAACAAAACCAATGCAAAGCAACATGGCACAAATCAGACTAGGATGAAAAGCTGAGAGAAATGGCATGTCTTGAAGAAACAGAATTATTAATTACTGAAAGACTGAAATTGCCTAAATAATGGCTCAAGATTAGCTCTTAATTAACTCTTTAAAGGGTAGTTAATGTTTTTGCAGTTTGAAGGCTTCCAACATGCAGGGGACAATAGTGCTAGCTAATATTTTTCAAAGAACAGCTTTTGTGCTTCAAACAAAAACCTGCTTTTAGTTCTTTAATTTCAGTACTTTTTCAGATTTTCAATTTTTCCAATTTTCTATACTGGGTTTTCTGTTTGCCACTTCTTTTTTTAATGGAAGAATGTACGGGTGGGCAGACAGAAAAATGGAATCCCAAAGCTCAATCTCAATCCTGACTGCACTGCACAGTTGAATAAATGATGAAACATATTGAAACTTGCTCAACTTTTAAAAAAGGAGATAGAAATGTCTTGGGAAATCCTCATAGCTATTTTACCCATTGTTCAGGTATCTCTACTTAGATTATTTGCTTCATAAGTCACCTGAACACTGGGCTCACCAGCAGTACAAATCTGGCTGGCCCAGCCCATGCATTGACTCAAAGGGAAAAAGCACAGTGTGAGAAAAAGCTGCCCAACCCCAGGCAGCTCTCCTGCCCACCTTCTCTTTGATAACTCAGTAAAGGGGGCCTAGAGTATTCAAAAAAGGAGGAGAGCCTCTACTAGTGATATTCCAGTCTCCCCTGAGGTTGAAGGAGTTCCTTAATAAAGCAACAGCACTGCTTTCTCTTGGACCTGCACCTATGAAGCTGTCAACAGAGGTGAGATTTATCCTGTTAGTTGCCTTCCAGTTTGTGTGTAACGTCTTATTCTACAGAGACAGAAAACTGGATGGTAAGGATTCGTACACTTGTTAGAGGCTTATCATCGGCCCTTTTGGATCAGGCTTTCTTACATTATTTGTCATGTCACAGGTTTACCTTTTAAGTACTCTTTGAAACTGCCATGTCCCATTTGGTACTGACATATCCCCAAGTCACTGTGTATAAGATGAGCAGATAGCAAAAGCAGTATTTTTTAACAGCACTGGCAAAAAGAGCAAATGCAACACATGTATTAACATGCTGAATAGCCCATGATCTTTTTTTTTCCACAAATTAGAAACACTTGCTAGAGAAATCAGTAGTTTCACAGTAAGTAAACAACCAGCAGTTTCACAGTGATCAAATGATTATGGTATCTATCCAGCAGCCCTAAAACTGAACTTTTATAGTGCATCCTGGGCAACCAAGACCAAATCTTAATCAAGTAGAATACACATTCCCTACATTAAAAGAACAGCTGCAAGATGAGAAATTTGTAAGATGATTTTTTTATTAAACTGGTGCTCTGTGACTATGTTTAATGTGATGCCAAAAGAATCTCAGCCAAACTTAAAAACAGGTGAGAAAAACAGAAACTGTACTGTGACACATCTGTTGGTGCTGCTGGTATGGGAAGCTTGGCTCACTGGACTTCACTGGGATTCCAGGTACCGATGCCAGCCTTGATTTGCACAGACATATCTTTGTCTGTTGAGTTTTAAAACAGCAGAAGCATACATAATTCAAAATCAAATATATTTGTTTCCAAATGGCACCATAACAAAGGAAATGTCTTTATTTAGGCCTTTTAAAAAAAATGTTTTTAATGGAAGCACAAGTTTTTTTACCACATGCTTATTCCTAATGAGGCAGTAGTGGCAATTGATCTGATTTACAGGAATCTAGAGACACATCTTTTATAATTTCTTCTTGCAAAACCAGTGAGTTAAAAGAATTAAGAGTAGGGGAGGCTTTACCTGCATCAGTTGTGGCAGTGATCTGAAGGGAGGTGACAAATAGGCATATAATGAGACACATGGCTTTATACCTGACAATCTCACACATAAAAAGAGTGTCAAGTGTACTTGACAGAATGAAATGAAACTAAAATGTTAGCATTAATTGCTACCCAGTGCTGTATTACCAGCCCCACAATCCAAATCAATTATGAAGATTTGTACCAGTTGTGAGACAAAAAAGATTTTGGAAGCCTGTCAGCTCTAGGGTGTCATTACCTAAAGCTGATATGACTGCTCTGGGCTCTGCTCAGAATAGGGAGAGTCACAACCACCCACTTTCAGGACTGCAACCAAAATGGCACAATTGGGGTGTTTTAATGGAAAGTTGACAGGTGTATGGTTAAACATCACAGGTTTGAACAAAAAGATGTACTTCCCACATGGAAACTTCAGATTGCTTACTGGACTACCTCCCATTTTTGCCCCATCTAAATTAAATGAGAATTACTTCTGTGTGCTGGTTCATCAGCCATCACACTATGGAAATTAAAACATGGATATTATGAAAATTAAAACATTGATATACTGAAAAACTATGTACTTACTTTTTCTTAATATTAGGTATATTTTGGTACCTTAAAGAAACAGTTCTGTGCGAACTTATCCAAGTTTGCTGCCTTTATGGGAGTAACTCATCTGAGGTGACCACAGAGACTGATAAATAAGATGATCACATTCCTGTTAGGTGAACTTCAAGCTGCGTTCATCACTGAAAAAAACCAACATCTTAGGAGCCATGATGGGGGACTTTTGCTACTTCATTCCACCAGTGAGATTAAATAGATGATGATTTAGGTAATGAGGAATGTTTATGTTAAGGAACAGTAGGTGTGGCACTTTTCATGGGTCATCCCACTGTGCCCACAGAAACATACATAGGACTACACTCAGAGGACTACTTATATTCAAAACAAAAAGCTTTCTCCATTTCAAGGGAAAAAATTGCTCTCACTTTAAAAATACAAAATACACAAGACTGTCTAGGAACTGTGGACTCCACCATCCCTGGTGGGCAGCGTCTAATCTCTGTGCACAGTGCATTGAACTCCTTGGCATCCCTATTGTCATGTTTCTTTTGAGAGAAGTCTTTCTTGCATACCAAGGAGAAAAGAATAAGCAGAGCAAAATATTTTCTGCAAAGCAAATCTACAGAATAGAAGAACAATAAGAGCAGAGTTACCCAGACACCGAGATACTTCCCACCCTCAAGGTTTCCTTTCCAACCGAGCTGAGCTGTGTCAGCTCAGCTGACAGTCATTACTGTTGTGTTGATAATTGGCCTTGTAGCACCAAACATCATCTAGTTTGAAACTGCAGCTTACTGCACAGCATTAAACACATATTACTAGTTAAGACACACAGGTTTTGTGCCCTACTAAGAATAACACACCTACATCCACAGGAGAAGAGAAATGAGAAAAAATTGTCATTGAAGCATGACTTCCTGAGTTTCCAGGGGGTTCTGCATCTCAGTCTTCCTTTTATTCTCCTTGGTTTTGTGTTTTGGGTTTTTTTGTTGTTGGTTTTAATTTTTTTTTCAATCTGCATTTCTTTCTAAATGCAGATTGAACTATCTGAGCCTAGATATCTTGTGAAACATTTAAACTATCTCTATCTGTCTCTGATCTGGACTCTACAGAAAAAAGAAAAAAGAAATATCAAAGGACCAAAGTCTGCCATAGGGTGAAAATATCCACTGGAGAGGAATTATCATTTTAGAAATAAGTACCTTAAGAAAAAGAATGTCTAGCTTTTCTTCCAAGTCATCAAAGCATATATTATTCTTTAACAGAAAAATGAGGCAAACTACTTTGTATTATTTTGGACTTACAGTTTAGCCAGAGTTTACCAAATAAGGATGTTGTTTGGATGGTGCTGCAAATGAAAGCATTAATGTCAAAGCTGAATGAAGCACTGTTTTACCGTATTTGGCTCTTGCTATAGGAAACAAGCACTCGATTTGCAGCTTGGGACGGGCTCATCACCATTTGTCCCACCCATCAATTATGAACTTGCAATATATTGCAGTTGTTGACACTATATATTCTGGAAAACAGCAACAGTTTAGGAAAGATCACTGAGTGAAGGAACAGTATCCTTCATGTTCCTTAGCACAGAAGTCCACTGTCCACTTCGTCTCACTTCACCACTGAGGGCAACAAGATTTAGTATTTTGGAGTATTTCAGTCAGCCAAAGAGACATCAGAAAAGTTAGGGAGAAAATGAAATCAAGAGCCATATAACTTATTCTTGGACCATGTTCAGTGGAAAAAGGACACGAGCCCATCACATGGTAAAGCTTGGCTAACGCTTATGCATTTTCAGTGGTTTTCCCTCCATATGTAGGCAGTATAAAGATTAGTCACATAAGACTTGATTTTTGCCCCTCAAAACCTCTGAACAGACTCACAGTACAAAATATTGATTGTTAAGCCCTTGTGATGGCTCGGCTCCAAGCCTACTACAAACCTTGACCCTAATAAAAAACTTGTTTTTTATTGAGCTACATCAAAACCTATTTTAGCAAAGTTTTCTAGTTCTTCTGACTCCTTGTTTTCTAAACTGCAGAAACACCGTGGGAAAACATAGGCAGTTTAAATAGGATACATATAAACAATCATAAAACTGATATTAAATAAAAGGGATGGGAAAAAAAAAGTAATTGACATTTCAATAGCATGAAAATAAGGTATAAATGTGTAAAAGTGGAAGGCTTACATTTATCTTCCAAACTGTATGCTATGAAGTGTAATAGAGACCAAGTCTGGAACCCTGACCTTTTTAATTCTAGTAGCCAAGGACGTAAAACTACCTACCAACTAAAAAGGCTTTCAAATTTACCATATCTTCATAATGCCTGTTTACACTTGTATTTCAGAATACTATTGCTAAAATGATCAATGTTAACTGGTACTGGTTACCTTTGAAACTTGCCTCATGATCAAAACATTAACAAGTTTTGCACGTATTTTCATGCTAAACAGCACAACATAGCTTGTTTTCTAGTAAAATTATCTACCTACTCCCCGCTCCTCTACTCCCCAATTCCCAAATTTTAATGAACTTTTTGGAATCAATATAAAAAGTTATCAGTGTTCCTGAGAAAGATTTTTAATGTGTTACCATGTCATTTTAAAAATTATTTCTTGTCTTGCATGCTGTCAGAGAATAATATCAGGTGCTTAAAAAGAGACTCTAGGAGAAAGGCTGAAATCATACGTCCAACTAATTTTCCTGTGATTATTGGGTATTCTGCTAATCAACACCACATTCATTCAGAAGTAATATCTTGTTATAGACTTCCTAAAAAAACTTGTTATACAGGGTTAATTCTTCAGCTAATAAACAACTATTTCAGTTTCTTCAGCAATTCCTTAAGTCCTTGGGGCTTCTTTTTTGATTACATCTTTGACTTAAAACCAAATCAGACTAAGCAAGTACACAGCTGTTTACCAGAAGTTCTGCCTGCACTACCAGAGCAGACTCTGAGGCAGTCTGAATGCTGCAAGCTGTGTCAAAGGTTATGGCCTCTCAAGGATGAATGGTGCATTTTAAAGAATAAGATTCAGAAATGCATCCAGTTCTGAGGAACTGAGCATCATTACTTTGGGTAAAACAACAGACTCTCAAAAGGATGAATAAAAGTCTTTGCCCTGGCCTTTATTAAGTCACAAAGGCTTAGTAAAACATTGCCAGGAGAGCAATTGCAGTTATCTTTTCCATTATAGCATTTGAGCCTCCTGCATCCAATCCATCTGATTATTCCTCAGTCTCTGCCTGAAAAATACACTAGTTACTGGTGTTAGTATCAATACTATTGATAGACAGCATCCATGTGTGTGTAAAGAACTAAGAATTTTACCTGCCTTCACACACAGCATTACCAAATCCTCAACTGCAGTTTTTGGTTTTGTAGTTTGAGATTGTGACTTGTGGGTAATTCATAGGGTCACAGTCTGCTACCAAGAATTTTCCACTATACTTTTGGGCATCATGCACACATAGTAGGTGACAAAACTTGGTGCAAGCCTATTCCAGGGAGACACCACCACCCTGAGTAAATCTCTGCACTGGGATCCTAGTGCTCCTACACTCAGCCAAACCTGGGCAGGGCTGGGATGTGGCTCTTGGCAGGCGCATGCCAAGGGGTGGCTGCAGCAGCACCCACTGCTCTCTCCTGGAGCACTGCTCTGCCTTGTCGCTGCCTCAGATCATCAGTGAGCACTTTATTCCTTCAAGCACTCAGCTGCTTATGATATATTCCCTCTGAATTTCATGTCTTGTTTGAAAAGATTACTCCAAATCAACGTGGAAGACAGGCTAGGAAAACAAGTGTAGCCAAGTAATTTCTTAAGCATGGTTATCTTTACACTGAAGAGAACACTAGGGAGTTACTAATCCTTACAAAACAAAAAGGATCCCTGAGACATGCTGCTTCTCTCTGCAGCCCTTCAGCTGATATATGAGCCCAAAGTCTGGTCAACACTTAAATCCAGACAGACTCCCTCTTGAATTCTCTGCTTTGGCTTGCTGTTTTTCTGGCAAGTAGCAGTGGGTCTGTATTCATCCCAGACAGCATATTGCCTTAAATGCATGTTTTAATCCTGTTTTGCCACATATTCATCCTGCATAATTTGAATCCTGAGCCTGGGGAAGCAACCCAATAGAATAATTACTGAGTCTTTCATAAGCAACGCATTGGGCCAGGCTCTCTCTGTAAAATCAATGTCTAGAATCAGCTCCCGGTCTCTGCCCCTCTTTCCCTCAGCCTCTAAATCTAGCTAGTTTTTCAATAAAAAGGTGCTCAAATGGCTTTTCACAGACAACCAAACAGAGGATTACAAACTAGAATTTACAATCCAAACCTGGGATTCAGTTTGATACAATAAAAACTGACCAGGGTGTACGAGCTTTGCTCAGCATACCCACTGACTGCTTCTAGTCATTAAAAGCACTAGCTCCCAGGAGTATTGCTGCCTTTCCTAATCTTCCATATTTCAGTGCAGCTCATGAAATTCTCCCTTCCAAAGCTGTCTGTTCTCATTTCAGTTGGATACAGTATTTATTTACTTTAGGAAGCAAAATTCCTGCTCAAATCGACTGTTTCGGTGTATGTCAACAGCATCTCCATTTGATTCCAAGAGGAAGAAATACATGTGATAAAATTCTGCTTGCTTCAGAAACAGGGAGTCTTTAAACTCTTTAGTAAGAGAAATACTGAAATAAATAATTTTCATTAAAACAGCTAATTCACTTCTGCAATTCCCATAAATGAGAATTAAAAAGGTGAAATACAAGACTGCTGTTTTATGTCTACTGCTGGTTTTAAATTTTTTCTGTTTCAGGACAGTGATCATCCAAATAAGCACAGAACATAGCATTATGTTAACTCACTAATTATATGCTTTAAATAAATAAGAAATGGCATTGTCTTGCAACAACTGTAGTGTCAAATGTAAACTGTTGTAATAAAAAACTAGCTTCTAGGTTATCATCATAAAAAATAAGTTTAAAATCCATTGGAAAATGCAAGAAATTTAAAGACCCTTTTGAAAAACAAGAGCTACTCTGAGCAGATCAGCATTGTATTTATTATTGTAACCATGGAAACAATGTAAATTCCCATCTGTTAAGGTATTCGTTTGCTGCCTGCAAATGATGCTGTACTCAATAGGTGAATAGATACAATTTCAGTAAGTAGCCAGATTTGTGATTTTTGTTCTTTTTAAAACATAGAGGAGAGCTCCTGGTAATGATTTTAAACTCTTTTAAATGTTTGGAATGAAACCACAAACCCTGGGAAATTTGCCGTGTTCCGAAGCTTTCTGACAGACCAGACTCTGTCTTTATGAAGGTTCATGATAACTTTTGACAATCTAGGGGAGAGAAGGAAGGGAAAAACAAACAAACAAACAAAAAACCAACAGAAGAAAAGTAGGAAAACTAAACAGCCAGTTTAAATAACTGGTTTTTCATACCATCAAAAGGTATGTTCAGTCAATCTGGTCCAATTCATTCATTCTTCAAGATTTGGGCCCATGAAATGTGTGACTAGAGCAGAAGTGTCTGCTCCAAACTCTTCTCTGAACTTTCTAGGTGCTTAGACCCAGCTAAACTTGTGGATCTCAGAGCTTGAGATTTGAACTCCACAGCTTGATCTGTCTGTAACGGGCTGAAATGAAACAGTTAAACTCAGCACTCCAGAAGTGCATTCATTTTGTGGAATTCAGGCCTATTTCTTGTTCAAAACTGAAGTCAGAATTTCAGCTATGCACTTTTTATTGCTCTTTTGTGGGCACACTTTGAAATATGAGGCACCTTCCAGACATTCAAAAAGGTGTAGACTTTGTCTATCTGACAAAGATAAACTGTGTTCATCTAACTCTTTTGTCCTAAGGGAGCCAGAAGCTAAAAGATAAGGAAGCTGACAGAACTAAAGAAAGGACAAAAAAGAAAAAAGGAATGTTTATAAAAATCACTAAATTCTATGTAAGCATAAGTGTTTCTTTCAAAGAGATTGCTGGCAAACTTCGGGATTTTGCAAATAAACTTCATTTTATAATACAAGTGCAATATGGAAAAAAGGAGGCACTCAGAAAGAAGCTCAGAACTGTGGGGTAATAATCCTCACTCTGTGTACATACTTATTTTTGTTAGTATGGAATAGTGATACAGGATGGAGGTTTCTACATGGCAGGATTTTTTTGTTTTAATGTTTAAAAATGTTGCTATCAAAGTGAACAGTCTCAGCTTTGAAATACAGTGCTTCCTACTTCAGGGGGAAATCGATGCTGCCAGCAATGACTCTGGAACAGTCAGGAGGTGAAAATGTTGAGAATGTCTGAAGAATGTATTGACTAACATATTCTTTCCCTTTCATAACATCACCAATGATATTTAGTTTAAAAACCTACTTTAAATGGACTGTGAGATATTATACACTCTCATATTACAGATTATTTTTGGTTAAGAAAGATATGTTGAATGTAAAAGAATGTGAAATTGAAAAATAGTTGGAAAGTGACAATGCAAAAATTACACATTTGTTACATGCAAAGTCTCTTAGCGTTTTTCAATCAAATAGCTGAAGAGTGAAGTCTTAGGTTGATAACAGGTAGTCCCATATAAAAATGACAAGTATAGACTTGCAAACTGGAATCTATGCACTTTTCACATTAAAGGAGTTAACAATGGAGATCAGAAGTGATAAATATTTTTGGTAAAAATTTCTGATACAGAAAGAGAGTAGATTGGTTTTCAGATACTTCATGGAGTCTGCAGAGCCAAAACCTATGGAAAAAACCCTTAATCCTTGGATTTTGGGATAGAGTGTGGGATCTGATAAGTCACTTGAATATAAGCATGCATTTAAAAGATCTTTTATACCTATTAATTAAAGGTTTGTTTGAGAAATCTTCCTGTTTGCTCTCACTGTGGTTTTAGTTCCTGCATATATATAGATCTTGAAATCTAAAACAGTTGGAGAGAAAACGTTGGAGTGCCATTGGAGTGCTGAAATCCATACCCCTACACCCAGATTTAAAGTTAGAGGGAGATTTAACTTTCCAGAATCTTCTCTGAGCAGGTAGCTTTGAAAGTCATCTGCATCATAACAATTCAGAAAGTACACCAAGATCCTCTTGGCTTTGGTCACACACTTGGTATTAAATGAGAAAACATATGCTTTAAATTATTGTCAAACTTTTCATGGAACATCTCTACAAAATGTGTTGAGCATCTATTTGTACATTTTCTGTGAATGCAAATGGGTATTTACATGTGTTAATGTGCAGTTTAATGTAGAAAGATGCATTTGGGGAGCAGCAACAGATTTTGTGAGCATATTTAAGAATGTTAATTTGAAAATGTGTGCTATAAGCTTTGATAATTTCAGAACAGACCCTAGAGAACTCTTAAGTGGCAAACACAAAACACCTACTCAAAAAGGAAAGAAAAACAAAGAGCACATCAACTCCATTATAGGCAAGCAAGCTGAGCAGAACAGGAAAATTACTGGGGACAATTTTACGAGACTGAATACAAGAATGCCTTGAAAGCCATCACCTACTTATCAGTCATGATTTGTTTCTTGTCTGTGGAAAGAAATGCTTAATACAGAGGAAGGTTTTCTTTCCAGTTAACTGCTACAGTAAACATGGAACAGATACTGGTCACTGTACATTTTAATTTTCAAGAAACATCTGATATTCAATTCCAGACCAGAGAACTGGCTTTGGTAGCGAGACATTAGGTAAGGTTCAAAACTGTCTGTTAGGTAGGGAGCTGCATTTAGCAGCGTGTTTCTTGACAGAAATGTGGAGAGAGACTAACACAGGATTTAAGAAAGGCTCCTCTCTCTTTGGAATAAATACTAATGATTGGGCCAAAGAATGACACCATGAGCTATGAGCTAATGAGAATTTTAATATTACAAACAAAATAAACTGTGTCCCAGAATATTCTCCCTATGGTGCTAGTTGTACCAGGTGAGGAAATACAGGACTTTCAGTCCTATGTCATTCAGTCTAAATGAATAACAAAGCTGGAACTGAAATACATAGGAACTCTTCTGAGTTGTCCTATCTATTCTTGTGGGAATCAATATACCATTACAATTTCCTTCTTACTGCAAACTGGAGACCAGATACAGTTTCATTTGTCACATTAGCCATGTAGACTTGGTAACGCTTTCAGACTGAATCCAAGACCTCCAAACCCTTTCTGCATCCACTACCTCTCCAGAAATCTGTAAGCATATGAATGCTAGATATAAGTAATCAAACCTCCTTCAAAGTAACTATATAGAGAAAATAATTTTACTTCTCTGAGATCATGGAAGAATGGATTATAGTAAGTCAAAGGCTTTTATCTTGACTGCTCTGATCATATGTTCTAATATTTTCTTAAAATTTTATATAAAGGAAGCAGTTGTGTCTTGAATACTTGTTATTATTTAATAACAAGCTAATAAATAATTATTATTTATTTATTTATCAATAAATAATTAAATAAATTATTTAATACTAAAACAAAAGGTATGGCTAAAAATAATGCCTGCCCTGACCCCATTATGTATTTAATAAATCACGAATACAAAATATCTCTCTCAGGCTATTAGCTGTTACGTAACTTGTAGGAATTCTCCCAGGGGTTCTCGCCTTCAGAGTCACTTTTTTCTGTGCACAGCTAGATTATTGTTACCTTCTTTTTGCCCCATCAGGTGTTACAGGCTGTTCTCTGTCTTACAAGGGATTCTGAATAAATACAATCTTTGAATGCAAAGATTTTTTAATGTCATTAACACCACAGTTAATTTGTCTTCTGTTTCTTTTCTTTCAGGGAATCAGATTTGATTTTCTCTCTTCCAAAGCTTGGAGAAGAAGGAAAGGATGAGGTCTTACACTGCAACACAGAGGAGTTTGTTAGAGATGAAGCATGCTCTCTAATGCCTTTAGAAGTCTCCCATTTTTGCACCTTAATGTAGAAATTACCTCCTCTCTCAAATTCAAATCTCAGGCACAGGGACTCTAAGTAGGCTACAAGGAAAGAAAAACAAAAATTTACTTGGGTTCTTTATGACCTGGGATTGGGAGAACTGGCAGAGCCTCTGCTAACTGATGGCATTTCTCTGCTGTGCTTGGCTCTGCAATAAAGGTGATAGGTAGGGAGGCAGCCACCTCTGCTTTCAGTGCCTTCCTAATCATCTATTGCATGTTCTCTTTTCCCCATCAGTTGGCAGAGAAAGTAGAATTTTTGGATGATCCTGACCCATGGTGTATGTGCAACAGGTACTCAACTTGCACAATAATAGACAAGTGCAGGCTCACGTATCTTCACAGCACAATAAACCACTGTAAAAAAAGCGCTATTAGCTACTCTCAAGATCAATAGCTAAACAGCTTCTGATTTCACCGCCAGCATAGCTTCTGCTTTGAGACCTTGCATTGTTCACCACTGTAGGATGTGTACGCATTCTGCTAGTAGGTTTATGCTTATGAAATATTTGCAAAAACATCTATTATTAGTCACAATAACTGAAGGAGATTTTGCTAAAAGTAGGGCTAGCAGTTACCTGAGGCCCCCAAGATCTGGGGAAACAGTCTGTACTCTGACGAGATACTGAAGCTGTGAGATAGGGCTACAGTCTTTCAAAAGACAACTATACCCATCCAAGCAACCACTCCAATGTTTGCATGAAATTGCATAAGCTCACATATCCAACCTGTTCTTTTTCACCCTGCTCCTTGACCATAGCAAAATTTCACACTGTCTCTTTAAAGAAGCCAGATAGATGAATGTTTAGTCGGACCCTGAAGGGCAGAATCAATAGGGTCCATTTAGCAGTGGAAGAACTTGAGGTCTTGATTGTCCTGGTTTATGTAGGGTAGCTCCTAACAGCACTGAGTAGCTTTATTCAACATAGTGGTAATACAGTTTGAAGGCTACAGGGAAAGGTATTAGAGAGGTATTTCTGAATCAACACAAATGTCCTGACAGCTAATGTGTTCTTTTGAATTGCTAGAGAAGAAATAAGGCAAGTCTGGGCAAAGCTGAGACTGAGCCAACTGTATTAATGTTATAAAGCCCAGTATGAATAAATTGCTTTGATGAGGTCACTTAGCTGGATTTTTGTGGCATGGTGCTCAAAAGCAAAATGCAGGAAGAATGGGAGGAACTGATGTGATAGTCCTATCCAAAGAGGAAGGAGTCTGTCAAGGGTGCTCTGTAGCAGCTCCTGAACTCTACCAAGTTCCTAGTTGAGCAACAAGAGTTAGGAAAATTCAGTATCCCCTGCTGGTTTTACTTATCCCATCTGGTGTACTACAGTGTCTCGTAACTAGAGTAAAGCCAGAATTCAGGATTTACTTTGGGTCAGTGTAAAGAGAAAGTTAAAGGCTTTAAAAAGCCAACTGGATCTTTGCAGAGACACAATTAAGTATGAAGGCCAGAAAAGAAGAGAAATGTAGCTTTTGGAAGGAGGGAAACCCCAAAATATAAATGCCAAAACAGACCTCCTGCATGCAGTCCTGTGACCCCAAATCAAGAGATTTACCTGCCACAAACTTATGCTTAAACACTGATGTCACCAGCAGATAACCATTCACACCACAGGAAGGAAACTGGAGGGATCCAAATGCCAAGTAGAAAACCAAACTTGTGTTACAATCACAAAAACAAAAAACAGTTTCAGAGACCTTCTAACCAGCCTGTGAATAACACCTTCTTCCCTGAATCTCTCACACCTTAAGATCTGCCAAGACTTATTTATTTGTGACAGTGTGAAGAAGATGCAGGTATCAAAACATGCTTTATTTCAAAATGCAAAAAATTGCAGGTGATGCATAAAACTATCAGGAAGAAAAAACAATGTTAATATAATGAAGGTTATGACCAGTTATAATTAAATGAAACAAAACCAAATAGCTGGTCAAGATACTTTCCAGAATCACGTGTTTAAGTCTATCAACACACTGATCTTGGCCTATTCATGTTGTGAGATATTGATGATGCTAGACAGAGATGCCTTTGAGGTTGACATCTGTATTGTATTTGTTCAGCAGTGTGGAGTCAAATAAAAAATGCTTATCAAGTTCTTCACTAAAAAAAAAAAAAAAAAAAAGATCTAGCAGTTTTTACTTGTGCCAAGGATCTGGTGTAATTAATCCAGCAACTTAACCAACTGCCCCAACAGCAGCTAAGATATGTTTCAGAAAAACAATACACAATGCTAACTTGCTGCCTTGGAGACCTAGTCTAGACAGCGGTGTGTAGCAGGATGCCAGCAAGCAGAGACAAGCAACAGATCCTGTACTGTCCTTCTCAGTTATTGAAAGAAAAGACTATCAGACCTTTCAGAAAAGACTGGGACAGTATCAAGCTGCGACAAAGAAGCCTGAGGGTCTGTATTGCACCTCCTGCAAGGGGTGCATCTAGCCATGCAAAGGCAATACATTGGCTTTGTATTCTGCTTGTGTTTCTGAGAGAATCATACCCTGAATTTTGAGAGCATTACAAAGCAGGAAGGCAGAAATTGAAGATATTCAGATAAAGGACCTACAAGTTTGTACAGTGGGGACCCTTTCCCATTAGATAAGGCTTGAGTAAAATCTTCCTATGTGCACGTTATCAGTATCGTAACTCATATTCCAACTGCCCAGACAGGTACACATGTAGTTCCTCCTCTCTACCATCTCCACCATCGCTTGTCACCACTAGGGATAGTTCCCACCCCACTGGGATAGATCCTGATATAGTGCTCTGAAGTAATGAGGTAATGCCTCCCTTTCCTGACACACAAGATAGAGGGAATGAACTGATAATTACTGTGTGGTAAAAATGACTAAAAGTAGTTCCTAGCAACAATTTCCTCTTGCTACATTTCAAAGCATTAAACTTCACGTCTGTTGCCAAAACGTACCAGCCCTACCATCAATAATCCTAATGTGCCTTCTTTTGAGAGAAAAGCAAAACATCATGACATCATTGTTATTTCTAAAACAAGATGATTTTTTTGTGTGTGTTTCACAGTGGAAATCCCTGGTATTACTCCCACACTGTAAACAATATAACAATACTTTTGTATCACCTGATAGTTTCTGTATCAGTGTGAACAGCAATAATTTTCTATTACAAAAATACAGAGGAATAGCGCTCAGACTCTTGCATCCCTAGAAAACACATTACTTTCAGAAGCTCAAATTTTTAAATGTGAGCAGGGTAAATATAGGTGATTAACATTTAAGATAGAAAAGAGTACATGATCAAAATGCCTTAATGGTTGCAAACTGGTACAGCTTCCTTGTCATTTCTGCAGCTAGATCCTGGATAGATCCTTGCCTGACATTTCCTCATGCTGTTTTGATCTATTAATATAGACAAGAATTACCCATTTCTAGATAAGAAATAGGGTCCATTCTACTGCTGCTCCAGGACATGGAGATTCAGGGGACAGTGTTGCTTTGCATTAGGTGCCTGGAAACTATTTTCTAATCAATCACTAATTCTTGGAAATTCTGTGGAGTTTAAGAGCTGTAACTGCCCACCCATTTCATTTAGGTGCCTTGCAAAGGTTATTTGATTTGTTGGTGAAATGTTCCATATGAAAACCAGATTAATTTCTTAAGTGTGGATGGAATTTTTAACATAAAAGATGATTATCTAGATTATTCTGCTACTCGGTCTGTATGGTGGTATAATTTCATAATGAAGCCATAGCTCCAGTTTTTAGTTCTTTTTAGGAATATTAAATGTATTATGAAAAAAGTGTTAAGATGGCAATAGTGACACTTATTTGAACCAAGAAATTGAAAATTCCGCAGCCTATTGAAGTGGGACAGAAAGACACTACTGTATTGCTCATATGAAACCTTTTGGTATGATGAAAGCCACTGAAGTTTTTCAGCAAGATAAAAAGTGCAGACAGGATATTTCATATAACTTTAGAGTCTCAGGGAAAGCTTTGTACATAGGAGAAGTTACAGAAATATTTTTTCCTCCAGTTTACTGAGAATCCTGGAATTTGAACATGCAACTTCTGTTATTAGGAAAATATTATTAATGATTAAAAAGTTGTCTTAAAAAAAACCAAACCAAAACAAACAGAAAACATCCAAACACCATAATTTATACTGATAACTTTTCTAGAGTTGTTTATGACTTTTTCTTGCTTTAAATGATTTTTCTTATGTTCCCAGAGCTTTATTTAACATCTTTCTACTATATTTTTTCAATAAACACTCATTTGTTTTCAACAAGGTGGGCTTGCTTTTAAAAAAAAAGTATAGGCAATTAAAAGACAGGAACATTTATAATTCTACTCTGTGATGATGGTATTTTTTTCCTGCAATTTACCACATCAGACTGGCAAGGGTTAAGTTACCAATGCGTATCATCTTTTCAAATACATGCTCATGAACATACATAGATGTGCCAGAGAGAGAAAAGATGACCTAAGGGTTATTAACTCCCATAATCTTTCCTTAAACTTCAATGGCCTTTGACTCAGACTCTGGGCCCCCTGTGTTCCATTCATTTTCAATAGATTTCCTTTGAGCATACTCTATTTCTATATGTTTTATAGTATGTGGGTACTATCAAGCTTGTTGAACAAATGGTGAGGTACAACTAATTTCTGTTTTGGTCTCTTGAATTTCCTCAAATTAAAGTCTACCATCAATAACTTCAAGCTATTGCCCTATTAATGCTTTATCAATCTAACATTAATCTAATTTTAACACTATGCTTACTCTTTATTGGCCCAAAGAAGGTGTTTAGCAAGGTTTGGGAGCATGAAGAAAAGTAGTACTGATACAATTTATTACCAGCTTTTCTCAAGAACAATTTCTTAGACCATTTTTCTTGGCTCCCTAGTTATTTTTGAGGATAAATCTGTGGAATGTAAAACATATTTCTTAAATTGAAACAACAAGACTTCTGATTCTCTCAACTGGAACCTTCCATTTTGTTCAGTTACCCGTATCTTCAAAAACAGTCCATTACAAAAGCCTTCACATGCTAAGACTGACACTACAGTATTACTTATATGACTGCTCTGATCCAGTTCTGAAGAATGTTTACGAGGCCCATGGGCTAAATTTTGTTAACAAAATAGATCTGATGTGATCATATATCAGGAAGATCTCCTGAATTATAATAATAATTATTTTTTTCTTTCTTCACATCAAATTCCCTAGGAATATATCACAATTTTCTAAAATAGAAGAGCAAGTAGACCATACTCTGCATTTCTAGTACAGTAAGCAAAAGGTTTAAAACATGATGACTACTTCTTCCAAAATCTGAATTCAGTGCATAAACTGGGAATTCCAGTGTAACTCCAGAGCTAACCAAGAATGAGAATTAAGAATTTAAACACAGTACTCAGACATAGTAACTCTGTACCTCTTCAGCAGAGATCTTAATGGCTGTCTTGTACCTTGCTTACTAGACCTTCACTAGGAACATGAGAAGTATTTTCACTGGACCAGGGTAAGTTTTTCTGTATCCTTTTTGTTTCCTCCTCTTCTCCTTGGAATTCTTCAGTGTGAAAGGGAAGAGACCTCTTGCTCCTTTATTGCCTTTGGGTTTTAAAACTAGGATAACTAGCAAAGAATTTCTCATTGAGATAGATGCATGATCTCTACAACTTTGGGATCTGAATTCCTTAGGAATAAAGTCAACAGCAATGGTTTACATCAGCGGCGATATTCCTGGATTATTTTTACTACCTTTTCTCAGTCTTTTGATTTTGTCGGGGGCTAACAGAATACTCCCCAAACACTAACTAACAGGTGCTAACACCTCTTTTCTAACAATCACCCAATTCCTTCCCCCTGCTGCTCACCTTCATCTCAGCTGCTCCATCCCTGCTCTGCACTGCTATACCCATTCTGATTTCATGACCAGAAAATCATAGCAAACAGGATACATCTGATAGAGTATTTCTCTTTCACTTCTCCTGTCTCTGACTTTTCATTAATAACATTCACTTCCAAAGGCATAACCACACTAACCCTTGTACTGTGAAATGAACAGCAAGCACTGCTACAGGTGGCCTTGGAGTGGTTAGATTCTTAGCAATCGTTGGTGCACACGCTGACAAGTGTTATGATTCATTTCTGAGTGCCTGGTTAAGGCAGATCACTTATTGACCGGGGACAGAAAAAGCAATCTCTTAACATCCTACCATATGGAAATGGTAAAGAACTAAATAAGAAAGGCAACAACATTTCTCTACCAAAAAATTCTTTAGCAAACACATGCACATGATCCTTTGCAAAGAGTCACAGAAGACTACTGGAGTGATAAATTTCAAAAGCAGATGGTTCATTTAAAAGAGTCAGTCTAACTTCTGTTAGAAAATCCTCTTACACAAGCAATATATTTTTAAAAAGTGCTCAAGGATTTGGATATTCCTCAGTTTTGGGGTTACCATTTTAGTAAGCTTTTAAAGAAATTCATTTTTTAGAAGAACTCTTTTTTCAGCACATTCTGCAAAAAAATAGGTCACTGGCTTTTTGTCAGACTGGGAGCAGCAAAACAGAACTTAAAACTCCCTAAACCAGGCAGTTCTGCAGATGATGGCATTTGGGGCAGTGGTTCTCAACAAGTGAGGTGTGGAGCTCCCAGATCTCCCATCCAGAGCTGGGAGATGACAGACTTGGGGCCGACGAGGATGGGAGCTGTGGATGGGGTAAAAGCCATAATGCAGAGGGAGGGGGGAGGTCTGAACCTGACTGGATGCCTGTGTCGAAGTACTTACCTTCCCCCCAAATTAGGAATTACCAACTGACTCACACCTCCTTTCCTGGAAGCTGATGAAAATTTTACCATTTATAAGAGGAGCTAGATCTATAGTTCAGTTATTTAACTTTGAAATGTGTAGTATCATTTCTTTTTCCTCACAGCAAAAAGAATTAGCTTCACTATTACATTTTACCATTTGACAGCACTCTGGTAAACAGTGCTCAAAAGTAAAAATAGGAACACTTTTAACCAAAATGCTGATTTACAACTCCAGAGTGAAAGTAGCCTTAATGCAAGTAAAAATCAAGTCTTATATATTGGTTTATCTTTTTTTTTAATTATTTTAAATTAACAATCTCTATAGCTGTAAGAAAGAAATTAATTACGCCTGGCCTTACATCAAGCTCAATGTGTACTGATGCAAATGCACCCTATTTTAATTCCACTGTATGTTAATAATAGAATAAATGAGCACTAGATTATGTTATACAAAAGCAATGGAAGTAATTAAACTTCATTTAATAAAATCATCAGGGATACAAAAGCATTAATGACTTAGAATCTTCCTCTGCAGGGAGTGGAAGACGTGTTGGTACATAGGAGCCTGAGTACCAGTGAGATGAGAGCAATGTAAATATATAAACAGGAATGCTAAGGTAAGTAGTGTATCATATATGAAAAGTCTTCGAGTGAAAGCCCCAAGCTGCAATAAATTATTTACTTTAAAGCACCAGGAAATAGTACCATCTCAGGCAAATGACAGCAAAAATATTCTTCACCCTCTTAGAGGCAAAGCATCAGCACTGAATTACTTTTTAAGTGCAAAGCAGGTTAAATGTACTAACAGTGTGTGAGAAAAAAATGTTTGAACAGTGAATGGTTGTTCGCTTTGTGCAGCCTTCTGTCCCTCTCTCAATTTGTATTCACAAATAGCATTGTATCCATACAACTCTTGTCTGGAATTGCTCTTAGCTCTATGAATGCTCTCATTTGGCCATAAAACCATATTTTCAGGTTTGATGACCAGAGACACTGGCTGATTACCATTTATTCCTCATTTTCACCCATCCTCACTCATCATTTTATGTTAAAAAAATACAGTAACTGTCTCCTTGTCAGGAAGAAGGAAAAGTACCATCTAACTTAGTTGATCAATAGTGTATCACAATTGGTAAGCTGTAAAAACTGCTTATCAGCAAGATAATTTAAAATCAAAGTGAGCTAGATTTGAAAAAGGAAAAAAAAAATGAAAAAAACCCCACAGTAACAAGAAGTACTATTCTGTTTTCATTCCAGTAATTGTACCCACTTCTCTGCCACAAAAGCATCCTACAATACTTCCTATGAATATTAAACCTCCAATGAGTGCAGAACACAGATCTAAGTAATAATAAATATTTATTTTTCTTTGAATTGTATGGTTTTATTATAGGCGTCTTTACTGCCTAAAAAGGATTCATGATAATTGATGGCACCAATGATTGGATTTCTGTAGTTTTTCTATAGAGAAAAATTTTCCTATACGTGTGAACCACTCACGGGAGAAAAAAGCCTAGCTGGACAGCAGACATCAGCACAATGCTTCTGATTTTTATAGGCTCTATATGAGTTTGTTGACAAATTTTGCAATTCTTTTCAGGCCTTGTTCAAGAAGTGTACTCATAATCCAATTCTGCGCAACAGCACTTAGCTGCTGTGTGATTTCAGTAAGAAAGAGCTGCACTTTCTGATTTCTCATAAATAAGGCAGCCACTAGTGACTGCCATGAGAACTTGCATTTTTAATTCGAATTCTAGAGAAAACAGATTCTAATATTTTGTACATTATCATGTCTTTAGATTACCACATTATTTGATAAGATCTTCTTAAGTCTCTCCTCTATCTCCCCAATTTTTTCTTTTTTTAGATGCACAAAGTTTTGGATATTTATCTCAGTTTAAGTTTAATCTGTCTTTTCACCTTGGGTTTATTATATAACCCAAACAAAGATTTACAGGTAGAGCTGAAAGGGATTTGTCCTGAGTTTAGCTATGTCCGTATCTGGCACTTCCTAACAAGAGCTGAAGTGACAGAAGCTGAACCTAAAACATCTGTTGCACAGTAAGTGGTAGCTGCATTACGAGATGAGGTTTTATGTGATTTCCTTAAAAAAAAAGCTTTTATTAAAATTAAATGTTGATATTACTGTTCATAATGTGTTGCAGAAATATCAATATATGTGGTACAGATATGACCATTAAAAAAATGTATCGAGACTGTGACATACATCAATGTTTTGTGTTATAAGCATCAATAATAAAGAATAATAAATTTTCAGTTCTGCCAAATGGCTCAGCACTCTTTGCAGCACTGGTGCATTAGATATACTGCTTCTCATTAGGCAAGAAGTAAAGCTTGAAGGCCAGCGGCTGGAGTCTGACCTCAGTTTCACAGACCCATGTTTGGAGCAATTCCTTCAGCTCCCAAGCAGTTACTTTTGGTTTGCATCACTGTGTCCAAGATCAATATCTGTCCCCACAAGTACAGCAAAGGGTGATTTCCCTTCACTTGACGCGCAAAGAAAAAGGGGTCATGCTAGGAACACTGTTCTCTTGAGGAAAGACAACAGTAAAAAAATAACAGCGGGGAAATGTTCGATCAATCCTGTAGCATTAAGGTGGCACATCAATTTGTGGAGCACTGACTGTCACTCTGTGGAAGCTGGTATTGGTGCCACTGCTTATCCAAAAACATTTGACTTATTTTATGAGCAACAAAAACCCTCACAGCATCTAGGAGTCCCTTTTCCCCTATGATCAAGCTGTATTATTATTTCTATGACAAGAGAGATCTATTTCAAGCTTAAGGTAGGCTGGATAAAGGCAAAGAGCTCAATCAATAACAGGATTCCTTTCCCACTTATATTAAAGAATAAGGGAGTAGTTGTTAAAGACAGGTTGGTAAAGACAATTTCAGCAGCATCACCAAACTGTTGAGAGACAAAACCTGGCTCTTTTAGCTCCCTCTGACCAGGGATTAAATGTCTTCTATTTTGTCAAATATGCAATGCAGGAAACAGGACTGTGGAGGTGTCCTCAGGTTTACATGAGTGTGACTGTGATCTCTATTATTATCAGAATAGTGGTTTTATATTTCTGTGCTTCTGTAATTCCCATTGAAGGGCATCTGTTTGAGTAGGTACAGTAAATAGTACCTATTTTGAGAAGCTCCTTACATTTCTCTACTTGAAATATTGATGACTGTTTTAAACTGTTATAATAGCATATCACATCTCATGAAAGTATTGCAAAACTACTCACACAGATAACTACCTAAAGTGATCTTCAAGGTAAAGATTACACAGGCTTTTAAGAATAGCAAGAATTTGAGAGTTAGTGCCATTGTATGACTCATTTCAGATTCTCCTCGCCGAAGTTTTCCTCCAACACACACGTTGTCCTTGACTCTGCCCTGGTGGTGGAGCATATCTGGTGCATAAGGCACCCATTGACTGGAGAACCCTTCCAGTTCAGCCCAAGGGAGGAATGAAGGGTGAAATGTTGGAATGAAGGAATAGGTATTTCATCTGAACTGCATAATTCTGCATTTCTGTAGGTTTAACACTGACATCCATTCTTCTACCTCATTTGTAACTTTTGACACTATAGGTACCACTATATATTTCAGACATATCGAAATGGTGGGTGATTTTACAGACCAGATGTGCTCTAATCTCTAGACACGTCACAGCATGTTAAGGATAGTGAATCAGATGCAGTCCTCAGATTGGGTTTTTGGTTCCTCCGTTTTTGTTTGTATATAGCAGATTCTCCATAAAGTTAATTGAATTTTGCTTTCATAGGGCTTTACACAGATGAGTTAGTAAGAATTTTTTATGGAACTCGTTAAGAATGACTTGAAGAAAAAGGTGAGACAGCCAGCAAAAGACTGTTCAGAATTCAACCAGCATCAGGATTATTTAAGTCACTGGTTCTTAAATCACTTTGAAAGTTTCAAAGTCATCATTCTCTTCCATGTTGCCATCAGAGTGCACGATACTTAGCAGATACTATTAATTTCTATTTTTCTGCACTCTGGCATGCATGATTGGCTTGTAATGAGTGTTTTAGACTACAATGTAAAAAGAAATATATATTACTGTGAAGCCTTAGCCAATTTTAGAAGCAATCTGTAGCCACATTTTTTGTGAGAATCTCAGCTTGATTTAAAAGCATTAGCAATGTTAAGAACTTCATATATGTTTTAGAGAAGTAGCTGCAGTGTCCAGGATTCTCTGCATGGATCTCAGCTCTCTTATTTTCATGTTTGGCTGCATGCAATCATAAAGGATGATCTTGTTCATATTTTGCTTTTTACAGTGTTTACTAAAAAAAGCAAAAAGATTCAACAATTAGTCAAATAATTTTAGATACTTTTTAGTTATCTTCACAGATTTAAAGATGATACGTCTGCAGATTTAAAAAGACATTTCTCACAAGACCCATGCACAAACTCCGTGGTGGAAATAGAAGCTAATCCGGTAACAATTTTGCAAGACTCTTACCCATTGTCACTTTATTATAGTAAGCATGCCAATGCCATGAAGATATAGCTCCAGTCTCTGCCCCAGACTGACCTTCAGGATGTTAATGGTCTATTTTTGCCTTGTATTATTGGTCTATGTTGATAGCCTTTACTCTATCTAAGCAGTTCTTTTCTTCCTTTCTAAAGAACTGTTTCCAGAAGAGCACTTAGGTTGTGGTTAAACAGGTCTTAGAAGAACATATTTAACATTTAATATAACTAAGTATTACAAATATTGAAAGGAAGTGAATTCCAGATAAGGAATACAGAAACAGAAATCTTCAGGGATATTATAATAAAACTACAACCTGGGCAGATTAAAGAAACCAGATAATTCTGATCTAAATGAGTGTTTAGAAGTGAGGTCACTACCTGTTTGCACTAGACCATATCCACTGAAGATTTGAAACAAAAGCTTAATAGTTTCAATTAATACAAACTCAGCAAGGAAAATTACAAGCACAGGTTTAAAAAGTGCACGTTGAATATTGCACATTTAATGTTTTATATCCAATGATACAATGTTAGTGTTAAAACCTCAGTGTCTTGGCAGGGTTGCCGCCTCCCCCCCCCAACCCCGACCCCAGTCCTTCACTTATACCTGTCTCTCATTGAAATTATAAACTGCACAACTTTGTTAGGCCAGTAGCCTGTCAAATACCAAGGCTATTTATATTGCCTTTAAATGGTTACCAGTGCAGTGGGTTGAATGAGAAAATGTCCTGGTTTCAATTAGAACAGAACTAACTCTGTTGAGAGAATCTACTTATCAGCTAAGTCTCTTCTAACTAACTGCACTTTCTGAAGTTAACAGCATATTTTCGCAGACAGTGTCTGCTTCTAGTAGTGATAATGCTCAATGTTTAGAGTTACTATCAAGGACTGGTGTGCAGAAAGGCTCTTGCTTATCCTGTGAAGACCAAGGTCACTGCTAAATCTTGTGGACCACATTGTGGTGCACAGAAAGTAAAAGGCCACACCAGTGGGGAGGAGCAGACAGGACAGAAGCTGGTGAGGGGTCTGGAGAACATGTTTTATGAGGAGCAGCTGAGGGAACTGGGACTGTTTAGTTTAGAGAAGAGAAGGCTGAGGGGAGACCTCATTGCTCTCTACAACTACCTGAAAGGAGGTTGTAGAGAGGTGGGTGTTGGTCTCTTCTCGCGAGTAACTAGTAACAGGATGAGAGGAAATGGCCTCAAGTTGTGCCAGGGAAGGTTTAGATTGGATATTACAAAAGATTTATTTACTGAAAGAGTGGTTAAGCACTGGAACAGACTGCTCAGGGAAGTGGTGGAGTCACCATCCGTGGAGGTGTTAAAAAAATGTGTAGACATGGCACTTCAGGATGTGGTCTAGTGGTCATGGTAGTGTTGGGTTGATGGTTGGACTTGATGATCTTAGAGGTCATTTCCAACCTTAACAATTCTATGATTCTATGACAGGTGACCCTAAAGTGACTAAGGAGATATTCCATCCCATGTACATCATACTCAGCATAAAGCTGAGGGATCACGAGGATCAACTTCTTTTCTTCAATGGCCAATGTTCAAGGAGGACTCTGTCCGTTCTGCCTTCGATAGGGATCTGTGTGTTCCTGAGTCCAGTTCCCATCTGCTGCCTAGTCCAGTCTTGGACTTCCACAGCAGTGATGATGGTGACATAATTTTCATCAGGGGGATTAGGTTCAATATTGGGTTTGGTTATATTTTTCGTTTTATTGTTACTATTTCATTAAAGCTGCTTTAGTTTTATTTTCCAATCTGCAAGCCTCTCTCCCTTATTCCCTTTCTCTTCCCCCTTGGAGAGGTGAGAGGGGTTAATTGAGAGTGTCTGTCATTCGTCTAGTGCCTGCCCCAGCCCCTAACCCTTTACGGGAATTTACAGCGCAAGAATTTTAACAAATCTGGCGTTTCTGACTTATTAAAATGTATATGTTTGAACGATAATGACAGTAAGGGTGCAGTTCTCTGTAGAAAAGATTAGGCTTTAGTTACAAGATTTTTCATACCCCACATCCTAAAATATCTACACTGTAAGGCAGAAGATATTATCGGTATCCTGATGAGACATGACAAGCTATCATACCCTGCATCAAGTGTAGTTGATTAAACACGCCCTCTACCAAGAACACCTGCACCATTTGTGTACTTATTACAATGCCAAGCCAACCCAATCAACCAAAACCCGAAACAACCCAGACTTTTATGATCTTTAGCATTTATTTAATGAATTGCCCTGGACAGATAAAAACACAGAAAAAAAATTAAACAGCGTACAGGAGATCTACTCAATGTTTTATGGCCTCCACGGTAAGATCATCAATAGTATTTGAACAGGTATGCTGGGAGTAGGAACTGAACTTGGTTCCTTTAAGATATAAGGGTGCTGTCAGCCGAGCTGCTGCTGTATACTGAACCAGACCACTTATTTCCTGCTAGATGATAACACACAGGTATTCACAGGCAGAGATTTGATGCTGCTGTTCCAGTCTCCAAAAAGTGCTACTAAATAAAGCCCTTAAGCATTATTTTACCTATAAAAACTCTGTGTGCTAATGCTCCAACCCACCAAAACATACGTACATGTAGACAGCATCCATCTAGTTATTACTGAGTGCTGTGGAAAGAGGTGCTAAAAAGCTTGTCAAATCTGCATATGGGAGGCAGTGATCTAGCCAGTGCCATTTCTATCCAGCTTAAGTATTTATAAGGCATCTATCACCTTGATACACAAGCAGTGCTTAGGCATTTGTGAGCCAATGAGACATTTGTGGACCAGTGTTATTTACAGAAACTGCAGAAGCATTTTTGCTGAATGCATACATTCGGGGAAGACACTTCATAGATATTCTGTATATGAGACAATTTTCCTGATAGTGCAAGAACACTTACAGGAAAATGCACATTTATATCCAGCGACATGAATTGGCACAGCTCCCTCCCCTATGCCGCATCCCAAGAGATGAGGGAAGCTATATAACCAGAGAGGAACACCCCTGCCCCCAACTACACTACCATCTATCTTTGAAGTTACAGGGTGCCTTTGAGCTTTAAACTGGCCAAAATTAGCCAGGCTTAATGCAACACTGCTATTATCACATATATCAGAATGTTATTCCCTCCCCACCTGACCCCCTCATATTGTTATGTTTGTGAAGACAAAATAGAAAGCATAGCTGGCTAAGATGCTGTTCTTGTTTTTCAATGTTATTTCATTTTGATGTAGGACTATTCCCCCTTCCTTCTTCCCCCCTCTCCCCCATTAGACACACACTTAAACTAGATGCTAGGTCTTAAATAAGTACAACTTGTTTCTCTAGCAATGTAAGTAAAAGTACATTTTGAAACCAGAAGAGTTAAGTCAGCAAAACCCCACATGGATACTTTTATTTTAAGCCAAATACCTTAGGAATTGGTTTTGGCTAAGGTAAAATACGCTACTCTTACAGTACAATCTAGGGGATTTACATCTGTTGAACCAATTCCATGAAAAAACATAAAATGCAGCCGATGAAGCAGTAGACAAGAGTCCTTAGTGCAGTTATTTTCATGACTTCCTGTGTTGGTTCAGGTGGTTAGTTTCTCACAGTGTAACTCCTGCCCTAGAGTACATAAGGATGTAGAAGCTTTTATTCTGGTGGTGGGAAAGTAATGGAAAGAAGCCAGCTAAAGAAGATTCACAAGGAAAGAAAAGGATTTCAGGAAAGTATGTAGGCTAAGGATTAAGTTGTGTGGCTGCCTCCAGTACGTTTAAGCATATGCTTGTCTGGGAACTTGTAGAAACAAGGAAGTTTTACTTACAGCATGAAGAGAAAGAAAAATGGCAACTGTATACTAGGCCTACTCAATACACTTGTAATTATTAATTAACTTTGCGATCGCTCCAGCAGCGCATTCAGAAAATTAGTAGAGAAAAAGACCAGTCCCTACAGGCTTGCGTCTCATGGTTCAATTGTGTGTTTCAGAGTCCTACAGATCTGATACTTTGAGAGAAACAGCTGTGGGTGGGTTTGAGGACTTGCCCTTGCCAAGTGGTGCTGGAACTGAGAAATAATGTGTCAAAAATCTGGACTGAAAAACTGGAAAAAAGGAAGGAAGAGGAAGGAGAATGCTAACAATACCCTATACTTCTTGCTCACACACACATCTTAGTAATTCTGTTAAACATCATTAACTAAAAAAAAATACATATAATTATATACATGGAGAGAGATCTATTCAGTCCAAGCTGAAGATACAACATTTTAGGAGGGCTTGGAAGCCCACAGTCAGGAAAGCAGGATCAATATTTAGTAAAGCTTACTGCAGTGTATAGTAAGTCCCACTGATGTCAACATAGTCAATTGCTTCTGATCTAAGCTTGTGTTTAGCTGACTTGGATGTACAGAAAGACAAAGCTTGCAAACAAGCTTAGGGAACATATCTATTAATGGTTTAGCATATAAGAATCCATGGAGATGGAATTAAATTTCTATTTTGTTTTAATATTCCTTACTATAAATCTAAATGCAAGCTATGCCCATATTTAAAAGAAAGAAAAAAAAGCAACATGAATTTGAATTAGAACATTTTCTCCAGAGTTCTCTCCTTAGGGGTAGGTTCTTTACTGGTGTAAATTTCCATAATTCAAATGAGTAACAACTGCTTACACCAGCTAGACTCAGACCCATCTATCACCTCTATTATCTAGATAATGTGGAAAATAATCTGTTCAGAGTTTTCATTTCCAAAACAATGTCATGTTACAATTCTCAGCAGAGTCCAAATGCTCCCCAAAGCCATGTATGAAGAATAAACTGCAACCTTTTAAGATTTCCAAGCTGCTTGATAAATAATACTGAACTAATAATAACTCAGAGAGAAAGAGAAGCACTGTTTATCTTATTTTTCTGCTTTAGGGGAAAGAATCTAGGTAGCAGATTTTGTCATGATTTTATTGCTCATTTTCAGTTCTGCAGGTTTCTTTCTTTGTACTCATAGATTGTAATGACTTTTGCAAGAGAAATAAATTGTATTTCCATGGGAGCACAGAGTCAGTACGTTAGGCAAATTGCAAAAGATGATGATGAAATTTGGACTAAGCTCACAACATGCTCTAGGTCTTGATGATTTAAAAACATTCCTTTAGTAATAAAAATCAAGTCCTTAAGTGCAATCCTAGCAGCCTGTGTGAAAACAAAAACATACACAGGATTATTCTGGTTTGATTTATAGTGCTTTTGCCTACTGGAAAACTTAGTGCGAGAAGCTTGCCAAGGTCAGTGCTTCTGCTTTCAGATTTCTTTACGAAAAAGGAGAAAGCAAGCTGCACTTTCAATTTTAAAGGCTCTGGCACAATGCCAGCCACTAGGCATTCAAGAGGTGTTCTGTAATCCATTCAGCTGTAACATAAAGTTTTGTTAAAGGTATGCTAGCATATTCTGTGCTGGCTGTGTTAATCAGTAATGTTCCATTAAACTGGCCACTGTCATATTAAAGAAAGATCTGCACACTTTGTGCCCCCTTGTAACAATAACATTTGACAATAATTATAGTGATACCAAGGTGTAGGTGGTCCACTTGGCAAGAATAGCACAATATTTCTCTTTAATAGTGACTTGATCAAACACGTATGGGTGTTTTGTTGAGGCTTGAAGGGGATTATGACAGCCAAAATAAGATGAGATAATTTGCTGACGAAGCTTTTTCTTCTATAGGAGAACACATCCTTCTGTGAAAGTGTGTGTGTGTACATGTATATATCCACGCACAACCACTTCCCAGAAAAAATAACCTGTATGCAGCTGTGCACTGAAAAAGCTGGTGAGGTGGAGCACTGTGCCAGAGGGAAAACAGAAAGCATGCCAGGCTTTGTCTGTTTAGGAAGAGGCTTTAACAAACAAGGGCACTGCATTGAGGTTTCTGCCCTCAGCTGAAGAAACGGTGACTGACATGGCAGATGTTGTTCAACGATACCTTTTTTAATACCACAAGGCCACACCTCCCACCTCTGCACAGTCACGTCTCCTGTGCACTACAATTTGCCATACATTACTTACACCAGCACAATTAATACAAGCCAGAGCACTGTAACGTTCACCATGTAAGACAACAAGCTTCTCTATCCCCACTGCCCCAAGAAAACAGGAGTGAGCCACCAGCAACAGGATCTCCCAAGCTGGTGTGTCCCCTCAAGCACATGGATTGCACCCTCCCGCACTGGACCCCCAGGAGCGGGGCTGTATCTGTCTCTGGGCCAGACTGCTCCACAGAGCAGCCTCACAGCTTGGGGTCAATTCTTATCAACAGTTTAGCTCCAAGTTTCTAATGGTATTCTTGACAGACCACTGTGCGACATGGCCCTTCTGCATCCCTAGTCCACTTTGGCATGGACAGTGATGCCAGTAAAAACTGGCAAAAGGAAAGTCTGCTGCTGCTAGCATACACAGTGTAAGGGAAATGGTGTGAGTGGTGGGAGCTGGAGTTCTTGCTGTTCTGTGGAGTTGTGCATGAGTGCGAAATGAAAGAAACGTAAGCTTTTGGAAAGGGATCTTCAAGAAGACACAGGAACACAGAATGGTTGGGGTTTGACAAGAGCCCTCAGGAGATCATCTAGTCCACTTCCCCTACTCAAGCAGGGCCAACTAGAATTGGCTGCCCAGTACATTGCTGTCAGATTTTTAATATCTCCATGTCTGGTAACTCCACAACCTCTCTGTTCAACTCATTCAACCCTCACAGTAAAGTGCTTTTTTGTGTTCAGATGGAGGTTCAGGTATGTCAGTGTGTTCCCCTTGCCTCTGTCCTGTTACTGGGCACATACAACCTGAGCCAGATGAATGCTTTGTTGATCCACACTGTGGGCTCTGGTTTCATGGAAGTCTGCACAGACACAGCAATTAGACTTATTGAAGAAACCTGTACAATTACAATTTAAGGGGAACTGTCTTTTCTCTGGTTCTCCAGTTTCTCCTTTGGTCAGTTTATCAGGAAAGCATAGTGTGAACATCCCCACAGATGACATCTTGAATATACTGAAGTGCATGGAAGAGGACATGGTTGTTTATTCACTGGTGTAGCATGGCAAGCATGCTATCTGGAGCATCTATGGAAGTGTCAGTGTTTCTTCACCTACACATGAAAGCTGAATCAAACCAACGCTTCAGACTTGAATGCTTGGTGGAAAAGGACCTGGGGGTGCTGGTGGACAACTGGCTGAACATGAGCCAGCAGTGTGCCCAGGTGGACAAGAAGGCAAACACCATCCTGGCCTGTATCAAAAATGGTGTGACCAGCAGGACGAGGGAGGTTATTGTGCCCTTGTACTTGGCACTCATGAGACCACACCTTGAGTACTGTGTCCAGTTCTGGGCACCACAGTACAAGAAGGACACTGAGGTGCTGGAGTGGGTGCAGAGGAGGGCAACAAAGCTGGTGAGGGGTCTGAAGAATATGTCTTATAAGGACCATCTGAGGGAACTGGGCTTGTTTAGTCTGGAGAAGAGGAGGCTGAGAGGAGACCTCATTGGTCTCTATAACTACCTAAAAGGAGGTTGTAGTGAGGCTGGTGTTGGTGTCTTCTCCCAGATAACTAATGATAGGACAAGAGATAACAGCCTCAAGTTGCACCAGAGGAGGTTTAGATTGGATATCAGGAAGAAGTTCTTCACTGAAAGAGTGATTAGCCATTGGAACAGGCTGCCCAGGGAGGTGGTGGAGTCATCATCCCTGGAGGTGTTAAAAAAATGGGTAGATGTGGCACTTTGAGACATGGTCTAGGGGTTAGGGAGATGTTCGAAGAAGGTTGGACTAGATGATCCTAGAAGTCTTTTCCAGCCTGAATGATTCTATGATTCTACGACTTGCTTAGCCAGTTCACAACCTAGAAATGCAGTTGTACCAGGATGGTTTAAATCTGTTGGTAATTTCTTTCTTCATGAAGGAATAAAAATTAGTATTCTGGCCATTTCCAAATGTTTTGTCCTCTTCTTAAAACACTACTGCAACTAAAACTGTCTGCCCTATTTCAATGAAGCCCTGTATTCAATCAGTGGTAGTGTGTACCCACCGCCTCTAGCATTTTGCAATGCAAAACTGTCATTAGTAATCATAAAAGACAGCCTAGACTTAGTAACTAGTATTTCCCATTATACTTACTGGCACTCGTAGTACCTTAGGAGGTTATTAAGAGATAATGCACAAGTTCTCTGTGATTGCCCCTCCTTTTTCTCAGTGTCTCACATGTGCACTGTTCATGGTATTCACAGGATAACATGCTACCCAAGTGCATACAAATCAACAAACCTTCACATAATATAAAAGCCGCATCACACACATACAGAGTAATATATTATGACATTGATTCAAGTCAGATGCAGAGAAAGACAACTGCTGTGTGGTCTAGCAGGCCCAACAGCTCAAGGTGGCTTCTGAAGCTCTCCAGTCCAGCTAGAGATCTCCTGATCTGACATAGTACATGAGGCCTCACAAGATCACAACCTGAGGTAATATTGCCATAGACATTTTTTTCTGCAATTTTTCTGTTTCTCACCTCCACTTTCATGCTGTGAATACATTACTTCAAGACAGTGACAAAAACTGAGAAACCCTAGAAATGACCTGTTATGGTTTCTGCTCTGAGTTCCCTTCTGTCTTATCCCAGGCAGGACAGGACATCCCTTATGAGGTATATGAGGTATAGCTTCTTGCTCTGACCTTCTACCCCTCAAATGTCGACTTCCCTGGATAACTTCCAGCAACTATCCCATACATCGGAATAGGAATAAGCTTTTCTCACTTTGTCCTAGAATATGTTGAAATGAATTGACCATACCAAATAAGCTAATAAAAGAAACAGAGACAGCAATTGCCAGAAGGATAATGCAAGTTGATAACTCCTTAAAACAGGCCAAGTTTTAGATAGTCTTCAAAGATTTAAGAGAACCACACAAAACTAACATTATATGATCAGTAAGATGACTGCTGGAAATTTCTAGGGCAAATAAATTGGAGATACAAATTCTTAACCCCTTTTTAACATTTTAACCCCAGTCAGTGACTAAACACCATGCAGCTGGTTACTCGCTCCTCCCCTCCTTGCAGTGGGAGGAAAATTGGAAAAAACTAAAACTTGTGGGGTGAAATAAGAACAGTTTAATACCTAAAATAAAATAAAAAATAATAATAGAAACATATAATAATTGTAATGAAAAGGAGTATAACAAAAAGAGGGAGAAATAAAACCCAGGAAAAGACGAGGGATGCACAACGCATCTGCTCACCACCCACTGAGTGATGCCTGAGCAGCGATCCACCCTCCTGGCCAACTCCCCCCAGTTACATCCTGAGCCTGACATTCTATGGCAGGGAATATCCCTTTGGCCAGTTTGGGTCAGCTGTCCTGGCCAGGCTCCCTCCCAGATTCTTATGCACCTGCTTGCTGGCAGAGCATGGGAACCTGAAAAGTCCTTAACTTAGTATAGCCACTACTTAGCAACAACTAAAACATCAGTGTGTTATCAACATTGTTCTTGCGCTAAACCCAAAACACGGCACTGTACCAGCTACTAGGGAAACAGATAACTCTGTCCCAGCTGAAACCAGGTCATCACCTTTCCTTGAGTTGTTAACCCTCAATAATGACGAGCTGTGAATGGGACTATTATTAAAGCCACCTGAAAGCATGTAACCGAATTTTAATTAGATGATGTTAGGACTGTGTGCTAATTTTCACAAATGCTTTGGTGACTTGTTTTTTTAAACAATGACAAAAAAGTAATATCTTGTTTCTTTTAAGTTTCAGTGTTTTGGTATAGTTCCTCAGTTCAATAACTACAGTCCATGTTCCTGGTTTGTATATCATCTGAAGAAGATAATATAAAAGAAGTGAACATTCATTTTCCATAGTTATAGCTATAAAATCGTGTGTGATATTTTAGTCACATCAAATAAAGTAATTTGCCCTTTTGCAAAATAAAACACATCAACAAAACAGTCCAATATTTATAATTCGGAAGAGCTATTTGGAACATAACCTGATTCAGAATAAAAAGCAGTTCTAAATCTAGTTCATTCTTTCTTTGTTAAATGTCATACCTGCTTTAGTAGGATAATTTTAAACACATCTGAGACACTATTCAAAGTAATAAGATCAGATTTAGAGGGTTCATCACCCATTATTAAAATCTCTTTTTTTTTCTGCCCTTAACAGGTGCTTGAAAATAAGAAAAACTGGAATTATGTCTTCCAAAGAGGAACTAAGTGAACATGGAAAATACCCAGTTTTCACAGCAGAGCAGGTAGTTTGATTTGTCCTGACTGCTCAAGCCGTAAGACATCCTGCTTGGCTACAGGATGTTCTAGCCTCTACTCTTCACAATACTGGGCATCTTGTTTACTCAGGTAGTTAAGCTTCATGTTAAGGTTGAACAGTCAGCAACCGAGGCACCCACCAAATAGGAAGCCTTACCACAACCAAGGGAGCAGCCTGCGTTTGCTGGCAGAATTTGCCTTTTCCTGGAAAGCAGGAGAAGCTCAGCAGGTGCAGGGAAAAGCTTATAGGGACGTTTACATGGGTTGTCTCAAAAAAAGACATTGAACTATGCGGCTTTATATTTGTACCCTGAGACTGGGTGGAAGGCTAAAAAAGGGAGTGCCAAAGATTCTGTTATTATGAAAAGCCCTTAACAGATAAGCAAGTGATGTTGGCAAAAGCATCAACTTCCAAAGCTTTTTTTTTCCTCCAAAGATGTAAATTAATTTACATATGAAATACATCAAATGTATTTTCTTTTGATAACAGCAAATTATATTACTACCAAGTAAGTACAGATTGCAGAAGCCTAATTGGACTTTTAACAACTTATGGAAAATTCTGAATGTTACATTTTATACATGTAAATGTTTGATTTTTGTTTAAAAAATAGTCCCCTACCAAAGAAAAAAAACCAATACTTTTTATGTAAAGGAAGCTAAACATAAATGGCCCTATTGTGCCCTCAGTTTGTATATGTATTTTCTATCGGCAGAAATGGATGCTGTGTACATATCCAACTGAGTGAAGTATTGTGTTAGCAAGAATCTCACAATTACAGACAATTACCTTGGTTTTCTTGCACCTGGTGCTTACAAGGATTTTTTGTTAGCTGGATTTCTTGAGGAAGAAAAGATTTTCTGTATGTAAATCTTTAATCTCTCCTGAGTTAAAAAACCCTAAAACAACGGCAACAAAACCAGCAGAACTACAAGAAACCACAAACAAGTCTTAAAACAGCACCATAACAAACCAAATCCTGATCTAACTTAAACTGCATGAAACTAGAGGAGTTCTAGGTGTAGACAGCTTCTCTGTTCAGAAAGGAATAAAAAAAAAAACAAGAACAAACCAAACCAAAATAAATTTCGGTATTCTGAGTCTCTGGTTTATGCAGACATGTACTGCAGGGAACCGGTTCAAGAAATCTTCCTCTACCCACTTTCCTGCACATGTGCCCCCTGCAGCAGTTTATAACAAATCAAGTTCCAGTGCTCAGGTAATGCAAGAGTTACCCTCCTTCTTCAAAGCATGAAAGACAAAGGCTTGTCAAGAGATAATGACCCTTATCCTCAGCCACTGTTACACAGGAAATGGTGGTGGTCCTGGCTGAATAACAATTCCTGTTGTTAAAAAAACTTATGGTCTTTTTTGGAAGGCTGCAACACTCCCAACACTTATGGCAAAATGCTAGAAATTGACAGTGACAATATAGCTGTGATTAGAGACATGCTATATGCTCAGCCTACATATTCCTCTTCCAGTTTGCATGAGTTACTAACTTTTGAACTTTGCCACTCCCTTTCAAGCATTTACCCTAGAAATTTTGGGTATTCAACCAAAACCCTAACAAATATCGTAACATTAGGCTCATGCCACTGCCAAAGCAACAGCAGTGTCACGTGCTAAACTGGGAATGCCTGGACACTGACGCAGCAGAGTGAGATAGAAAAATAAAGAAAATGTCTCCCCACGTCAAAAGCATCCGCTAACCTCCGTCCACTCCGACACATCTGATCCTTCAGGTTAAAGTCCTGCTCTGGCATAAGTTCTCTCTCCCCTGCCCCCCAACCTGCAAAATAAGAAACTCCCTTTGGATTTCCTTGATGAGCCTCCAATGCCAGGCACCCCATCCCAGAAACTAACAGGTCTTTTGAGATTCACAATTCCCTCTGCTGAAAACAAATTCAGCTTAACTGAACTAATTGCAATTCAATATAATGTTCTTTCCTTGAAAGAGTATAAAATTACATACATAAAAATATTTTTAAATAACCTTTCTAAAGTAAGTTTAGGTACTTGAAACCTACAAAGTGGCAGATCAGTCTGGCACTTGACCTCAACTCAGCCCCCTTGCATGTACAGGGTATGATGCAGTCTTTAATTATATGGTTACATAATTACATTTCCACAGAAACCCTGATTTCTTCAGTGGAGTGGGATATAGAATGAAAGCATATGGCTTTAAAAATGTATTTATGGTAATTTAAAGAGATTAAAAAACAACCAGTACTGAAAAGATCATTTATCTCAGCAGTAGCAGATGGGGCTCCTGCTGAGATCAGGACTTCATTGTGCTTTGCTCTGTACATGCACATTAGATCAGACAGCAGTTGTTCCGAAGACTTTACAGTCTATGTAGGGCACTCAGGCAAAACTATAGGAAAAGGAATTCTTTCCTTCATGTTACTAATGGGGAAGTGGACATACTGAAGCACAAATAAGTTAAAGCAAGGTCAAGCAACTGAATTTAGTTTTGCTAAGGTGCAAACCACTTTTAACCCATTATAACTGGCCTCCTGGTCTTATACTAGTTAGAGCTACTGGTCTGTAAGAGGAATGTAGTTCTAGGCATTCACAGATTTTTATGTTAGGAAGTATTACCATGAGCTAGGTTAGTCTCTGTAGTTTCCTAGTATCCCAGACTCATTGCTGTACTTGTTTATCAATGTTGCAAAGCTATTACAGTTGTATTTCCCATCATGGCCAAGTTAAGCCAAGATGCTCAATAAGTATTTCTGTAGTAGATATTTTAATGTAATTACATGAAATTTAAAATTATCAACTAACATTTCCTCCCATGATAGAAAAGTTCAGAAATGGCTTCACAAAATAAAGTAAGTTTAACAGCATTAAAATTAATACTTTGCCTGGTAAAAATGTTACACAAGTATGATGTTTTAATTGTATTAAAAAGTTCTTTGCATAGGGGAGGCAAATAACTGCTAACAGACAGAGTGCTGCAGGTCAGAGATAGGGATAATTGGCCTCTGCTAGAATCATTAGTGCCTAATAAAAACATGAAGTGGTCTAGGCTTAGTACATTAGATTCAAGAATTTCAAGATCTGAAGGAAATTGGACAGGTAAAGACCACCAAAGTTTTGCTTTACCCAGGAAAAGGTTTGTCAAAGAACAGAGATTTCCTCTAAGCCATGAAAACCCTTCAGTTCACAACTTCTATAGTCTGCCACAAGATTTCCTACATCTCTTCTGTCTGCCTTCTCTCACCTGAATGGGCTGAGAAACAGTTAGAGAGAGTTCTTTGGAGAGGTATATGCGGGTTAGAGGAGATTCTGAACAGAAAAGGAGGTAATAATGAAATGTTACTGCAAAAAAATTAGTCATTATGCTTGGCTGCTTATGTGGCCATCCAACCTGCAAAACCTGGAGCATTACTTCTACTTTGGGAAAGTTGGAGCTGAAGTATATTTATTCAGTTTTTGATGTGGGTTTGAGGTAATTAGATATAACACATTATTCAATTCAATTAGTATAGTTAAAAAAAAAAAAAAAAATCGAAATCCAGATCTCACATTTTCTCTACAGATATGAACTTCCAAACAAAATTTTAATCTCTAAATCAATATAATAAACTACAGTGCTTTTCAGTCCTCCGTGATATAGATAATATAGACAATACAGTTAACTCATTTGCTCAAGCAGAAAAATCAGTCTTTCATATTCTGCATGCTTCTAACCATCTGTATGATATACCTGAAGAAATCTTGCCATTGTAATATTCTGTAATTTATAAACATTACTGTATCTTTCAAAAGAGGAAAACTGATTCAATGAGTAAGGAAAACCTTAAATTAAAATAGACTTATTCAGACCTTTTATAATAATTTCTATCAGACCTTGACTCAGAAATAGCATTTGTAATAGGAGTATCTTAATGAAATTGTTAGAAAATTCAGGGACAAGCGTTTGAACCTACATGAGGAGCTTTAAGCCCAACTCTGTTTCTTTCTCACAGCTCTTTGTTATAATTGATAGAAGTGGCAGTCTTCCTTTACACTTACCCTGCACAGTTCTGAAAATGAGACTAGCTGGTTTAAATAGAATAGGAAAGGGTGTGGGGAATGTAGAAAAACACAATGTTGGCAATATCCCAGCCATATATAGGATGGACATATAAAATTCTTACTTTTGGTATAAAGTGCTGCAATCAAAAGCAGATTTCAGGAGATATGAAAGTAACAAAACAACATCTGAAGTCTTGCAGTTGACACACAAATTAAGATTAATATAGAAGAACCAGAAAAGGCAAAAAACTTACAGATTCCCAGTATTTAAAAGGATTTTCAAAACTGAGTCCTCTTCGAGCAGCGTTAAAACAAACAAAAAACCCTGCACCTCCAAATTAAGTTCCTTATCTGTGTTTTCTTATGTTTAAAAAATTGAGCCTGGAACTCTTGTAACAACAGGCCTTCTTTTCTGTGATAGTTTTATTTCTTTGTAGAGTTGCTGGGCTGGAAATGTCTATAAAATATCACAAAAACACTGTTCAATAGCTAAAAGTTGCAGATTATTACCGTGTAGTATTCTTACGCACAATGAAGTTGTGCTCTACGAGATATTCCTGAACAAGAGCATTTGAGTCTGCCCCTCGAAACTAAGGTAAGCTTTGAGTATGAGTCCTCAATGCAAGCTTGAACACCTCAGCAACAAAAACATGAACAGATACACCACTGTCTGCAAAAGTTAGTCACATTATTTTACACAGAGAGTTAACCTTCCATCAAGCAGACAGAAAAGACATTCTACTTTGAGGGCAGCACAGTCATTGTCTTTAAGTAGTTTGGGGCTAAATTTTGTTACATACAGGGTATTTAATTTGCCTAAAACAGTGAAGCCAATATCATAATGGTCACTAGTTTGGTTTTTACTCTGAAATTTCTGCTGATTAAGAAAGTTCAAAGCATACTTATTTTCTCAGCAGCTTCTGCTTTTCATATTAAAACCCCCTACATGCATTCAGAGCTATGTAACTCCTTAGCAGGTAATTAGATGTAAAACAATAAAGGCTGCTTATCTGTCTGAAGTGAGGAAAATATTATACCGAACAGTAAGGCACAGTTAGCTCCTTGAATAGCAATAGAGGATACAGGCAGAGAAAGCCAGCTTTAAAAAAAGGAGGAGAGGCAGAGCAACATCATGACCTATAGTTAAATCTCTAACGTAAAGAAATTAACCACTATGTAATAAACAATCTATTAGACTGAAAATGGTTTAAAATCAATTGTTCTCTTTTATCCTCAGTATAACTTTTGCTTACTAGATAACCCCCAGCACAGAGTTTCTCCTTTATAGTGCAAATACTTATTCCATAACTGTACCATAAGCCCTTGTTGCTTTGATCAGCCCCTCTATTCGTCAAAAGTTTCAGATGATTTCCAGAGGAACACATCTGCTCTCACAACACAAAGTTACATCTCATGCTCTGACTAGGACAGCAGTGGTGTTGGAGCCTGCTAAGCAAGTGGCAGCCAGCAACTGCTACCAGTAACTCTCTGAATTAGAGATCAACTGAATCTTTTTTTTTGAGGGCAGCAGGAGAATTGGTGGCCTGATGTAATAAACTAGAGAGAAGATGATGGCGGTTAATTTCTAATATCTCTATCCACATTAGCTATGCCAAGAACATAAACCTAAACAGAGTGAGCCTTACTTTCAGGGCATCTTCCTTAGTTTTCCAACCGTTTGTACTATGGGGTTTTATTCAGTCAGTAATGTTGTGATAGTTGTGCTAGTTTACATAGTTGCTGCCCTTGGCTGTTTGGTTTTGCCCCTGTTATCCCTCTCTCATACCAGCACAATCATTTGTGTGGCTGATTTTTTCAGTTCACTTTACTGTGCAATTTGGCTGAAAGTTAACAGAAGATGTTTTGGGTGGTTTGTTTTGTATTGTTGTTTTTTTTTCTTTGATGAAAGTTTCCCGAACTTGTTCACTCTGCATATACAATCAAGGAAAAAAAAAAAAAAAAGTGTAGTGCTACCGAATGCCTAATTTCTGCCTCACTGTAAATAGAAAGGAAAGCCTTTCTAGCATTCTCCTACAGGGGATATTTCAAAATCAAAGTAATGGCCAGCTTGCAGTCACTGGCTCCCATGACTTTCCCTGGAACAGGCCTATCTGAAGGGATAATAGTTATCAAGCTGACTGGTGACAGACCCTGCAGTGTGGAGAAGACCACAGCTCCAGTGGAGTTTGTGGTGCTGTGACATGCAGAATGTGATGGGATATCCCACTTTGTACTAGTTATGGATCTGGCTCAGTGTAAGGGAAAGGAAATATTTATCCTAAACTGATCCTAAGTTCATCTGCCTGAATAAGATTTTTCAAGTTTAAGAAGGGCCAGCTAAACAGTGAAACATGATAAAATGCCTAATTCAAATGCTAGCGTTGCTAACCCACTAGGAGAGCATTAGCTAAAGCATTCTGCTACAGTTAGCTATGTATTCATCCTCATCTTTGGTAAACAGGGTGCAGGGGGGCTTCAATAGTGGAATAAGCCCTTTCTCCTCTCTGCCTGTGTTTCATCCCTTGCCTCTACTCTAAAGATCTAATTTATCCTGCTAATATAGCTTAAAAACATGACTGTAATAAGGCAGTGTTTTCCTTCTACTAAAATTCATTTTAAAAACAATTCTCTGTATGTACAGTCTAGCTAGATTTATTTTTCTATTGAAAATTAAAGTTTGCTCTTGGCAGATGATGAGGGGGAAATGCGTTAGTGGAAAGCAAAGACATATTCTTCCCTTGACTTGTTTTGTCCGGTCATCTTTCCTCCATTTGCCAGAAATTACAAAGCTGCTGAGTTCAAAGGCACCACACATTGTGAGTCAGAGGCTGGCTTTCCAGTGTATTTACCTTGGGTGTATACATATACTGGTTGCAGTGAGTGCTGTGGTCCCACACCAGAGACAGTGATGCCTGCAATTCTGCTAGTAATATTCCAGCACCTGATGAAACAGGAATTCCCTGCAGGGTGGGACTCTCTTAAACCCTTTGTGTTAGGAAGAAAACACTTTCCTATTGGCATAAAAGATTCATCATTAGTACTATGCATTGCTAAAACACAGATGCAAGACCAGGGGCCAGTCTCCAGGCTGGTGTGCGTATGATTCACAAGCAATCTCGGACATCGGTGCAGCCGCAGCGGGTGCAACCAGGGGCTGGGAGCTGCTGTGCTCCTGCTGGCTCTTCTGCCTTGGCTGTGCCAGGAGATGCTGATGCTGTACAGCCTCGGCACCAGGGATCATTGGCGCTCCTGCTATGGGCTGGAGTAGCAGCAGGGCAGCATAGTGTGCCAGCACGCAATTAAGGCAGACTAACGATGTGCCTCACCCTGCTCCCCACCCTTGGCACTTACTTCTGTTGTTCTGGCTTGAGCCAAACTTTGCACTTCTCTAACCCCGCAGTGAACCTGCTCAGAGCACTACGCTGGCAGAAAACTCACCCTGCCAAGTGAACAAACAAAAACTTGATTAGGTTTCTGCCAGATTTCCTCCCTCCACTGCTTCAGCTGAGTGTTGGTGCTGTGGCAGCCAGCCAAGGGGCAAGGAGAGCAACGTATTAATCATTAGCTCAGTCACATTTTCACAGCACTCAACATTGGATCAGCTTGGTTGAAGTGTTAAACCACATCCTGATGAGACTCTGACATTCTTCATAGCTTGCCATAGCCCTCTTGAGGGGATGGACAAACATAGCCTTGACCAACATTGAGTGGTGCTCTTGAGCGAGGCTTCCAACAGAAAACGCTGCCCTGACTTACTTTCATCTATAGAGGATGTTAAAGCTGGCAGATGAGCTCTGTACTTCCTTTCTGAGCAGGAGGGAAAAACCAAAACCCTCTAATAAGTAGGAGGGTTACAAATAGAGGAGACATGCATACAAGACAATAGATGCTATGGCAAGGCCATTTTTGAAATCTTTCAGATTTTACAATTGTATTGGTGCTGCTATGGATGTTTGAGAGAAACAAGAGAAAACACAGATGTGAAGAAAGCAATAGATGCAAGTGTGACCCCAGGGATGCAGGCAGGGATGGAGAGCTCTGTACCATGACACTGGCTGAAAAAGTGAGCACGGAAGCTAAAAGCACAAGAGTATTCATTTGGGGCACTAGTTTTGGTCTTTAGTTTTGGTCAGTAAACAGAGCCACACAAGGGATACACATCCAGTATGCACACAAAATCCTCCTGTTCTCCATTTAACAGGCATGCTTAGGTCAGGAGCTCTCACTGGGCTAACTGCCTGAACCTGAAATGGCAACACTTGTGCTGGGGAGACAGAATTTCTTATAACCCTGTGCATTGCCCAGGATGTAACCAGCACAGGCTCCATAGGCAGAATCTCACCTTTCAAGAAGAGGATGTCACACTACAGCAGAGGGCAACTGAAGTTGTTGATTCCCCCGGTTGCCATCCAAGGAAAGTTAAGGCTCTTGTTACATTTTTTTTTCGATGGAAGCAGCTTGTGGTAACCAGCTGCCGTTATTTCAAATGGAAAGTGTGGTAAGTGGGACTAGTTAGTAACTTGCCTTGTCCTGTTTCTGACTGGTATCATGTTCTTTTGAGCTAGCGCCTGCAAATGTCATGAACACAAAAATACAGCTTTTGCCAAAACACTGTATTAATCTTTGAATTCTTGCATGGTAGCAGTACTGAAAAACAGAGCTTCTCTTTCTCTCCATGAAAGAATGAAGGAAAAAAACAAGCAAGGGAAAATCCTCTGCCTGTAAGGTCTCTCTTTTCCACCCTGACAATTTTTGTGTGTGAGCTACAGTAGCTTTTTGTATTCCTGAAAACTAGCCACTCCTAACTGATGAGCTCACTGCTGTTTGCATCCTGAAGAGATGTTAGGTAAGAAATTCAGCAACAGCAAATCAGCATAGTATCACCAAAGTAAAGAGAGCAGTGGTGATTGATGCCAGCTACGACTCTAGATTCATCCTGTTTAAAGACACAGCTTATTCCCGTAAGGAACCTCACTCAGTTCACAGGCAAGAGATGAAGAAGCATTTAACTGGGAAGGGGGGTTGGAGGGGGGGAGCGGGAAGGGAAACCACAGACGTTGCCAAATGTAGAGAGAAAAAAACACAAGCCACTGGACTTGAAAGATATGTTGTATAGCAGTGACTCCCCGTTACACCAACACATTATTCTTAAGAATTTTTCAGAAGAGTCACACAGGCCATGATAGCACATGATTGCTTCACGGAGGGAGAACAAAAATGCACGCCAAGGAAGAGCAGCAAAGGCACAGCTCCTCAGACAGCAAAATGCCTTCTGGAGCTCGTTGGTACTGGTAGAGTGAACAGTGCAGGGTGACGTGACTGCAGATTTCTACATCTGCTGAAGAGGTGCAGTGCATTTTCCCCTACGGGAGGAAAACAATACAGGGAAGTAAACCCTCCTCTCATCAGCTATCTGCTGCCCCTTCCCTCTGGAAGGCACAGCTCATTATCAGCTCCCTCCCCCCCTGCTCAAAATGCACATGCTGCAGTCCGTATAGATGCCAAGGGGCACATGACATAACATCTTGAGGAAACAATATACTCTCTTCTGTTCAGCTGATATTAACTGTGGGTGCCCATTCTTGGATCAACTATGCCATTACTGCAAATATCAGTTGGACTATAACTTACTCTACCATTCTTGCCTGCATTTGAATTATTTTGTATTCATTTGGTACAGCTTTTTTCCACAGAATCCAGAAGACCACAGTTAGTTCTCATCATTTTACCCAATACAGTTTTATTGCAATTTCTAACTGGTTTAGGACAGCAAAAACTCGTTTGTTATTATTTTCCCTTCTCTCTCTTAAAGATGTGGTCATTGGTTTAAATATGTAATGGCTTACAGTTGACAGCTATGTAGATTTCTTTTCCAGTATTCTAGAAATTACAGTTTGCCTTTCAGAACTCCTACTACATACCACTCCTACTGCTCAGTTTTTAGGCACCAAAGCACATAAAAAAAATGCAGAGAAATAGAAGCTGTCAAATAACCTAGTTGAAAAAAAAAAAGTTCAGAAGAACATTAACTGCAAAACCACATCACTTAATTCCAGTTCAGAAAAGGTCATATTCATACCTGGGCAATAGTGCATCTAATATTGCTACACTGTGCAAGGACTTCGTGGACCTACACCATGAGCTAATGTGACCCTGCCATGCTGCTGTGGGGAAATGTTGTGACACGCTGTCAGGCAGTGGTGCCAAATGTAATGCTTTGAAAAGTTAATTTCTTCAGCAAGCAGCTTGACACTAAGTAGTATCCTATTTACCTGGATTTTTAAAATACACTTTGGCATTTGTCTAGTTAGTAGGACTGGCTGAAATATGCTGTTACAGAAGGAGTTACTATGTGGAACTGCCCTTTAACTGAAATGGAAAGTTTTGGTTTTTTTTTTCCCTGGGGACAGTAAATATTTACTCAAGGTGGGGGGGTGAAAATAAAAAATTAAAAAAAAACAAAACAAAGAATTTTTCATTTCGAGTCTGACATTATAAAAAATAAAGTTATTCCATAATATAAATATCTTGGGAGTGCAGGTGGGAAAAGAGGATATCGTTATGTCTTTGAAAGACACAGCTTATCATTTCAAATTAGAACAAAACCACAACAAATTTAAAAAAAAAAAAAAGAAAAAAAGAGAAGAGTTCTTGAGAGTAATGGTTTTGTCTCCTGACTTATAATTAGCTTTTAAGGCCTCTACATTTTTGCTCCATGACTGTTCTACAGAATGGCCTTGTACAAGTCACTTATCCTCTTAATGCCTCAGAGCACATACAGCTGAGAGAGATATACACTAGCTATAACCAGATGTCATTATGCCAGTGCAATGCAGTGTGTCAACCTGAGTATTATCTTATTCTACCTACATGGAGTACATCCATGAAGATTTTGCTTACCTAGACAAGTCTCCCATTTGCAATTTGTAATAAATGGTGTAAGGAAATTTTACTGTAACTCGTCAAAGTTTAGAGGAATAACCCCTCACTCCCTTGCCCAAACAGCAATCATCATCTTTCCCTTCATGCCTACATCTCCTGTGACTCTGACTCTTGGAGCCAGAGCTGTACACATGTTGCTAAAGGCAACGGGTTTTTTTTTCAAATATTTGAGGTACTGCTTTCAGCTGTATAGGATGTTGTGATGTCCTTTTCCAAGACAGCAGGAAAATTAAAACCTCATTCTTATGCAATAGCAGACAGATGTGATTGAAATGGCAAATACGCTCTAAAAAGAACAGCTACTTCCTAGGAGAGCAGGGTGCATGAGTATGTGGGCAGCAGCCCCAGGGAGTAGGGGTCCAAGTGGCAAGACCAGGTAAATAAAGTTTTCAGGTGTATAATTTTCAGCTGCCTTCGAGACTGTGAAGTTGCTACAGCTCTGGTCGCTGCAGCTAAAATGCACCCTCTACTTAGGATGCTTTCCTTCTGGGGAAGCTGCAGGCTTAGATGAGCTTTCCCACATGACTGAAGACCCCTCCTGCTAACAAAAGATCTACATGTGTGTTATCAATTGCACCACCCTGGAAGCACTTCTTTCTATTAACAGCAAAGTGTTAGAGGATATTACTGTACACAAATTCAGAGTCAGAAAGATTATATTAAGCACACCTTAGGATACATGACATTAACTACAGAATGTTTATAAAGTCTATCTCCCACAGCTTGTCCACTTTAATGCCTTTGCTGAAGCGGCAGGTTTCCATTCCACAGCTACCTGATAGAGATGTGAGCAGGAAGAGACTCTTTAAGCTGCAGTTCTGTGCTAGCCATATGTTACTTGCAGATGCAGAAGACTTATCTATTAAAATTCAGAGCAGCTGTGTTCAATGATAAAATGATAACTAGTATCAGCTCTTTCTCCTGGGAGCTGAGCTACCATCATCTGCATAAGGGAAAAACAGTGAACTGAATGGAAAGTCATAAGCAGCCAGAGGAAGGACACAGAATCCCAGGAACTGGTTTTGTTTGCAACATTTATTCAGGTCAGCTCATGAAGTGAGGAATCCTTAAAGGACTTGCCAGCTCCACAAAATCAGAATTATTCTAGTACATCCTCAGCACTTTCTTCACTTGGTGTGCATGGAAAGCTTGCTTTTAAAGTTGCCATTCCTATTGGAAACACTTTTATAAACTTATCCTTTCCAGCTACAGCCTCAGCTCAGCACCCACTATTTACCAGCTGATCTTCCATTACTGTATGAGTGGCCAACAAAGGTCTTCATGCTTTTCTTCTGCTACTCTTTATCAAAACTCTGAAAAACAAGATGATACATCAAAACATTCTGGCCTTGATTCCAAATCTCTTAGTATTCAAGGTGTTGCTGATTTACTAGTTTTGGATTCAGACCACTTTAAAAAGTCAGTCACCAATAGCTCATTTCACATCTGGATCTCAAGTTCTCTCACTCAAACCTCCAGCATGTTTGGATACACAGTCCTTATCCATCTTACTCCAAATCAGCTCTTACATGCTGCCCTTCACCCTTATGACAGGTCTCTGATAGCATGTGATAGTGACTTCCAGTATTCACCCTTGCCTTGCTCTCACTATTGCTGTTGCCCTTTCCATTGCAGCAACCAGAAGGTATTGGGTGGGCCAGCTGACCCCTTTATGTTAGGCTGCATTTGCTTCACTCCCCATCCATCTTCTCTTGAGTGATACTGTTTTCATTAAGGATTCAAATCCATTAGTAGAAAGAGGCAAAGGACATAATGCATCTTCAACATGTTTCTTTTTGTGAACACTTATTTCCGTCCTCTCTTGTAATTCTTCAATTTACTTTAATTAAGCCCTGAAACAAAACCACTCAGGCTTACTCAGCAAGTGTGACTGGCATTCCCAAACTGAATCATCTCACCAGTAAAGCTACTAACATCCATTCTGGTGGGCCATTGAGGGAGATAGCCTGGCAGGGGCTGTCAGAGTCGGACGAGTAAGCAAGAAACTCCTTTTTCATGCCACTGCACACAGGCAGCAGAAGGCTGTGCTCTCCCCTCTGAGAATTTCAGTGATTTACTTATTTCTGCTCCTCTTGGGCAGTGAGTCCAAAGTGGGGTGGCAAGCAGGCAGAATGAGTCCTCATTCTTTCTCCCTGCTTTGGGCATGGGACCATTTACTCCATCCCAATGCATATAACATTTCCATCTAGTTTTCTCCAAGATCAACAGCCTCTTACTGTGGGAGGTCTCTGCTACTCTCAGCTCACTGTAAGCTCCATATCCAAAGATGCTCTCAGTCAGTTCCTGGAGAACATTAAGTCATGATCAACAGTATTTTGATTAGTGCTGCAAATCTAAAGTTCCAGAAACAAGATTTTCTTCACATGCTGTCTTTTTGCAGTCCGTAACATAAATGTGAAAGGCTTCAAGAAATGCAGCTAAGGATAAATTGCTGCAGTGGTCACAAGACCATTCCCACATATATATATTACATATGCAGGGCTGTTGCTTTTAAAAAAGTTTCTTCTCATGACAGGGTACGAGACTCATAAGCCTTTCTTCATTTACATATCTGTTGTTGACACAGGACTTCTAAATGATAACCTAGGCCTTCCGTAATTGATACTACCATTTTGAACAAAATGTGAAGGTGTCATGCCATCTTCTGTATTTCTTTATACAATGATATTTTCATTTGTTAGTATTAGATGAAAGCTTGTGTGGCCAGAAACCTTGCTTCTCTTGTTAGTCAGTGCCTACCAGTAACAGTAATAATTGGTTACTGGGAATAATGACAGTTTTCCTCAGGAATGTAGAAAGCAACTGACTCAAGGTCTGTGTGGTCATTGGAATTGCACCATGACAGCAGCCAGCAGAGATATATCAGAGCAAATCATAGCCATCCCAAGTAGACGCATGCTGGAAACTCTACCAGGGCACCCGACACTGTTGCAATCTCAAGATCTTAGCAATTCTTTTATGTGATAATAGTTCAAGCATTCCAATAATGCTAGTTTTGTGCTAGAGTTTACTAACGATTTATGGCTGTCATTGTGAAGAGCAACAACCATTCCTCTAGTTTATATCCTTAAGCTATTCTCCACTCTTACTATCCTTAGTTTTCTCAAATTTTAGGAGTCAATTATAATTCTTTTTTTTACTCTGGAGACTTACATCCTTGGTTTTCCTTCACGTAACTGCTCTCTAGAAGTTGTCCTGTGTCCTCAGATGTTTCTAACCTACATACTATTTCACGCATTCCTTCCTCTTTGTTGTAAATCAGGAATATTTTCTGAAGCCTGTCTCTCTTGTATGGTCTGGTACCAACATGCGACCTGACAATGAATACTCCAAGGTTGGTTTTGTTGTTTTGTTTTGTTTTTTTTTTTTTAACAGCAAGCTTTACCACTTCACTCTGTCCTTAACAAACAAACAAGAAGTGCAAGAAAACCTTATGCCTTCTGAACCAGGGTTCAGTATTGTTGTGCATACAATGAGTCACTATATATTCAGAGAAGACATGAAAAAAAGCGCAGGATAGAAGAGTTGAAGGGATCAAAATACACATTTAAAACCAGGGGAGCAATAAAAAGGCCAGCTGAGTGAACAGTTAGGACTAGACAGTACAAAGTCTGACTCGTATTTGTATTTAGCATGTATTTTGTGTATTCTTCAGGAAAAAAAAAGTATTAATTTCTAATGGTCTGATAAAACTCCACTAGCTGTTAAATACTATGTTCACAAGGTCTTTTGCTTTGAAGACTTAGTAATGTTCCCTTCTCTTTGCAACACTGAAATCTAAAATCTGGGAAATACCAGATTTTTACATACTACTGAATCACTTCAGAGGCAGAAGCACAATGCATCTCACATCTGAACTAAGTTGTAACAGCTAGAACAAACTGAACGCAATTTAAGACTAACATCTGCAAGAGTAGGCCATATTTATTACAGTAAACATGTGGGAACTGTTGGTTTGGGTTGTTTTTTTTGTTTCTTTGTTTGTTTTTAAATTAAAAGCAGGTTCCATAGAATCATAGAATTGTTTTGGTTGGAAAAGACCTTTACGATTATCAAATGCAGCCATTAACCTAACACTGCCAGTCCATGTAGAAGAATTTCTATTTTCTTTTGAAGCATAGCTAATCTGAAAGTGAAACAGAGGCCACAGCATGGAAAGGAAGATGGGACACTAGTTCTGCTCCCAGATCATAGTTACTCAGTGGAAGAAGAGAAGATAGAAGATAGATAAATACGAATCACTGATTATTTCTGTTTGCTTTCTCTTATTTTGTACTACTGTTCAGGGACAATCATAGCAGACAATGCTGGAGATGGATACATTTTAAAAATTATAAATGTGAGGTGCAATGAGGCAGCAATCTCACAGTTGCAGAAGATAATCACACAAAGCAAGGAAAATATAAATCTATTATAAATTATTATGCTATCAGTGAAGATGGAAAAGATTAAAATTGTAAATGGAACAAAGTGAAAGAACATGGACTAAAGCATTAATGTGCAGTAAACCTGTAGTTAATTACTACTCTCTGAAGATATTTTCACATCAGTTAAAACAAAAGCTGCACTTATCCAATTCTTGTTCTAGTTTTGGGTGTAAATTGACTAATAGTAGCAATGGCTGCTTTTTTAAAAAAGCAAGCAAACAAACAACAAAACACACTTAAAAAAACCCAAACCAAACCCCAAACACCTGAAACCAACCCTTTCACTCCCCCCAAAAAACCCCAAAAATTATTTTAACGTGATCCGGTAAAATACAGTCAAGTTCTACAAATAGAAATACTGCCCTTAGTTTCGATTACATTTTCTTTTCTGTTTGATAAAGTGCACAGAAAATACTCAAAATCTTTGGAGAGGAGAGAAGAAGAAAGAATCAAGTCTTTTCATGATCAGAGACTCCTAGTCATAGTAAAAAAAATGTGCAAGTTCAGACACAGAAGGGTTTGGAAGCTAATGTTTTATTTGCTCCTGGAGATACTCTGGATTGTTCAGAAGCAGAAATTTAGTACTGGCACAAAGAGGAGGCAGCTGACTTTCCATTATCCACTGTTCCTGGGCAGTGGAGCCACAAGGAAATAAAAGCGTTCAGATCTGCCAGATCTCAGGCAAGTTAACCTCAACCTGAGCACCTAGAAGAGCAAGCTCCTGGAAAAGATCAATAGCCTCACAGCCTCACCTGGCCCTCCACCTCAATTGCATGAGTTATCACGCAGAGTGAGGAGTGGAGGGTGAGCCATGGCTACAAAATAGGAAGGGAGACCCGTATTGTAGAATTGTGAAACCACTCACAGTAAGAACAGGATGCAGCATGACTGATTTTGTTTTCCTTTTAAGAAGGAACCAAATTCTTTTCTAAAGCACATTTGCATCAGCCAGCAGTAATAAACTTATAGAAGGCCTTGATGGATCACCAACACTGCCCTTATTCCCTTAAGCAATGGGGCACACTGCAGACCCTTACATGAAAGCAGAATGGATTTAGAGAAAGGCACATGGGCCACTATCAGGTTCCAAGGCAGCGGTCAGACTCTGAAATCTCAGCCAAATCACGTCTGGCTTTTCTGATCTCAGGTCTTACTCAGCCAGAAGACTCTCTTCTGCACATGTAGCACCAGTAAAAATAAATCTCCTTAGGACTTAAAAGTGAAGCCTGGAAGAATTGTACGCCACCAGACTTTGGCACAGAAAGGAAAAAGAAAAGGAAAAGGAAAAAAAAGAAGGAAAATCCCCACCACAGGTGAGCCTTAGCAACTTGCATTTTACCCCACAGGCACTCTAGGTGCCAGTCTTGGCCAACCACCCTGTGATGAGAGGAGTCAGTTAAGTCATAGCAGCTGACCATTGCACTGCTCACCATGTTAACTCCTTCCTTGTCAGCTCATGGTAGGAAAACATTACTTCTTACATGGACTTTTTGGTGTGTAATTAAATTATTTTTGGAAAGCTGTATTCAATCAGCGATACTACCCTGAGTAAAATATTGTGGGAGAAGTTCCTTAAATTCCAGTTTCTCTACTATTTGTACTTTACCTTAGCCGAGTACATTGGCAGCTGAACAGTAGCCTACATTTGCATTAAATGTGACTGGCAGTTATGTTTGTATTGTTTTGTGTCTCTCTTTGCACAAATTACAGGGCATAAAGCCAACCATTCATTTACCTGACTATGCAGAGGGATGGTGTCAGTCATTGAGAAATTTTTATTGATTCAGAAATGGATGTATTAACCCATGTGACAAAGACTACATACACAGCAAAAGGTACTAAGGCAACTGACAAGTGTCCAGTTATCACAGAAAGCATAGAAAGCTCTACTCCCTAAATAAATATAACATCAATTGCTAAACACACTAGCTTTACAAAGGAAAATTTTAGTGTTGAGGAAGTAAAGGGATAAATACTTGAAATGCTTAAGGCACAGAAGATTAGTTTTACTCTTTATGCAATATCAAATTCTCTGTAAATTGCAGTTTGCACAGGTGAAATCGATGTTGCATCAGGACAGAGCAGTTTGAAGTGGTGGGCACAGACTCCAGGATAACACATGCAGCAGTACGCACAGGCGCAGCAGAACTGCTCTGTGAGCACTGCAGGCTCTGCAAGAGGTGAGGCTACTAGTGAGTTTTGCTAGCTCTAGGAAAGAGCTGTATATCTGGATGATAGCAAATGTAAGGCTGAAGATCAGCAGAAGATGCAGTAGCAGTTATGCACCCCGTGTTCTGGACTCTCTTTTGTACCATCAGCCCCTATGGCTCAAAGTTTGGGCAGCTGTACCGTCCTGGTGCCCACTTTAACAGACATATCCCAAAGAAGTGACCCAAGACTAGCTCTTCATCAGAATTAGTAATGTATCACTCTGTAGTATACCAGCAAACACTTTTTCATATCTATATTTCAGCTTCTAACATTACTATTAAAGGTATGAGATCACCAATAAAAGAACAGAGAGGTTTAATTTATTTATGACTAAGAATTTTGCCAGTTTTAGGTCAATCTATGGTCAACCCTTTTTGTCACCCACTTGTGTTAGGTATCACCTGCTTTACACATCCTACACTGATACTGCACATAGTGCTTCTGCTGATGTCAGTAAGAATCTCAATGGAGGACAAAAACGAATGCAGTAAAAGTCTACAGATCAGGCCTTTGCCTCTAGTAGAAAGAGTTTACATTTATTCCCACTGAAACATATCCACCTCACTGAGGGCAAACAGCAACTGTTCAACAAGCAACATTTCAAGACTAAGCAACAGTTTAAGACAGGAAATGAAAAGGCTTTGACTTTCTACCACTTTCCACTTTTCTCAGCTGGATTTTTCTCATGTTTCAAAAAAACCAAGACATATGACAACATAAAGTATTCCACAATAAGTATCACAGCCAAATATATTACTGGTCCTACTGGAAGTGCACCAAATAAAACAACAACTGATACAAAAAGTTTGATGAGATAGAAATCATATTACTTACAGTCCTAGCAGCCTTCCATCTTCTTCTACGGCAGAGTGGTTTCCAATTAAAGTTATATATTTTAGTAAAATTTGTTTCTGTTAAAAAAAAGAGCACAGAAATCTGTTTAGGATTAAGCCCTACATGCAAGGTTGTGGCAACTAAAGCTTTTCCACTCCCTACCTCAAACTACAGGACTCTGAAGAGCAAATGAGCTGTATCATCTCTCTCACACACAGGACAAACTCACAACATCTGCCTAAGTAATAAGACATTCTCCCTCCAAAACCTTGTCATGCAAAGCTCTTGCAATTAGGCCAATCTGTTTTACCTCAACACTGCTGTAGCTCAGCCCCACTGTTATAACCCTTTCTTGTTTGTATTCTTTGTGTGGCTCTTATTTATACAATGTAAATACACATTTTATAGTCCATGAGTACAGCTATTTTTTTGAGAAGGGACTGCATCAGTTTCAGATAACAGCAGAAATCTGAAATGAGCACGGAGGCTGAAAAATTGAAATTACATATCAAAGCATACATTAGAAAGACATCCTCAAGTTTCTAAAACTAAGTACTTTAAAAGTTACAAAATTCTAAAATTAAATCTGCTTATGCACTTTTTTGAGGATATATCCACACTTGTGGATATCTATATATCCACTTTTGTGGATATATAGCATGATAAAGTCTTTAATTACATGATCACATACAACTGTTTCTCCTGGACCCCTGTCTCTTTCACTATATAAACCAGACAATGTTAATTTAAGCTATTAAATATTTTGTTTTTTCTGTGTTGCTCAATATCTGGCCCTTTCCTTACGCACAACATAATAGCATAACCCTGCTGTAAGGACCCCTCTAGTATGAGAATGAATGAGCCAGATTGCAGATGCAAAAATGGGACAAGAAGCGGTAAAGTACAAAATATCTCATACTTTTTGGTGCCTGGTTCAAGATGTGTATACCCTGATATTTTTTTGTTCCCTTCTCTTGATGAATGTTTAGACAGATTAAAGGAGAAGGTGGTAAGCAGAGAAGTCCATTTAACCATCTGAATATTTAAAATGAAGTTTCAAATGAGCAAAATGTTACTGTTGCATCACTCTTATTTTGCAAACAGAGAAAGCAAAGTTAAATGCCAATTTAGGCAAACTAGTGCAAAATCCTGTGTGGACATTACCACAGTGATAAAGTGTCCTTCAGTATTTTTATTACTTCTGCAACAGCCAATATAAAGTTCTTTGACATTCACACCTTAGCTTTTATTTCAGACCACTATAAGTCCAAATTGCTGTAAGGATTTCCATAACCAAAATACATTTAAAAAAAAAAACTGCATAATTGAGCTAGATTGATGTGTATGCCTTGCAAGACCATTTACATTCAGAAGTCTCCACTTAGATTGGCTACTAGGTTCTGACAAAGTACTCAAAGAAAGCTGTTCAACTTCTAGTTTTGATCATTGCTGCCTTACTCAAATCTACCTGAGTCTATAGTTTCTTTATTCTCTTCTTAAAGCCAGTTTCTGATATAAGAGTGTTGCCAGATTGATATATATCACAGTGTCGATGTTCCAAGTGCTTTTGGAGTAGATGTCATTGGAAGCTCCAGTCTCATGGGATCTGAACCTCAGATTGGCATTGCATTATACACCAGAGACGTATACACTTCAGTTCAGTCATACTGTTTAAGACTTCTGTTTGACACAGCCCTTGATAAATGAGTGGCTGCCAGAAACAGCACTGAACAGAATACAACACTGGCTGCACACAAAAATTGCTAGTAAGGTAGGAGATTGCAGAGGCTTCTAGGGATATTTTCTAAATGAAATATTTTCATGTCCTCTATGAACCTGGCTCGTCTCTCTATCGCTGAACATGAAGACGGGCTTCAGTCATCAGTGACTTATGTGATTTTATATTGATCCAAAATCAGTGGCCTGAAGCTTTTCCTTAAAGATCATTTAAGTGCCACAACAATCCCTGCCATCAGTCTTGGTTCTTCTCAGACAGACCGAAACAGCTTTTAGGAAAACGTCCTTGGTAATGGGGAAAAGAGGAAATATCCTCTGTTATTAGGGATAGAATCACAGAATCATAGAATCATTTAGGTTGGAAAAGACCTTTAAGATTATGAAGTCTAACTGTAAACCTAACACTGCCAAGTCCACTAAACCATGCCCCTAAGCACCATATCTACATGTCTTCTAAATACGTCCAGGGATGGCAGCTCAAACAGCTTTTTCCAATGTTTGACAACCCTTTCAGTGAAGAAATTTTTCCCCATGTCCAATCTAAACCTTCCCTGGTGCAACTTGTGGCTGTTTCCTCTTGTCCTATCACTTGTTACTTGGGAGAAGAGACCAACACCCACCTCGCTACAACCTCCTTTCAACCTCCTTTTCTCCTGGCTAAACAACCCCAGTTCCCTCAGTCGCTCCTCATAAGACTTGTTCTCTAGACCCTTCATCAGCTTTGTTGCCCTACTTTGGATATGCTCTAGTACAGGGGTCCTCAAACTACGGCCCGCGGGCCAGATATGGCATTCTTTTTCCTGTTTTTTTGTGCACTACTACAAATAAAATATATGCCGTGTGCATAGGAATTTGTTCATTTTTTTCCAAACTATAGTCCGGCCCCCGACAATGTCTGACGGACAGTGAACCGGCCCCCTGTTTAAAAAGTTTGAGGACCCCTGCTCTAGTACCTTAACGTGTTTCTTGTAGAGAGGGGCCCAAAACCAAAAACAGTATTCAAGATGTGGCCTCATCAGTGCTGAGTACAGGGGGACAATCACTTCCCTAGTCCTGCTGGCCACAGTATTTCTGATACAAGCCAGGAAACTGTTGGCCTTCTTGGCCATCTGGGCACACTGCTGGCTCATATTCAGCTGGCTGTCCACCAGTACCCCGCCTTGGGTCCCTTTCTGCCAGGCAGCTTTCCAGCCACTCTTCCCCAACCGTATAGCGTTGCATGGGGTTGTTGTGACCCAAATGCAGAACCCAGCACTCAACCTTGTTGAATCTCATGCACTTGGTACAGTTTCAAAGTTGATGATAAATAAAGTAGCTTATCCAATACTTTGGAACCAAAAGATGCTTTGTCTTTTGACCTTGCATGCTTATCTAGCCATCATCTTGATTATGATACATTTTATTTGTTTATTTTGCAATGAAGCAACTAAACCATAAGAATAGGTATAATTCACAAGCATATTACTAAACAGAAGGAACAATAAGTAGATGAAGCACAGGACTAAGGGCTCAGGAAGCAAAACTTCTGTCTTGCCACTCCCTTCCCAACTATGGGCATATCACTTCCCCTCCCCTGCTGTGTCCTTTCACATCTCGTTTGTCCTGCTCCCTGAGTATGAATGTTCACTTCAAAGTTGACTGATGCTGGACTCTGATGCAGTTGAAAATGTTTTGGATCCAGCATTTGGAGAGTAAACTGCATTTAGGCAAGGTATAATCAGGGATAACTCCATGTAAGCTCATGGTAATTACAGGTGAGCTCAACTCGGCCAGTTATCTTTAATTTAATGAGTTACGGGCATAAAATGTGAAGTCATATAATTTCCAATGCACCAGTTTATTGATAAAGGCAAGCAAATCAAAGTCCACTAAATGTCATAACAGCTTATTGTTTTAAATATCAAGTGGAAACATCTGCATTCATCATGGATTTCATGTCTGTGTTCAAGTGCTCATATGGTAGTAAGATAAAGCTTATAAGTAGGATTTTAAGAAAACCATTTAAAGCTGCCAGACTCTGGGACCTAAAATAGCAAAGAATATTCACTGCTTCTCAGCACAACTTGTTATACAATTAATTTGATCTGAAACCAGGGTATTTATAGGGCAATTTGCAATATGTAAACTGTTAAGCACAAAATGGCACTCTTAAAGTCATTAAACACAATTCACCTTCATTACAGGCACAGTTGAGATCTAGGGATTTCTTTTTTTGTGAGTGTGAGCAGAAAAAAGGTTGTTGTCGGGAAGATGACTTCTGTAGAATTTAATCAAGTCTAATACCAAGTATAGGGATCACAATGATGTTTGATCAACACAACTCAAAAAATACTTCTCAATAAGACTCTGATATAAACTGAGCTTATTAATGCACCCAGGAACTTACCTTTAAATTGTAACACTAGAAGCACAAAGCAGCTAATGTGATCACAGTTAAATAGCAATTAGGTTTCATCAAGACTGGTGTAATGGTATTTTCCTTCATGCAAGATAAACTATTAGTTAAGGGACTGTATCATTGTTTCACATGCTCTCTAGTTTTAATAAGCATACTGACTTGAAAAAGCCCAGTAGTGACTGCTTTTTAGTATGTTTTAATCAGCCCAAGAAGTAATTTCTAAACTGAAGTCTAAGGCTGCATACAGATTTGACTGTTTCACTGTATGGTTTTAAAGATTTAAATTCATTTTTTCTTCTTTTGATTTACACACCTATAAAAGCAATGAAATTTTCCTAAGGATCCAGGACCCAATTAAGTATCAATTGCCTTTCCTACTGTGAAATCCATGCTGATTTCTACCAGCAAAAGTCTGGCTGCAAGTATCAAACAGTACAGTCTTGCCTATAACTCTGAAAAGATACATGAGCCAGCAGGCAGTTTCCAAGACAGCTCTCCTAAACTGGATAACTCCAACCTACACATGTGATTTCCCATCTGTGTTCACAATCTGAAGACTAAATTCAATGTTCTTATGACACTGTTGTTTTGTACAAACAGAAACAACTTGAGTATCAGTACTTATCTAGAAGACAGTACGCCTGAGTCCTACTCATGTGGATGACAAGAAGAAGAAAGAAAAAGTATTTCTGACTATAGGAAACACTCAAAAAACAGGTCAAGTCAGCTGCCGGTAAGGACTCAAGAGACTTGCACTCTGAAGTGTGAAAGGTATAATGAGAATCAGGAATTTTCTTTTCCTGATAGATGTGAAGAAGTTTCCACCACTGTCTTACCTTCTTATTTGGAGCAAATATAATCTAGAGAATCCAGAGCAAACAACCTGGACTCAAAAATCATTATCAGGCAAAACATTTACAAAAAAGAGAGAACTGACAACTACCAGCAATTTTAACGAAGTAAAGAAGAAATAACATTATTTCCCAGCATTCAAGCAAAATGCAATTCTTTGCTCTTGGACTTTAAGAAAGAACAGTAAGTATTTTGGCATCTTCCTTATTTCTTTCCAATTTTAATTGAAGTACATACTGTATCCTGAAAATGTTATTTCTTTCACTTCATGATTATGGCAAGACAGTTTTTAAAAAGTTTTTTTTATCCTAGCTTATGGAGTTATTTATGCCTCTAAGATTTTCATTTGATGTATAAAAAAATTAATAGAATGACACAGAATTTTTAGAGTTGCATGTAAATTAAAATCACAGAAACACAAGACTAGAAGGGATCTCAAGAGAGCACTTAGTCAAACTCCCTGAGTGAAGGAAGAATCAAGAATACTTAAATAATCCCTAATACATTTAAACTGTTGTTAGAATTACTTTTTAAAGAGTTTACCAGAATATTGCTATCTAAACCATGCAATTTCTGAACACCTAGCATTCAGAAGTTAAGCAAATTTATTTTTGCCATTACTGCAGGCCATTGAGCAAAATTATTCTCAACTTAAAAATATCTTGGTAACATTTGATAGATCTGTATTTCCTGTAACTCTTCTACTTTCTGTGATAATTAAGCAGTCTTTATTCAAACTTTTGTCATATGCTATGCTATCATTGTTGCTGCTTACCTTAAATTTTTTTTCTAAACGTATACATCTTTTGTAGAGTGTGGTGTCCAGAATTCTATACCAGCTAAAGCCTCAGCCATGTTTATCAGAGCGATACAGATAATCTCTTAGTTCCAATATGACACTTCTGCTAGTATATCCCAAAACAAGAGTTGTCTTTTCTTGCAACAGCATCACATTCCTTGCTATAACTTAGATGTAATCCATTATAACTCCCGTCATGTATTCTGAACTTTGTAACTGCTTTGGTTTTGGCTACACCTATTGATTTTAGTCCTGTTGACACCAAGCCATTTCTCCAGTTTATCAAGATGGGTTTGAATTTGAGTTCTCTCTCTCAAAGTGCCTGCAGCCAAACCCTTGTGTTTTGGTGTCACCCAAAAGTGATGTAAGTATATTCTATATTTAATTGTCCAAGATACTACTGAAAATAAAACAGCTGAGTGTAGAACAGGTCCCTGTAGAGATCCACTTGAAATTCCATAGTATTCGAGAGAATCTTTTAACAAGCTGTGTATTTCCATTATAATCATCATATCAGAACTAGAGTTTTCCAATATCCTTTGAGAAAGAAATGCTAGGAAATACCAGCTTCTTTATGAAAGATATATCACATCTATCACTTTCCCCTGAATCATTTACTACAGTCTGTCACTGTCAAGGGAACTGGGTTGGTGAAACTTCTTTCCCATTAACATATCCACCTATATTTTAATCATATTATTGTCTTCCATGAAGAAAATAGTTCCTTATAAATAGATAATTTGAGAATATTTGTGGATATTTAAGGGTCTATAACTACTCATCCCTTGATTTTCCCACTTTTTATTTTTGAAAGGGAGGTTCTGTGTTCATTCTTTGCCAGTTCCCATGAGTTTGCAAAATTACTCAGAGATTATTTTGGTTAGTTTCCTTAAGTACTCCAGAATGAACACCCTCCATCGACTTGAATCTTTCCTAAATATTCTTTAAAGTGCTTGCTCTCTCTTCTCATTCTCACGTTAAAATGATTTTGTTAAAAGTCTGTTGAGAATAGACCTCAGAGAAGATAGAAAAAGTGGCATTGAAGGTTTTTATCTGCCTATGCCATTAGCGATTTTTTTCTAGTTCTGTTAAAGATGTATCCTTCCTTTCTCTTGCAGTTCTCTTTTTTATCTAATACTTTTTAGGCCACCTTCTTTTTACCTTTTAGGTCTTATGTTCATGCTAACAAGTTAATGAATACCAAAGGCAGTTCTTCATAAATAGCATTTGCTATCTTCTAGATGCATTGGAGAACTTATCTTACGCTAATCTTACTTTCCCCTTGTCTGGTTTTGAATAATTCCCCTTCCTACAGCTTATATCCAGGTATTTTATAAGATCTCAATTTCTGGTGATGTGCTTTAACTGACTAAACTGAAGAAGCCTGGCTAATTTTCACACTGTTCTGTAGCTCAGAGCTCCTTGTTCTCAGCTCTGCATCATGCAGTTACAGTACTATAGGCACTGGTGGTTTTACATACACTGTGTAACACAAAGTATTTTTCTTGAGGCCATATACTCTGCAAGCTACTAAATATGAGAGCATCTTTTTGTTTTCAGTTTTAATATACATGTCTTGCCATCTCTGGATCTGTAGAAAATCACAGTGTAAATAAATATGAAAGGGCAGATTCTTCAATACTTACACAATTAACACATATGTACACCAATGGGTTGTGTAAAGTGATGTAGGAACTCAGGAAACAAACTACTCTTCAATTACTACTCTAGCAACAGAACATCACTTGTCTGGATGTGAGAGAGAGTTTAAAAAAAAAAGGTTAAACTAGAAGTCAGAGTGACAGCATAGAATAAAAAAGTGTAAATTGTTTTTGCCTTTGCACTGCAGCAAGAGTGCAACTGAAATTTTAAAACATTACTAGCTTTAAGTCCAGTTAATTATTTACTAGTAATAAATAGTAGTAGTTTTAGCTGATACATCTGCCCTAGTGCCCCTTGATACGTCTTTGGTCTGCAATCATATTTTTTTCCTCTATTTAAAAACAATTTTGTCATCCATGCCCCCACTCTCCCTACCCGGGACAGCAGGAAATAAACTAACTGACAGAATATGGAGGAAAAAAAGGGGGGTGGAGTGGGGTGTGGAATTTGTCGTGCAGCAATTGTAAGGAATCTCTTTTTAACAGCAAACTAAAAACTTCATTAAAAACTGAAACAACAGGATTTCTGGTACCACTCCCACTTGCAAAATTTCCCACATAAATTTTTGGGCTTGTAGTTAAAGGAAAATTATTTTCATTCCTCACACTTTTTCTCCTGGAAATATACCCTTGATAACTGAAAGTTTAGTCTGAATGTTAAAGTGTTTCTAAGTGTTACAATGTCCCTTTATTTAAAAACAGCTGAAGTCCCAGAATTTCTCTACCTAATTAATGGAGTCCAAGTGTGCAAAAGTAATGAGCAGACTGTTTTGTACAAAGATATTTCTAGAAAGTCGAGGGAAAGGATGATAAGAGAATGGATTGATGCTCTCTGTGTTGTGCAGAATAAAAACAGCCCCCTTCTTCCTCTCAAAAACACTCCAAACTAAAAATATAATCAGAGACAAAGAAACACTGCCAGAAGTGTTTACTAGCAGTTTTTTGGTACTTTTCCCAAAAATTATCTGTTCACTTTTTACATAACCAATTCAACAGTCTCTTCTTATACAGTAAACAACATATGTTTAAATTTAGGCCCATATGTAAGACCTAGTGCTACCAATGAGCTTGTGCTTTTTTGCAAAATTGTAGTCATAGTACATACACAATATTTTTTCTAGAGGGTTTTAATTAGAGACACTTTTTCAAAGTGACCAGAAACTGTTAGAATTTAGTATTAACCGTTAGTATTTTCTACAGCCATAAATACATAGATTTTAAAAGTCTAGTTCCTCATCTACTCAGATGCTAATTCCATTCATGTAATAGCTTTTTGTCCTAGCCCAAACCAAATCAGTGTAAGCATAAATGTGTCTGGCCACATATTCCCTGAAGTTATGAATGGCATGTCCCTGCTTCCAGCCCTGAGCTTCTGTGTGACTGGCCACAAAATGGCAAGTTTCACAAACCTAGAATTGGCTATATTTCAGAGAAAAAAAGCAAGATAAATGTAATCATGTAAAGAAAGTTGGGATCTTGGGAGTACAGAAAGGGATATCAATGTTAGGAATTATTTTGAGGGCTAAAGTCACAGTATCACAGATATTGTAGACTGCAGACTATAAATTATTACAACTTCAAAAACCTCTAAATATTTCATGAACTAAATTGTATAATCTGGCCAACATTTACTGTAAACCAAATAAGTAACTAAGCTGCGCATTAATTCAGAGAGCAGAGTGTGATAATAAAACTGCTCTTAAAAATGGGAGTCATTGTGAATGACTGCTTTTAACATTTTAATAAGCATCATTAACTTCATATGAAAGGTTTATAAACATTTACTTTGTAGAACTACTCTACTAGCAATAGGATAGATTTCATTGCTTGTTCTTATAGAGCTTTCTTTCTTAAATAGTGAACTGAAAGTAGGCAATGTGTAGCACAAAATTCATTGCAAACCTTCAGACTGTATGAAATGTTATAAAACTTCTCCCATTCTGGGGATCTAGTTCCAACACATGCCATAAGATGGTCACTTATATTCCATGGAGCTCACTTTGCTTTGGATATTTTCCTTCTTTGTCTGTTGCACATCAGACAAAACCTTCCTTCTCCTCTTATTTAATGGAATAAACCTATTAGCAGTCAATCATTAACTCCTAAGGGCTCAATTCAGTAAAGGAAAAATTACCACCGCAGTTGCCTGCTGTGAGATCTCCTGATGGCTCTGCAGCTGAAGTGTCTGATCGAAATAGCTTATGGGAATTAGTAAAAGGAATACATTGCAGTTGCATGGCACTTTCTTACTTCAGAATCTTCAAGTATTAATTAATGAAACTTCACAACACCCATGCAAAGCAGGTAAAGACTGTGAATGCTTCATGAAAGGACAGCCAAGGTACACTGAGTTGAAAAGTACTTCTAAGAGAAAACTGTAAATTGTTGCCAGACCCAGGATTAAAGTTACTCAGGAAGTAATTTGGTCTGTCTACATGGTACTGCATTTTTTCAGTTGAAGGTTTTAGCCATGCACAATTCTCCTTTTTTTTTCCTGTGTGATGAACCTGAGTTCTTCACTACTCCTTCCTATGCCCCTTTCCTGCCCACATCCACATCAGGGCGGGTGCACTGCCCATGATGAGCAGAGGAACGTCACTGAGTATGCTTGACATACAAGTCTATATACCATATATCCAGCATTTCCTGATGGGTGTTATGGAAACAGGAAATTTCAAGGAAAGCTGGTTGCTTTGTGTGCTGGACTGGATTGGAAAGAATACAACTAAGTTTACTCTCACAGAACTTCTAATTACATCATTGCCCATATTTGTTCTCTACAGTGTGGTCTGTTGCTCCTGGGAAGCCATTTTATCTGCTAATCAAAACTAAGCCAGGAGTACATTTTTGCTGGTACTGAGGACATGATCCTTTCAGAGATTTAAGAAATGCCAGCAAAAGTCTTACTGCAGACAAACAAGTATCAAATTAAAGTTACTTTTGTCAGTATCACTTATTTTGGTCAAGACCTCCTGCATCAATAACACTGTCAAACCCACTTTTTAAAGGCTGTTTTCTAAGAAAAAAATAATGCAATTGCGGTACCAGCCTGCCTGCCAATCCTGACCCTAATGATCTTGAACCTGCCAGTCAATTTCAACTACATCTGACAATGCCTTCAGGATAGAGGCCTCAAAAATCTTCCTCTCCTAGGAGTTTAATGAAAATCAGGAGTTGGTAGAAGAGAGAAAATGACCATATTAATCCTTTCTCAGAGGAAAAGAGATGGAGAAAGGAGGCTTTCTTTATTCAGTTTGCAACAGCTAGCTGGATAGTTGCATGTGTGCGTGGACTGTCTGATCAGCACAGCTTGCCAGTCCGCACAAATATAAGCACTCTGGACTTGTCACAGTAGAAAGCCAAAGCATACATAGAGGGAGGACAAGGAGAGTGTGGGAGGGGTCACAGTATTGCAGGGAGCAAAGGAAGAATGTGGGGCATTGGAATAAGTGATTTTAGGAATATGAGATGGCAGAGTATGGACAGGGATTCAGGAAATGAGGGGGGAATCGTAAGCATCTTGGGGATAGATGTGTTTACTGGGGAGACCTACAGATACTATAGGCAGACCTGCCATGGGCTGGCTTACTAAGTGGAAAAGATGTAGGTTAATTAATCCTGCAGCTTCTTGAATAATTTAATAAATTACATGCAGCTTCTGTACTAGTAAGTTTGGCTGATATACGCCTGGATAGAATACTGTGTAGGACAGGCTTTACACAGGAGTGGCTTTGAAATACAAGAGGGGCATTAAAGGACTTTGATTTTTTTCTTTTTCATGGTGGGCAAATAGGCAATGAGTCAGTTCAGCTACAGGGAATGATTTAGTGATTGATCTAAGTGTCAGGTTTGAAATCACCGCTCTAGACTCCTTGAAACTACAAGGTCATCTTAGCCCTTCATCGTTCCAAGGAAGAAAAATTAAGTGCCGTGAAGTTACCATATCTAGTCCTCTGACTGAGCCCTTTAAAAGTGAAGGCCTATTTGTTTTATACGGATTTGAAAGAATCTGAGGTACCTGCTCACGTTTTCACACCCTCTAGTGTTAGGTAGCAACCTGCATAACACAGATTAGTGTATTTACCTACATCCAGCTGAAAGTATATATTACAGATAGATCTGTATATATCTTTACATATTTTATCTGTAATATATGTTACAATATGAATGAGCACATGCTTTGCACTGGAAAATGAGAGATACTGTTAATATCTGTGCTAAACATTAGTTCCCTACACTGTGTGTGAATGGATTTTTAGACCACTTCACAATTCTACCCTTCCCTGAGACACAGGAGCTTATCTCCTCCTCTTGCTTCTTTACTAGTACTGAGAGTAACAATACAATGTTCAAATTATGTCAAGTATCAGAATAAATTAATCTATGACAAACTCTGTGCCACAGTGGCCATCATAGAGATTCAGATGAAACTAACATGATAACAGGGAGTTTCATCTCAAGTTCATCCAAACACACACATTTAGGTTTTCATGAACTGCCATGTTCAGAGAGAATACCTTGACTGAAAACACCCAAACAGCATTTGTGCATCAGCTCTGAGCTGACTCTGTGTCAAGGCGAGCTGCACACTTGCCAAACATGCAATCTACACAAGTCTCTTACTATTGAGGGTTACCTTGCCACTACCTATTCTTTCTTCTTGTTTGTGCAGTACAGAGTGTACTATGGAGTCCTCCTCCATGTCCAAGCCTACAATGTACTGCAGAAACTGTACCTGCACTATGGTACTAACAATAACCATTGGCCTCTGGAATTGTCAGTGCATCAACTTTCCATCCTAGCAATACATTCAGTACCGTTAGACTCTCATTTTTAGAGAAGTAAGTCAGATCCAACCATTTCACACTGAAAACTAATAAAAAAGAAATAACTCAAAGTGGAAAAATTAATTTCATGCCACTTTTAAAATAAACTTAACAGAAGAGAGAGTAAACCAAGTAATAGCTACTTGTGTTTTTTGTAAGCTACTTTGACAAGAAATCAGAGCAAGTCAGGGAAGTATGTTTCTCCAATATTGAGAATGTAGCTATAATAACTTACATTAGCCAAGACAAATTGAGAAAGCCTCTAAATCTGTGACTTGTCTCCACATGTCAAAAGGAGCATCTGGTCCTGTGATTTGCTGAGAATGAAAAATACAGCTTAGCGTAGGGGGAGGGCTGTGAACAAAGGACACAGCTGAGTGCAGAAGGTGTCTGGTTTAAGTTCTGTTTAATCTTTGCTCTTGTGCCTTCTGTGTTTGAACATATCCTTACAGATGGGGGAGGGGGAAAACAGTCTAAAATAAAGGAATATCAGGTACTTTTGAAACTCATTTAAATTGCAGTCTGGAACAGGTATGGACTTAAAATGCTGACACAGTTACATCATCCAAGGGGCACATAGAGAGAAGCCTTAACAAAAATGTGTGTGCTTTCTATCCCAGCTTATGCTTGACAAATTTTTCTTCCAGGCTCTGTACTATGTAAGAAGGCATTGCTCCTGAAGGAGCTAGACTAACCACAATGAGTTGAGCAAGGCACAGAGCAGAAGGCAAATGTGCAAATTCCCCACATACAGCCCTGTAGGAAACATACACTGCTCCTGCTCTTCTAACCCAAAGGCTTATTGAGCTGGCCTGAGCTTCCAAGCTCTCCCAATAAGAGAATGGGTAATAAATACCCTGTGAGAACACTCACATGGAGATTTACTCTTGAATAGCTAATATTCTTCAAGGTACTGCCAGTTTATCCACATTCTGCTTATATACTAACACACATTATAATTGTCTCTGGTTTTCAAAACTCACTGTTAACTATCCTCACATCTCCTTTCCAGCTACGTATCACTTCAAGACCACATGTTAATGCTGACATATAATTTTGCCTGTATAGGACTCCCATGGTCAATGGTTATTGCTTGCTCTCATCCTGTTTTTTTCCACTTACCTGAAAAACACCATTTCACCCTCCTACTCCAGACCACTGAGATTGTTCTCATGTAAAACTTTCCTGTTTGCTTCAAACAATGACTGACCGGCATGTTGTGCTAGTTCAGCCATCATAATTTTATGCTGCCAAAAGCTGCCTGATCACACAGGCCAAAACTGAACTGAGCAGCATTCCCTCAGAAGTCTTCTTTCAGACAGTACTGCCATAGGTTCCTGTGGGCCCAGCTTCTCTGCTGCAGTGCTACCATTGCCTGCTGGACAAAACAGA
>VZZY01011749.1:0-22200 GCA_013400335.1 Eurystomus gularis | reverse complement strand
AATTAAAGACAGACAAGTAGGTATTTATTTGAAAATTACTAAAAAAAAATTGTATCAATAAATGAAGATACATAATGCTAGCACTTACGGTAATATCAGATTTTTTCTCTTTTTTGTTCAAATGTGTTAGACATTAAAAGATCCTTCTGCATGTTCTGCCTTATTTGCAGTTTAGCCCTTTTTGCAACCTATGGACAAGCATCCATGCAGTTTCTCATTAACAGTGCACCATGTAAGTCACACTCCCCATTGTAAAAGACTTCAGGATGGAAAATATGGGGTGATGGAAAGATAGTAGGAGATAAATTACTAATGACGAGATGTCCTTGCCAATTCAGGAGGAAGAGACTAATAGGCACAAGAATGTGAAAGAAACAGAATAGCAAAAGCTGTTTACCTGTTCAGGCCAACCTTGATGCCCTTAAATCATATTTTGTTGATGGCAATGATGCTTTTTCCAATTGATGCAGATGTTCAGACTCATAAATGCTGAGACTGTAGGAGTCTTTGAGCTGAAGAATATCAATCTGTTATTATAACTTTCACACGGAGAGTGGGGTAGTAGGTAGCAGGGAAAGGAAGGGTTTCCTGGCAGTTGTGAAGCTTATGTAGAGTGAGGGAGAATTAGCAAAGACCAAATTGTTCCTGGTGTCTACTTAGACTCCCAGAGCTGGTGTGGGTATCATGTTTACATCTGTTTCTGCCTAAGGTTAAACAGAGCGTATAAAATGTGCAGACAGAATAAACATTTCACCTGTTCTGCTCTCATGCTTTACTTGCTTCCAAGTAGTCACTGTTTACCAAAAGACAACTGGTTAGCATAAGGACCACTTTAAAACAGACAGAAAATGGGACAAAACCCAGCATAGTTCAGCTTGCTAAATCGCAAATGTCTTCCTATTGTTAATCAGATTACTCTCAATCTTTAACTAGTTGTTCTGGAATAACAGATCTTGTAAACCCTTTTGTTCTTTTTCCAGTTAATATTTTGGAATAGATACTTAAAAGCAAAAGCTATTTTCAGAAGCAACTAACTAACAAATACTTTTACAGGCTTGTGAAAGAGTTGTACAGGTGTCATAGGGAGAGATGATTGTTCTTTCTCTTCTTAAATTTAGATGCAAAAGAGGATTCTTTCTCAAGTAGAGAGGGATCCTTTCTTCTCTACCTAAGAAGAGAAGGATGTATATTTCTTTCAATATGGATGAAGGGTATTAAAAAGTTTGGCTTCTCAGTTGATCACTGATGTCACAAAAGGAGAAGCATGTTGGTTGTCTTTCCACTCAAAAATTGGTAATTTCACTAGGTTTTGTGCCTGCATTTGCCAGGATTTAAAATGACTGTTACTCCAAGTCATTCCTCATTAGTCCAAGGAAACAGCAGACCAGAAAACTATTCTCAAAAAATATTAGGGATTAAAGTTTATTGCATATCAAAAGACATTCTTTCAAAATTATACAGGCTTTTATGGTTGATAGCCTGGGTAGCTTTCAAAGGACTATTCTTTGTAGGAAGCAACATTTCCATTAATGCGTAAGATAGCTGGAAACCTTCATGAGACATAAAAACCAACAAATGCATAAATGAAATAAAAATAATTAAGTCATTATAAAATGCATTGTAAAAAGAGTCATATCGTTTTAATAGTGTAAATATAGAAAAGCTCTCATGGCAGTTAAATGGTAAAGCTTTAAACTGTGCAAATGGAAATAGGGAAGAAAGGATTATAATGCAGAAGACAATTCAATTATTTGGTACAGATGCATCATTATTATCTAGACTCTTTTCTTTTCCATCTTACTGTGACTAGATTGAATTTCTATTGGGTCTTAATCAAAGACTTTTGATCTCAATTATTTATTTTTATTTTCTGGGAAGGGGCAGAATACAATAGCAAGATTTGGCCAACTGAAGGGTAATTTCCAGAACGGACTGGAATATTTGATGCACCACAGGGTTGTTTTATTTGTTAGTTTGATTTGCATTTTGTTTGAGATGTGTGAGTAGATGAGCTAAGTGAATACTTGGTGGTGAACAATTTATTGATTAAAGTAATAAGATACTCAGCCTCTGAGTATCTGAACATCTGTCAACAAATTTGCTTTATTTTGTTCAGCTTTTAAAATTGCCAGTGAGATGTTTTACACTTTCTAAATCGAGCACAACTGCTATTTTATTGAACGCTTCATGTCTGAGCTGTGATTGGCTAACTATCTAATATTAGGTAACTTTTAATCAATGTACCCAGATACATCAGAGATTAATGCAATTTTAGAATTCATTTTTTTAAGAGTGAATTATGGTTGTGACCACAACCATATTGAAAGATACCAACACAAAAGGATCACAAGCATAGCTGAGGGAATTTGTTTATTTATTCATTTATTTACTTAAGAAAATATTCAGTGGGTATATCTTGCACTATTTGCTTTGCTTTTTAAAAAATCTATAAACTGTTTTAAATACATATATTTTACTGTATTAGTTAATGCTAGCTAATAGTTAATTTATCTTAGTTATAAGTAGTTAATACTAAAATAAGGTGTTGCACTTATATTATGCAGGAGATTTTCATTTAAAAGACAAACTGGGAAATTTAGAGGATTAATTTGGATTGCTAAATACTTGAAATTTTCTGCCTTTCTTGTACAAAGCCTTTCTAATTATAAACTTTAGACTACAAGAATGTGAACTATACTTTTAGTGTATTTTTGGTTATTATTTACAAACACTTATCAACATTCAGAAATCCTTTTCTACGGCTGAGCATGTACTATTCACAGTGATGTTTGATATTTACAGATCATAGATATACCAAAAAATATTCAGCCAAAATAATGCTGTTTTTTTTCTTTTCTAGATTAGGCATCTTTGTGGTTTGGCACTATTTGAAAACTATTTGTACACTGTTAATTCAGATAACCTCAGCATTTTACGAATAAACAGATATAATGGCACTGATGTTCAGTCTTTTGCTAGATTTGACAATGCTAAAGAGATCCGTGTTTACCAGAAAAGAACTCAAACAACAGGTAAGATTAAAATTCCTCTTTCAAGGAAATGTGTAACCAGATAGTCGTTGGATGTGTCATTAAAAAAAGTTCTTCCAGAAAACTGTATCAGAAGATGCAGTGAAAATTTGTTTCTTTGGCAAAACTCTGTTGTTGCTTCTTCATCTGCCCAGTTTTCTCTGCACTTCCTGCCAGTTTTCCCACATCTCTAAGCTTCCTGAGCATTCAGCTTGGAGAATGGCCAAAGAGCCCTGGTCTCCAAGATTTCTGGCTCCACAGCCTCAACCCTTTCAGAATTTAACACCTTCAAAATAGTTAGATGTCCAAAACTATCCCCACACTTGGATCTCAGACATCAGAGATTCCTGGTTTCTCTAAGCCTGCTTTTCAGACAGACTACCAACCTGAAGAGAGCCTCCATCTTCATTGTTGCCTAAAATGCGTGGAGATCATAGAATTATAGAATTATTTAGATTGGAAAAGACCTTCAAGTTCATCAAGTCCAACTGTAAAAATAACACTGCCAAGTCCACCACTAAAACATGTCATATGGGCTTCTAGCCTACCTAACAGCCAGCACAGGAAATGGGGAGATAGGAAATTGCTGTTAAGTTTTCCTTGGTTTGTATAAGTATCATCTTTGCCTTCTATGAAATAAATCTTCGTTTTCATCTAGAATGAAAAACATTTTGTAATCTCAGAATTTTCAGTAAAATAGCAATTTCTGAGGTCCATAGTCCTGTATGACACTAATCATGGCTCTGAACAGCAGTGTGAATTGTGGGAACTTCATGCAAAGATAGCAAGATCCAAAACATTTACAGTGATGCTTTATGAGAATTCTTTTTATATGACTGATAGCAATAGATTGTTGCTATGACTGCTTGGACAGAAAAGCTAACGCATCAATTCTGGCGATCAGTGTCAATGTTATTAAACAGTCTGAGTGCTTTTAGAGAAGTTTCTGAAGTGGGAGCAAACTCTAGATTGATGTAGACTGGATGAACTGATTTTCACCCTATAGCTGAGGGCATTGATTTGCAGATGTCATTGTCTGAAAGATGCTGCAAAGACTCTTTCCTTGCTACAGGCCCTGCTCTTGTACCTGTGAGAGAATCAGAGAGGTTGAGTAGAGGAGACACATGAGCATAGTGTAATCTTTTATTACATCCTGTGATTACTTGTTCCTCTTGCCCTTTGTTCGCTCTGCTACTTCTTTTGTTTTGAATGGACATGGTTGTTGCCTGTCAAGATTTGCTGTAAAAGCTGAGACAGCTTGGTAGAGTTTCTGTACGCCTTTAACAATATCGACTTTAAACCACTTGATTACTTTTTTTTTTTCTTTTCAGAAAAAAAAAAAAGAAAACAACCAACCAACCAAAACAAAATGTAAAAGCTTGCAGGAAAGGAGATAGAGGGGGGAAGACATTTTCTGAGCTAAAACACTTTTGGGCTGTTTTAAGCCAGCTTAGTAAATATAGAATAGCAAGGTAGTGTTTGTTTTTTTTTTTCTCACCAGATTTATCTTCAAGAGATTTAAAAAATGAACTTGATATATTAGTGTTCTACTTTAGCTCTGTGCATTTGAAAATAGGAAATCAAGGGAAAGGAATTCTTTGGCTTCTTCAGCTGGATTTATGTCCCAACAGTACAAATATGGAAAAATGCTACAAGGATAGTTTTGTTCTTCAGTTTCTGCCCCAGAAAGGTGCTGTCTAATGGAGCTGAATGAATAGCAGACTGTGTTGGCATGGGATTCACTCTGTTCTCAAAAAGCAACCAAGCAAATGTACCAAAGCAACAAATAAAAAATGGGAAAAAGCGTCAGCTACCTCAGGGGTGTACTGCCTGGCAAATGCTGTGCAGAACTTTTTCAAAAAAGAGTGGTCACATGCCACAATGGGAATGCCTTGATAGCCATAAGGTGGCCATTTGGATTACTTGTGTGTTTTGGGTATCATCAAAAACACCCTCTTTTGTAGTGATGTTCTGTAGAAAGATTTATTGTGACACAAATTCCCTATCTTTCCTGTCTAAACTTTTTTCGTGCTAATGCATATCATTATATTGCTTTAAATGGATTTGAATTGTGCTGTTTTTCATTCGCCATAGTCAGAAGCCATGCATGTGAAGTGGACCCATATGGAATGCCAGGGGGATGTTTGCACATCTGTCTGCTCAGCAGCAACTACAAAGCACGGACCTGTCGCTGCAGGACTGGGTTCATCTTGGGGAGTGATGGCAGGTCATGCAAAAGTACGTTATTTAAATCAAACAATATGCCAGCTGCTCATATTCCAGGATATAGTTCTGGGTGTTGTTTAACATGCTTATCAATAACAATAGAAATCATGTGGGCTGCTTTTGGGTAAAGTTTGTTTGCAACATGTACCTGACACTTTGCTCATATAATCCTTCCATTCCCTTAAAATGATTTGATGGCTTAGTTCATAGAAGTGACAAATTAAGCCTTGAATGCTCTTCAAAGAAATCTAAAAATCATCACAAGTTTTAAGTTAATTAATCTTACTCTTTTTTGTATACTATGCATTCTCACAGTACAGAGGTACTGAATGCTGTTAAGTACTTTGTCACATCTAGTTTCTACACCCAGAATAAGTTGTAACTCAAAAGCAGACCATTCATGTGTATAAGTCAAGCACAGTTTTTCTCATAATACTTTATGACAGCAAGTTTGATTTATATTAACTATGGTTATACCTAGCATTAGGGATCCACAATCTCTTGGTCACCTACAGCCAACAGGACAGTCCTGAAAGTTTTGGGGAACAACTGTTTTTTCGTCTGTTTTCTTGATCAGATAACATTGATTTAGTTCACATGAAAGGCATGCAATTAGATACGTTGATGGACTCTGGTAGATGGATACATTTGACTTCAGTCAAACCTCATACAATTTGCACTGACAGTTCAAAAAAAAGCCCTGAGAGGCATTAGGAAAAGTATATATCTTAGAGGTGTATTGATACTACTAAGGGTCTAAGGATATTTGTAAGTATCCTTAAGAAAATCACCTTACTAAGCTTCAGTTATTTGTAATTAACCTACTTGATTAAATTGTAAAAATCTCCTGAGTAACAGGAAATATAGGTATCAGCATTTTCTATCTCAATCTGAAAGAAAAGTGTTGACTTCTTCTTGTATTCCTTCTCATATGACAGAAGTTTACTATAATCTTTTGTCTTGTTTCTGAGAAACTTGAGGTGAAAAAAATGTTGGTTTATATTTGCTGAAGTTTGTGGTCTTGTCAGATTTAATGCTTACTTCAGTCATGGTCTACAATGCCCTGATAGATCCTAACAAATTGTAAAATTAAATGTCTGCAAAGCTAAATTTGTCCATGTCACAGCAGATGCAAAGTTATTCTGTGATCTAGCATTGTTTTTCAGTGTGAACTTTTATAGAAAAAAAATAATTAATTAGATGTAAGCAGCTCACTGAACTAATTTGTATTTTAATTAAGGTAATATAATTAGCTAGATTTCTTGAGTTTAGATACCTTCAGAATATATGAAAGTTTAATTTTTGGTATTGAATAACACTCCTGCTCCCCCACTAATTGTAACAGTTAATTAAACTGTGACATTATGCACTTTAAAGCAGATTAGGCAGCATCAGTTGTTTATGTTTGTAATCTTTCTTTTGCAGGACCAAAGAACGAATTGTTTCTTTTTTATGGGAAGGGACGCCCAGGAATAATACGAGGAATGGACCTGAATACCAAAGTATCTGATGAATACATGATCCCTATAGAAAACTTGGTCAATCCTCGTGCTCTGGACTTCCATGCTGAAACCAATTACATTTATTTTGCTGATACTACCAGTTTCCTAATTGGAAGACAGAAAATTGATGGCACAGAGCGAGAAACAATCCTCAAAGATGGTAGGCAATGCTAACTGATAGTGACATTCAGAGAATCTCACTAAGGAGAAGTTGAATTGACATTTACAGATAATTTTAAAGCTTTATTTAAATCCCCCATGGAAAACAGACCCAAACTAAACCTTGAACAGAGTTGGAGATACTTCTTTTTTTTTTTTTTTTTTTATTACAACTTTCTGTTCATTTTTCTTGAGTGCAGAAATATAAAGTTTGGTGAAGCTGCTCCATTGTGAATTCTTACTTTATCCATTAAGCTTATACCTGCCACTGAGTAACTCCTGTATCGCCTCTGTATTTTTTTCAGTATTTAAATACAACGGATCCATTATGTAGGTCTCTAATTGTTTGCTGAGCCATTCCTTATCCTTGTGGACTTTTATAAGACTTTTTCATTCCAACCTGTATCACAATGTGGATTCTGGAGCTTATTCAAGTAGTTTGGCAGAGTGAGACTTCCTGTAGTTCTTGCAAACTCATTAGGAAAAAACCCCACCATTTTACATTGTATATGTGGAAGGAACAGGAAGATGTAAACTTTTTTTTTACAACCTTAATTAAGATATTTGTACCATTTATTACAGCAAATGCCAGCAGTTGTCTAGTTTCCACCTCTCCTACCACACTTCCCAGAATCTCCCTGGTCTAGAGTCATATCTCATCAAACTAAATGCTGTTTCAGTGATAAAACCTCCAGTTTGTCAAGTCGTATTTCTTTTTCTTTTATGAACCTTTTTCATGGAAGACTGCTTCAGCAGGAGGTAACAACTACTTCATTTTCTAGTGTTCAAGAAAATAAGCAGTATGAATATTCATCTTGGCCTTCAGAGAGCTTAATATCTTTACTTCTAAATTGAAGCTCAAGACAGTGAAAGTAACTAAAATACCATTGGTTTAGCACAGGGATTTTCATTCCCTGCAATTCATAACCCATGTTTTAATCCACCCATCTCAGAGAAGTTACTCCAGTTTGCAGGGATATGGTGCTGTTTTAGTACAGGATCTCTCCACAGACCTCAGAGTTTGCATAAAGACTCTTTCAGCAGTAGATGCAAGGAACAGATGGCTCTTTACTGTACATTGGTGACTGCTTAATAAGAGTCAGCTGTCTGAGTAAATAATGAATACTCAGCTGTCAATCTGGTAATTCTTCAATTAATTGTGAATATGGAAATGGATAATGTGCATCACGAAACTTCCATTACAGACATTCTTGTACTAAACAACACACATTTCATTTTACAACAAAGTAATCCAAATGTGGAGTAGAGGAAGTAGCAGAAAGTACGTGAATTTAAACATTAAGGTAACACCAAGGAGCATCCTTGCTGAAGGTGTCAAACAGGTTGAGGTTTGTCTAATCAAACGTGCATAAACTTTGTATAACAAACCAGCAAATTGAAGAGAGTCTTTTAAATAATGTTTAATTTGAATTCCTGCTCTTTACAAGTACAACATAGCAAAAATACAAATGAAATACTAGAAACTTATGCATTATCTGATGATGCATTATTGCTGGCCCTGATATTTCCCTGTCATTCTCACCCCCATGTCTTCCCTGGGAGCTTACATCGTTAGTTAGAACTTGGTGTAGTTTCATAACTTTATGCTTAAAGAACACTTGTTAATGTATTTTTCATGATTTAAAAAATTAATATGGCCTCTAGCCATACCACCTCAGATTTTATTCTTGTCAGCTCTCAAGAACTCAGCAGGGACAGATTAAATCATTCCTTGGTGGAAGGCTACTAGAGAAAATCAGGTGTGTCAGGAGGCGGTTTAATATTTGCTCTGAACAGCATGCTGTGAAGGAACTCTATCTGTAGTAGGTGTCACTTCTTAGATTAGAAGTTGTCATTTTTTGTGACTATCAGGTTTTGCAAGAACAGATATGCTAGCTCAAACAACACTGTAACTCAGTTCGCCTACATGAGAGCCTGATCCTACAAGCTGTTGACTGGGAGCTGAGAATGCTGAGCACCTAACACTGCTGGAGTTTGATTTCCCATGTAGTTTCAGCTGTGATTTCTTATTCTTCACTTTGGGAAACAAACTGCTATGTAGTATTGATAACTATTTGACAGCTCTCAGCATGGCCTGGCCTAGAATTGGCAGCACAACTGCAATAGTAGCGTGCTTTCGCCAGCAGCAGAAATTGCTATAATCAAGATTTCAAACTTGCATTTGAAATCAGGATTTTAAATTAAAAAAAAATTGAACAAGGCAAACATTCTTAAAGGGATTTAAATATTCTACAGTTGAAGTAACGTACACAAAATCTGTTTTTTTTCACTTGTCTTCCCCCCCTGCCCCCTGTTTTCTGTTGGGTTGGTGTGAGACTTAAAGTGTTATGTTACTCACTTGCAAATACTAGAAGATGGTCAAGGGCTAACTTTTTGCTTAAAGCCAAAATAAGTCTTCAAAGATCTTTGGAAGCTGTTTAGCTGGTTGGTATATTGATTTTTTAAATTTTTTTTTCCCCCACCGTTTTTCATGTTGATCTAGTATTTTAGGCCCTATTAGTGTACATGATCTCACTGGTATTGATGAACTAGGCCATTCTGCACCAAATTACATACTGTGCTTAATCTCTTGCATATTTAAAACCAGTGTGGCAAATTGTTGCCTCTAGAAATAGGAGTGTAAAAAAATCTTGTATCTATAGTCAATATATTTGGAGCCCACTTATGACTGTTGATCGTACAATTCTAGTAGTAGTTCCAGAATTAGAAATGTTAATTTTTCAATTATCAAGTGAATAATGAAAAAAATGATATTTTATTCAATTCATTCTTTTTATATTGAAAGGGCTTCACTGCAGAAAGCCTGGCTTATTGTAGTCAGATCAATTTTGTTTAACCACAGTGGCAGAAAGTCCATTATTTTGTTCCTGTTTGCTCACCTAAAAAGTAAAGAATATATTTCAAGCTTTGAAATAGATAGTTAAATAAAAGTGAACTTTAAACCATAACTTCACAAGAAGAGTGTAAACTATCTCTATTCATTTTTTTAAAAAATTGTGATATATTTTAATATCTAATTAGTATGAGGTTTGGTTTAGAAACACAGATGCTCCAAAATGACTGTAGAATGCATGGTAGCTCAGATACAGTAGTTATTATATGAAACTCAATAGACTTGGAGGAATATGCTTGTAAATTTTAGGAGGTATCTATCATTCTAATGTAATTCTTGGCTCTGCAGCTGATGCTGATACTAATACAGTCCATATTTGGACTGTTTTGTCTCCCAAAGAAAAACAAAGCAAAACATTTTAATTAAAAAGCTGATCTTACAAAAACTTTAACTCAATGTCTAGGTCAGATAGGATAAAAATAAAATGGGTTTTAACAAATCACTCCTTGTCCTCAAGGCTGATTTTAGTCATGTCATGTCAGTGGTTTCCCGAGTTGAGCAAAGTCTTCTGAGACCCCTCTGAGTGCTAAAGGACTTTCCTTTCACTCCTGAAGCTTGTCTTTGTTCCCTGTTGTGTTCAGTAGTCCTTCTCTTCAAGTCTGGGGTTCCCATGTCCTTCATGAGAATCTCCCTGCTTTTCCCTACCATCCTTTGTACTTCTCTCTTCTCAACATACTCGATCACTCCAAGACCAAAGGCCATTCTCCCACTTTCAGAGAATTCCAGCTGGCCCTGACATTGCCTTTTTAAAAGAATGTAGCAAAGGCACTGAGAGACAGTAAACTAATTGTGGCCATCAGCCTGGGAAACCTGGCTGAGCTGCTGGCACTGATCTCACCTACTCTGACTGATCCATGGTTGTTTTGTCCTTTGACTGGATGATTCCTGTCAGACTAGGTGGTTGCTGGGTTAGGTATGTCATCGTACCATTTCATATCCTCCATCTGGAGAGTGAATTTTGACATCATTGCTTCCTTCAAGCTTTTTAGATTACAAGGAAAAATTCTTCCCCAAAAGTATAGTGATGTTTAGGTGTATCAGACATATCAATAAAAATGTCAAACACGTTTTGGAAAACTGCTTAGCATATGCCACTTATTTTACTTCCGTAACTTTTTCATATTGTCTCTCATAGGAGTTAGTGTCATTGCTACGCCTGTGACTGATTTACTAAATTTAAGTCTAGTTTCTCATGTGAAGAAGGTTTAGTTGATACTTCGGTGGGTAACTTTGTCTCTCTGTAATATCATTTGGGCCTTCAGAATGATTTCAAGTTAATTTGATATATAGGGCAGAGGTCGAGGTATAATTAAAATCTTGAAATTTTTTAAAAATAGTGAAAGGAGATATCAAAGACTGATGATTTGCAAGTTCAGTCTTGCCGATTTCTACAGCTTGGCATAGCAACGTTAACACAAATTGTGAAATTAAATTATAATGGAGGAAAAAACTTCTTCACTATTCTGCAGCTAAGTAGTCAAGAAACAAAGGAACATATAAATACAGTGGTAGTCAGGCTTCAATTGCTTCCATGTTCAAAGAACTACACATTTCAAAATGGCAGCTGGCACTGTTATGTACCTTTAATTCCCATTACCGTTCAGTCACTGCAGGTAGTGGATTGTACTTTGTTCAAAAAAACCCAACACCTAGCACATGTAAAATACATCAAAATTTTATATACGTACATCTCCATGAGCCTTTGATTTAACATAAGCAATAAGCATAGGACAGGATGATTACACACTTAGAATTATAGACAGCATTAAAGCTAGAAATAATCTTGAACTACCCTAGACCTTACTGATTTCTTCAAGGTAGGTAATTTTTTTCTCATTTACTTTCTATGTTCTTATCAACAATTTATTTCTATTTATGTAAAAAAAAAGTAATTATCTCATTCGCATATTTATCTTTATTAATCTGTGCTGTTTGTACATTGCCACTGTGCCCAGACAGAGGATACTGATAAAGGAAAAAGCAGTTTTAAAAATACTGTCATGTTATTACTTTCAGTAGCCACTAGATTCTTTTAATTTTCTGGTTTTAAGCATTGAAAGCACACTGACTGAAGTAACTCCCTTAATGAGGGGATCCTCATTCTTTTTAAATTTTAGCATATAGTGTGAGTTTATATCGATCTTAATATACTTCATATTGAAATGCATTTTACCTTTTTAAAAAAAAAAAATTTATAAAATTAACAAAAAATGAAACATTTTGCAATGGCAATGTATATAAAAACATTATAGCTCTGCTAACTTGGTAGGAAATACGATGGTGTTACAATCACTAAAAGACGTTGTTCAACAAAAACACTGAAATGATATATCATGTTCCAGTGCTATTGAGATTGTAACAGCACCTTTTATGGATGCTGTTATTGCATCCAAGTGTATAAAAAGCCCAATATTTCATTTAGTGGGTAAAGCTGTCATATTTTTATCTTAGTGTCTCATTGATGACATGCCATATGTTATCCATCGGTTATAGTAAGCAGAAAGTTTTCTGTACTGCACTAAATAAGTTATGGAGACTGTGAGTCAGAGAGAGTTTTGCATTCCTGTCTATTACAAATAATTGTACTGATTTCTTGTGGGGCGTGAGAGTTTATTAGAGTGATAGTTGGTAAAGGTGTTTGAGGTCTAAAAATTGTTTTTGGTGAAGAGTTTTTCCTAAGGAAAATGTCTGACATGTTGAAAAGAAAATATGTGGGTATGCTGAAGTTACAAATGTTACTAAGACCTTTCCATTAGTACTTACTGATTCTGTTATTGGGAGAAATCTGAGGGAAGGTTTAGATGATCGCAACATAGCACCACTGCACAATGCTGTTACAGTAAAAATAACTCTGATAACAACTTGAAATGTCCCAAACCAGCACTTCAGGAGTTCATGTGAAGTTGTTTTGGAAAGCTGACAGTTAAATTACCTATGTCTGGCAGCACAGTTCAAATACTAAACAGTTGTATTCACTTTAGCAGATCTTCAGGTGCACATCTGATGTAAGCCAGATTTAAGTAGGATCAGTAAATTAGTTAAATCAGCATTTATTTCAAAAATGGTAATATATGAAATTTTTATGTACATTGTGATGAAAACCTCTCTATCTTATTTGTTCTGAGAAAATCTTTCAAAAAAACTCCAGTGTTGATCAGAAAGTGATGTCAACATTGGTGAGAAAGAATGAATCTGATGAAAGCTGGCATGTAGATGGCATTACCGGTGTAAATGTGAGCAGAAAAAGCAATTTACATTCCTGTTTTCAAGTCTTGATGATTTCTGTCATTGAAATTGTGCTGTAGGATTGTGTATCTCAGTATGACGAATCCATATTGTCAAGAAGCATCATAGTAAGGAGGAGATCTTTTTAATATGGGGTTCCTGGTGGGATTTCTATGTTTGTGATGTTTTGGTTTTAGTCACTCTTTTTTTTTTTTTACCTTTTCAGCAATATTGACCTTCATTTTTATCACAGCACAGGGAGGCACCAATTTGGTGCTGTCAATTCTCAGGTGGAAGCATTGGAGTCACAGCTATTATGCTGTCACCCCATTACCTTTTTTAATTGAGGTGACAAGATACCAAACAAGATAACAGTAGAACAAGTGTTTGTACCCCAAGTCTGACCTTAGGGTATGAAAGCAAGCAAACATGGCTTCCTCAGATTTAGGAAGGCAATGGGAGGCAGCAGTAGCTGGTAACCCACCTCTCAGCCTTCTGTCAGATGATGCTGTCCTTTGGCCTGCGCTGTACCAGGCCACTCCTGAGGAAACAGTCTGTCAGAGGCTGGTGCTGGTGTTAGGGGTTTTGTGTGTGACTGGGAAGCAGTGCAGGGCTCTCCAAGATGGACTGGGGCTGCCAAACTGAGCCTGGGAGTTGACCTGGAGGGCTCAGCCATGGTCATGGCCAGTTAACAGAGCTGTTAGCAACTGTTCCAAGGCCTCACTTGGAGGTAGGAACTGGTCCTGTTAGAGAGTGTGAGCCGAGCTGCTGCCAGCACAACTCAGGGGAGTTTGGGCATGTGTCACTTGTAAGCACTGCCCTATGCTCAGGAGGGCTTTGGTGTTGGCTGATGGAGGGGTGTGTAGAGCAGCAGCCCCATCCCACCCAGCAAAATATGCCATGGAGGAACAGAGGAAAAGGGGGTAGGAAGTCCCTGGCCCTTGAGCTGCTGGAGCATGTTTAGAGGTGCAGGAGAGGGATCAGGAGAGGTGATGGTCACTGATGCTGTAGCTCTACCTCCATCACTCCTGTCAGTATTCCTGCACCTCTGGAATCATCTGACAAATCAACATCCTGTAGATGAGAAGTGAGCACACCTGGAAGAGCATGCCAGAGGGCTGGTATAAGATCAGTGGTGTGGCAACGGATGATTCCTGAAGTTGGGTAGTGCCTTTAACCCCGAGAACACTACAAAGGCCAGGAGAGAATGACTGGAAGTTCTCTGTACCTCACCCCACGCAATTGGACTTTGAGATCTTTCTGAAAGAAAGGGGAAAGAGTATGATGGAAGAAAGATGGAAAACCTTTTGGAGACCTTATGTCAGGGGTCCTCAAACTACAGCCCGCAGGCCGGATACAGCATTCTTTTTCCTGTTTTTTGTGCACTACTACAAATAAAATACGTGCAGTGTGCATAGGAATTCACTCATTTTTTTCCAAACTGTAGTCTGGCCCCCAACAGTGTCTGAGCCCCCTGTTTAAAAAGTTTGAGGACCCCTGCCTTATGTTGTCAGTTAAGGAATTGGGATCATGTGGGAGAGGGCAGAGCTCAGTTAATGTTACAGGGTGTGGAGTAAGCTTGAGGGAAAACTTGTTACTTGGGGAATTGTTTTACTGGTTATCAAACTGGGAAACCTCCATGCTGTATATAGTGAACATTGATTCATTTCCATTCTGGATGGAGACTTAGTGCTGTCAAACTCAGAAGCCCATTGGTACAACCAGTAGTAGCATTACTCTTTACTCACGTATTGCTTACTGTGTTAATAGTTTGCTCATGTACTTAGCTGTGGAGAATATCTTGGACAGTTGTGATGTTCTTGCTTGCATGTTTTGCAAGGTGGGGGACAATGGAACAAATGTAAATTGAATGCCTGTTTTACTTACTCTTTTTAATAACAATGAGACTTCTGATTTGGACAAAAGCAAAATAATTTGGAGTAGTAGAGCTGATCCTAGAAAGCTGTTCTTGGCTTGAGTGATACTGCTATTTAAGCTTAAGATTAAGTAGGGTTTTGTTAAATAGTGATTTGCCCAGGGCCAGCTATGGTTAACATATTCAGGCTTATGTTTTAATATGCAAGGTTTATGACTCTTTGTCTTTTGTACAGTGTTTTCAGCAAAGAGTAATTCTGACAGACACAGCAAATATAATTCAGATTCAAGGAAATAATCTAAATTAAAAACATGGACCATTAATTGTCCATTGTTTATACTAATGGGTAATGTTAGAGCAAACATATAATATTAAGCTCTTATTACTGTCTTCACTGTCTCAACAGATCTTGATAATGTAGAAGGCATAGCAGTGGACTGGATTGGAAATAATCTTTATTGGACGAACGATGGCCACAGGAAAACGATTGCTGTAGCCAGACTTGAAAAAGCTGCTGAGAGTAGAAGAATTTTGTTGGAAGGAGACATGTCCCATCCTAGAGGAATTGTTGTTGATCCTGTCAATGGGTATGAAGTAGATTAATTTATGTTGCTTAATGATTGTCTTTACAGTATAAATATGGCATTGAATTTTCCTTGGGATGGGGTTTGTAGCGTCATGTAGCAGTCTGTAATTCTACAGTAGTCTATAGTACGTGTAATTCCTGCCCAGCATTCTTGCCTTCAGAAGAATGTATATGCCCAGACACTGTTGAACCTATGTCCAATTAATCTAACTGTGGTTCACTTTTTTCTCAAATTGAGTGTATCAGAGCTGCAAGTATCTTTAATCCTAAGTGGACTTTATTTCTCTTTGTAAGTCTCAATTTCTGAAGATGATTATAACCATATCCTTTTACACATTGGTTTACAAAACTAAATGAGACAGGTACCTTTCATTACTTACAAGCATAATTAATTGTGATAGGCTGCAAAACAAAAAGAACATTATATTAGTGTGATATAGTTGTGGTTTACCTAAAATTTCACTGTAATATTTATTCAGGGAGTTGTCACTAAAGAGTGATGTAAGGGGTAATTCTAGTGTGGCTGGATTTATTGCTGTTTTCCTAGTACTGGAATGTATTTCAGTTTTCACTTTGGAGCCTGTCCTATGAGAAATGGAAATGACTGTGGAAAGGCTACAATTAATTAAGGTCAGATAGTAAGGGTGTAGAAGGAAGACTACAAACCATAACCATACCTGCAATTACTTTGTTAAATTTTCCAGCTCAGTAAATGCATGGCACAGGAAATAGTGTATGAAGATGTATTGTCTGAAAAGGGCTATTACATAAAACACTTCTCTAATAAAATAGTGTACCCTTCATAATTATAATTCTCATGGAAGCTTTTCCTGAGGGATAGCATTTATTATGGCATTTTAATTATGTTTAGAAAATATTAGTCTTGATTTAACCGATGTAGTAGCATTAACTGCATTTTGGGATACAATTAAAGCACATTAATGTAAATGTCTGTTACCGTAAGCATGTTTTAGCTTATGACATGATAACTAGAATAAGTACAGAAAAAGTTAATGGAGAAAAGATCAGTAATTGCTGTTAAGCAGTCATGTTAGTATCTGCAAAACATATTTTGTCTTCCAATAAAATAAATACCATACTGACCTGCATCTCTGCCTGAGCTTTAGGGCATATGCAGGTTTTATAATTCTGTGATTAAACCTTGTGTTGAGTCAAACATTCAATTATGTTTATAAGCTGCATGGATCAAAAATTGGTTGGTGTTCTTAGCATATATTTTCAAAAATATTAAAAGAACCCAAAACAGGCTTATTTGGAAGACACAGAAAAGAAGAAAAAAAGAAACAAATACTTAACATTAGCATATCTGTAAACCTGTGTAGTGATGATGCAATGTTTTATCTTTTCTGATTTCTTATATAAAAAACAAGTTGATAAAATTATGCTTCTACATGAAAGTGTATTTGAATAAATTTTTTGACCAGTACATTCAGCATTATTTACACAGATTTGATAAGAAAACTGTTTTTCACTTCAGTGTTTACTTCCTTTGTAAATTCAGTTTTTAAATTCCGGGACTTTATTCTTCAAAGTACAGACAGGTTAAGTGGATCACACAAGTTTTTTCAGAAACATAAATCTGGTGAAATCAAATGTGAGGCACGTAAATACCAATTAGATCCTGACAACTTGAACAAGCAGGATCCATTTAAGACCAGTATGATGTGTTTTTCTGTTTAATGCTTAATAATTTGAATCCTAGATTTGATTTCAAAAGTAAGCGTCTCCAATCTGTTAAGTGTTTTCAGCATATTGATGTCACTGTGTGTCATGTGATCAGAAATGCTGTTTAGATGCTTCACAGTTAACATACAGGTTTATGTTTTTCTTCCCATGAACCTGTTTTTCCTTTAGGGGAGGAGGAGAAATAAGAAAAAAGGAAAGTGGTGTTTCTTAGCGCATATGCTACCCTCTGCTTTTGCATAAGTTCAAGTTGCATCTTTTAAATTGGTGCAATCATAGTTGTCACCAGCAAATTCTGTAATTAAATATGATAATCAGATTAATTCAATAAGAGGAAAAAAAAAAAAAGAAACATATGATGTGTTCTGTGGTGTCCAGTAGGGAATGGCTCAGAGAACTCGTCTGAGCTAATAGTTCTTGGATGACTTACTACAACACTTGCTTAACTTTTCTAAAGTAGCATAGGTACATATTTTTCAGAGTTTTTTTTTCTTATCTACATTATTGCTCTCTAAACCATAAGATGATGCTAAAATTGTCTTCTAGCTATTTTTCAAATGATTTTTATAGCCAATCTTTCTAAACATTTTTGTGAGGGACCGATTACTCATAATAGTTTTTTTGAGTTATTTAGCTGCTTTTATGTGGGATGTGAAGTTCACAAAATGTCAAGGTTGTCCTGTAGCTCTTAGACCAGAGCAAATTAATTTGTCTATTGCAGCTTTTTTGATAGTATTAAGTATAATAAAAAGTGGATTTGCATCATAAAGGCAAATTAGACTTGCCAAAAAATAAGCCGAAAACAAAAACGGTAAAAGTTTGAACTTTGTGACAAAGTCAATAAAATTGCTGGCTTTAAAAAGAAATAAAAAAAAAAATCATCAGTCTGGTGTGATTAAATAAGGTCTGAAATAATTCTTTCACTTTTCTTGTCAGTTTGCCCACTTGGTATTCATGTAATTCATTACAATCTGAGAAAAACGATGTAAGTGTCATTTCAGCAGCATCCGGTACACAGGGAAAGTAAATACAGAGTTAGAAATAGCAGTGGAAAGAAACATGCAAAAGTCAAAATCATTCTGGCTTTTGGATGTACTATTGCGAACTGCTGCTAAAATTGTACAGTATAATTCACATGATTAAAATGGTATCTGAATGTTCATTTTTATAATTTCCTAGCTGGATGTATTGGACAGACTGGGAAGAAGATGAAATAGATGACAGTGTGGGAAGAATTGAGAAGGCATGGATGGATGGCTACAGTCGGCAGATTTTTGTAACATCAAAGATGCTATGGCCAAATGGTTTAACTCTGGACTATCATGCCAATGTATTGTACTGGTGTGACGCCTATTATGATCACATTGAAAGGATATTTTTGAATGGAACTGACAGAAAGGTAAAAGAGAAATACTGCAGGTTTGCCACAGGCATGCTCTATCTCTGGATTTTATTGTTATATTAAAAATACTTTTCAAGCTTTTTAAAGTCTGCATAACCCTGCAGCATGTCCAGTGTCATCTCTGTTGAAACAAGCAATGCTGGCAGTCTCCTGTAGGAGACTATAATACAGCTTAAAGTTTTCATCTTTAGAAAGTGACACAGAAGTTGATATTTTTTTTTATTTTATGTTTTTTAATCTCTTTTTCTGATGTGACAATGAGTTACATTTTGACTGAGCCAAAAAGCCACAAGGAGCTTTTCAGTAGAAAAAAAATTCTTTTGGCCCTACCAGACAGAGACTTTAATTTAACTTCATGGGATAAGCTGCTTTTGATTAATCTCAGCACCCCGTTTGAGCAAGTGTGGTAATATGCAGAGGGAAGCACTCAAAAATGTTGAGTGAAAGATGGAGAAGTCTGTATAGAAGTTCTGTGTTGTTTTGTAGAAGTAGCAAGCACAGAACAGACATCTAGGAAATGGTTAAATCTTGGACTGGAGTCTGATAATTTGGGGAAGGTTTATCATCTGCTTCATAAAATTAGTACCCTGACAACTGAAACTTCATTGTTAATTGAGAATGGTGGGCATTAAGTCCTTCTGCGGGAGGATTTTGTCACAAAATCTGTCTTGTGACTTCTCATTTATCCTTTACTCGTGATTCCCTCTGTGTGATGGCCTGGATAGAACCAATATGCCGAGCTCTGGTACTGAAACTAGTAACTGTGAACACAGTTCTCCATGGAACTCCGCCCTGAACAGGCTCATATTATCTGAATATTGCCTTTAAAATTCTTTGTATTGGGTGATCTGTTGTTAAGCCTGTACTAATGCTGCAGTGTTGCAGTTTGTCATACTGGCTAGGTTACAAGGTACATTTAGTGCTTCTGCTTTTGCTCCAGTTTCATTATGGATCTGTAATGGAGCGGGGAGGGGACTAAGCACATTCACAGAAAGACATTTTTTTAATTAGAGATCCTTTTCAACTAGCAGTGCGAGACTTCCTGAAAAGTTCCTGGACAGAACAGGTCTAGGAAGGTTAAATGCAGCTGCCATGGATTACCAGTGAGAACTGCTGGTTTTGCCTCCCAGTACAAGTGGTGAATAATAAGAAGCACCTGTCTTGAAGGTTTTATTTTGAACTGTGTCAGGAAATGGTTACAAAGTGGTTTTTTGAAAAGTGTTTTTCTATAATCCTGTGATTTAAATAGAATGCGTAACTATTTTAATAAGATCTATGTAGTCAAAAATAAGTAGAAAATACTTGCTTTTGATGCTGAATCATTTGTTGTTAATTATAGGATATTTTGGTCAAAACATAGCCAGGTCAAAGGTGTCTTTAATTCTGTGTCAGTGTAGGGAAGATTTTGAGGGGTGGGGAATTCCTACAAGAATCCTACAGTAGCTGGTGGATAATTGACTGATGGGTTAATTTTGATCAAAAGCAGTTAACTGAGATGAGGAGTTTTAACCAAAAGAATTCCAAGCCCAAAGAGAAAATTTAGAGGGCAAAAGGGGATGATATTTCTCACCTCAAATTAGTTGTATTTTTAATTGAGTTTATATCCTTATTCCCTTGGGTTTGTGTCTCTAGAGTCATGGTAGGGCATCTGATGAACTGCCTCCTTCATTCTAGAGGCAAGGTAGAAATACACTATTGGGCATTAGTTCAAGCAAGGACCACAGCCAGCAGAAGACGACTGGAACTTGGTCATTCCAAACTGCAGCTACTAGGATGAAGTATAGAGGCAAGGCACCCAGAAGTAGAGGATTTAGAGTTCGGCAGTTTCTATGTCTTTTTAAAGTAAATAATTCTACTTACTGTAATTTGCTTGATGGTAAGACTCTTTTAAAAGTTTTGTTTTCATTCTATAGAGAGTGAAAATATGTTTAAACTGTTCCTCTTTATGAGATAGGTCTTCTGTAGTGGTAATTACAGTTCTTGTGAAGGAGTCCTGAGACTAGAACTATAGCAAATTGCATGATTTTAGAACATTTCTGTGGCCAATGAAATAAAAAAAAGATCTAGTTGTAATTTGTAGTTTTATGTATGAGATAATAAACTAGAAGCAGAATGCACAGGAAGGAAAGTTTGTCTTATTTTAGGGACAAACTGTGACACTTTTTTTTTGGTCACAACCCAAAGTAGAGAGGAAGTTCACTAAAGAGGAAATAAGTAAGGAATCTCTGCACTTAATGCACACTTTAATAGAAATAAGCAACACATACAAACTATTATTTGCTTTCAAAAAATCAGGTATTTGGTATAATTGATAGATACTCAAAGTTATATGAAGAAACATGCTTCCTTGCTAGGGAAGGAGGTAGACATTTACATATTTACTGAACATAATGATTTCATGCTTACTTACATTCCTCTGTGTTATCTGACAGGGGACACTTAAAATGAATTTATACAAAGTTTTGAAGTTAGACACTGAGGATGGTGCATAGGACAGTTTTACACTCTTTATTTTATTTTTATTGCATGAAGTAATTGTATTCAGGCACAGTACTTACCTCAGTTTTCCTGTTTCCCATTTTATATTCTCTGCAGTGTATGCTAATAAAAAATAATACTTATTTTAACCTTGCTAATGCTCACCTACAACTAATTAACTGCAGGTAGTCTACAGTGGAAAAGATTTGAACCATCCTTTTGGACTATCACATCACGGAAATTATATTTACTGGACAGATTATATGAATGGGTCAATTTTCCAGCTGGATCTGGTTACAAGGAATGTGACACTGTTAAGAAGTGAGAGACCACCTTTGTTTGGGCTCCAGATCTACGATCCACGTAAACAGCAAGGTACATATAACATACTATTCCTCCAAAGGTCTGCTATAAAATAATATTTTCCCTTACAGTCTGCTAGTATTTTGAGATAACTAGATGAACAGCAATAGACAAAAATAGTATGACTTGAGGCATGAGAATGATACTTTCCAATGTTTCAATCCATTGATGTTGCAACTGATCATCCCATACCTGCTAAAAAGTGAATCATAGTGTTATACCCATCTGAACTTCTTGTGTGCATTTACACTTTTATTGCAGTTTTTCTTATCTGTCAAAGAGATACTGTGAACGAATAAAATAGATAACACATACACATTAGCTCATAGACATAATATATTATTGCATTTATCTTTTCTTGCATAAGATCATAGATTCTGCCTGTCTTCTCCTTTTTGTAATTTTTGCCCCATCTCTGTCTTTATCACCACCATATGACATAATGTCCTTTAAGAATGTGGTGCTTTTACACGGAATTAGAATAAGTAGCCTTTGAGAGTAGTGGAAAAATCCATAGTGGTTGTTACTTATATAGTAGAGAAATGAGATAAAGGCCATGGATTTGCATGGATGGAGCTTAGAAAATGCAATTGCTACTATACAGGTAAATTTACAGGTTTTTTTTTTTACTGCAGAAAAGTTTGAAATCCATTTACTGCATGCAGCATTCAGATAAGTTGTTGAATATTTACTCTTTTTAATGAAAACATATCTGGTTAGTGTCTGTATGATGCCT
>VZZY01011742.1:147175-198086 GCA_013400335.1 Eurystomus gularis | reverse complement strand
GGGTTGAGGTTGGGTTTGGTTGGAGNGTTTAGGCTGGACATTAGGAAAAACTGCACCCAAAGGGTTATCAAAGACCGGCCCAAGCTGCCCAGGGCAGTGGTTGAATCAGCATCTCTGGATGTATTTAAAAGGATACGGTGTAGAAGTGGCCTGGTAGAGATAGGTAATGGTTGGGCATGATGATCCTAAAGGTCCTTTCCAGCCATGGTGGCTCTGTGATTCAGTGCGGGGTGCAGGTGGTGAGGTGCTGCCTCTGGCTAGTCACGTACTGCGCTGTCCTGGAGAGATCCGTCTTTGCGTTTCTTTTTAAATTGCTCGTAAAATATGTAATTTACATGCATAAGCAGCAGGAAAAAAAAAATAAAAGGGTTATCTTGCACGGCTATTCAAAGAAGATTTCTCATCAGGGCATGCGTACGGTGTGAGGACAGTCTGAGAGGCGTTACTGCGGCCGCGTTGCACCAGCTTGTTGGATCTGAAGTATTAACTGCTATAAAAATGGTGTTACATTTATAATATAAATTTTTTTTTGCATCTGTGTTCACTGAGACGTGTCCAGCCACCTCCCTCTCGGGGACAGAAACTCTTCTGCAAGGGACCTCTGCGGTGTGTCCCGGTAGCGAGTGCGGGGTGTGCTCGGAGCTGCTTGTGCAACGGCCCCCAAAGGCAGTTCAGTGGGAAGCAAAGGCAGGGACGGGCTTTGCAGATCCCGGTTTTAAAATACAGCAGTTAGTGCTTGTCCTGTGGTAGCGCAGGGGGAGCCGCATCGGGATCGAATCCAGATGTGCGGGGCTGAGTACAAACACGTGGTGCGCAGGGTTCCTTGTGGGTATGGGGTGCAACAAGTGGATTAGGAAAGTAGAAGAGAATAGGAAGCAACAGAAAAAATATACCGAATTTAGTATAAAAATAGACATCTTCATGTACTCTGGACCAGTAGCGATCTCACAAAGCACTTTTTCAAGTTCTGGATGGTCAAATTCCCTTTATCAGTTTTCTCATTTGTTTTGTGCCTAGCAGGGATTCTGAGCTTTGCAATCTAGATTCAAACCAAGAGAATAATTTGCGATGAGTTTTCCTTATTTAAGCGTTAAGCGAGATGATTTTTCTCTTTTACAGGCTACAGAAAGGGCATTTCCTTCTTTGCCTCTCTCCAAACGCTTGATTTTTTTGAAATGTGTATGCCTGTTGTTTGTGTAATGAATCGAAAGTTTTGGTCCATTGCTTGTTTAAAAATTCAGTGACCTCCTGTTAAATGACATGAAACATACTTTGTCGGTCTGGTTAATACAAAAAGGTATGCTTTTTCATGCATGCAGGTCTTGGGGAAAGGAGGGTATTTTTATTTATTTTTAAATCCACTCTGCTCAGGTAAGAAAAAAGTTGTTCTGACTGTAAGGTTTATACTTGTTTCAGATTAATTGGTGTTTGTAAATACACAGAAATCACGGCTTTTTAGGTTTTTTGAGATGAAGGAGCACGTTGGGGCTTGCTATGAGAAGTGAAGTGTTTGCCTCTCTGCTTAAAATGTTTTAGTCATTGTATTGTCAGGCAACAATTCGTTTTCTTTAATGCAGTTTGTAAAAATTAAATCTAAGAGGTGCTCCAGCTGTGGTTTTTTTCACATGTCCTTAAGCAGTATTTAGTGGCTGCAGGCCATTAGTCCTTCAAACAGGCTCTAGTAAAGTTTGAAGTTTAATGCACAGAGACCGTTTTTACATTTTGTTTGTTCTGCCACTGTTTTGCTACTTGAACATTAACCTTTAATAGAGCTAAATTAAATATACATGTCCTGATGAATAATTATGAGGTTGCAAGCATTTTCATTTTGTACATAAAGCTTCTCGGGGATTGCAGATTTGACTAAAGGTTTAGTCATTATTCGCTTTATAATGCCCATGTTATTTTCGTCTTCTGATTCTTTAGCGATTTAATTATAAAAAGCCCTGTGTATTCGGAGCAAAACCACTCTTGTGGGTGTCCCGGCTTTTTACAATGTTAAAACGAGGGGGGAAAAGCGCACCCACAATTCTGTGAAGTTTGATTTCTTTCATTGTGGCGTTTTAACACTACTTCACATAAATATCGTAGCTGACGCTTAAGATCCCTGCCCGATACGTTTTGCGGTTCCTGTAGCAATTTAAGATGCCGACGGACTGAGACAGTCCAGCCTTTCTTTACGTGCAGCGGGTGAATGTCCCGGGCTGGCTCTTGCGGAGGAACGCGGGGCTGCAGGAGTGCGACAGAACGGTCACTGCAGCTAAAGGTCAGCGGACCTACGCGGGAGAAGGGCGATGTTGTGACAGCCCGCCCCGTAATTGGACCATACATAAATATTGCAGCGCCTTTAACTCGTGCTACTGCCGTGGCTTAAACTTTAATTCCTTACCTGTACCCCCTGTCGCTGCCACAATAACATTTTAAGTTTGATTTATTATAAATATTTTAATACGGATAATAATAACGAAAAGTATTTGGCCTAAAAAGCATAAATGAAAAAGCTGTGTAGTCATAAAGTATGTATGTACAGAGAACAGATGACAAGCAACCTAGATTTTGTATTATGAACAGGGTAATGCCATAAGCTGTTGAAGAACCGAAGTAACAAAATGCAGCAGGCTGCTACTTCTGATGTCTCTGAGCTCAACATAACCCAGTACTATTCTTTTATAAACTATGAAACAACGCTGGCATATTGAAAAAACACACAGGCTCATGCTTAATGTGTTAACAGAGGTACAATAGACTTACTGTTTCCAGAGACGGAGGGTGGTCTGAAAAATTAATGACTGTGGTGGTTGAAAATTAAGTGAACTCCCTAATATATACTGTTGTTGATCCACTGAGTTTGGTGTTTAGCATTCCTCAACAGGAGACTAAATCTTTGCAGCCATTTCACAAGAGATGCTGGCGCCCCTAACAGAAATGTATTCAATAATCTTTTATAAAAGTCCGTCAGACTCCAGCGTTTTCCTATCCCCGACGCGAAGAAGTCCCAGAATAAATCACACGTGCACACATCAGGTGCGTGCTGAGGACTCTGTAGCAGAAGAGGATGAGCATCAAGAGCACATTTAAAATAATTTCTAATTTCTATTCAATTAGCAGTATAACAAAAAAAAGGAACAAGAATCGCAAGCCCCAAAGTTCACAAAATTAGTTACATCCACATGATATTTCTGATTATTATTGATCTGCCAGTTAGAAAAGTAGAGCTCAGATCTCCACAAACTGAGCCTGAGCTCAACTCGGCAGGAGAGCACAACTCTTCAGAAACTCGCTCCCGCAGAAGCAGAGGTGCGTGAGGGACCCCAGCTGTCAGCGGGCTCTGCAGTTTGAGTGCTTTTTACCCAAAAATTCCCATTTGGCAAACAAAAAATTGAAACTTAAGACTCCCACGTGCCTTCATGTCATGATTGTCTGCGCTCAGGGACGCTGCCCTGCGGGTTAACACCAGGATGAAGAAGGCATGCTCCAACTTAAAGGGTAACACGGATACAATGAACTGGCTTAGTTAAGTTTGCAGGAGGTGAGGTGAGGAACATCCAGGAATAATAACTCCAAGTAGGGCCTTACTTAAAATGGATATTAATAGAGAAAAAAGGACACATGCTCTCAACTGCTTTTGTCACAGAAGTGTTCCTGTTACCTTATATTTTACCATTTCTTTTTCAGATCCAGTTCCAGCCTTGGATTTAGGACAGCAGCTTCAGCTGAAGGTTCAACGTATGCACGATATTGAAACAGAGAACCAGAAACTTAGGGAAACTTTAGAGGAATACAACAAAGAATTCGCCGAGGTGAAAAATCAGGGTACGTAGAGACATAATATTTTACCAGCTTTTAACACATACTGAGATTTGGAGACAAGGATTAAATTCGTTTTTGTTTCTTACAGGTAGGGTTGACGGTAGACACGAAATTCAGTGAAATAGTCTGTTATAGCTGCTTCTGTATTTACGCACAAAGTGTGACTGTGGGGAGACTCTTTGGATTTCTTCAAAAGTTTCATCTCTGTAGCACCAAGGCAGAGAATGTTCTTCTGCATTTTCAGTTGTAGCCTTCAGCGCTACCTGAAAATTACACCCTGCCTGAAGTTACGTGTAGATATTTTATGAGAGGTGGTTCTACTACTGACATCGAGCTGAATGGGGGTGTGGGTGCTTGTAGCACATACAGACAAATAAAAAATCCGGGATTTTATACACAGATACAAATCTGCACAAAGTGGAATTTTTCCTGTACTCTGTTTTTCCGTATCTAAATCTGAAATGTGTTACTGGAGTACATTCAGCAGACATACTTTATATTTACTCTAGAGACTATGAGCAATGACTACAGAGCAATGTAAATACAAGCTAATACTGTTTAATTATTTAAGTAAGTTTTAATGAGACCAGAGTACATGAAAATACATGAAAATCTCAATGAGATTTAAAGCCTGTCGTTGTTAAGGCTGTTGAAGTTTTCTTCTGATTCAGAAGAAAGTTTCCCGCACCAGGCAACAAAATTTGCTCCGTTGTACACCTACTTGCCCATCCGTGGGACTCCTCATTTCCATGTTGAGTTCTCAGTTCTGGGTGGTGGAAGGGTCCAGGCAGTTGGGAAGATGGAAAGGGATCTTTTTTTTTTAAATACTGTGGAACTGGTGCACCCAAGTGGGTAGCATTTGAAAACTCCATTAGCAACTCAGTTGGTTCTGTTACATCTCGTTTTCAGCAGAAGGAGCATCTAAGCCTTTATATATTTTGTTTTAAGGTAACGGGTGTGACCTATGGAGACGACAGGTATCAGCATGCAGAGGTTCAGGCAGGATGGCAAAAGGTGTCCTGTGGGAGCCGTAGTGCTCTAAACCCCACAGTATCTGTGCTGGAAATGTTCAATAATTGCAGTTCACTGTGCAGGGTTTTCCCAAGACTGAGTGTATCCCGGCGGAACATAGGGGTTCATCCCAGAAAGTGGAAAAGATCTTGACTCGCAGAGATTGTTGCTGTAACCACTCATAAAGTGGCATTTTTAATTTTCCCCAGTGCAGTTCACATTGTTTTTCACTCCGGGGCAACAGTTTTACACTCTGTTTCAAACAGGGATTAATAAGGTATCCAGGGAAGAGCCTGTTGTTGGTGAAGAGTGCTTTGATCAGTTAATCCCTCTGTTTGGAGGGCTGTGTGTGAACTATACGGTGCCTGTAAGAACTCCTTCCAAAACTGGTATAAATGGAGTGGCTAACAAGCTTTAGCTGACCTGAACAGTGAAGAAGGCACTTAGTTCTTCGAGCAGTGTAGAGGATTAAGCTGTGCTCGTCCAGCGCATCTATTGTGAGGTGCCTGAAGCTAAAACCAGATTTTTTTTTACAAAAGTCATGATTACTTTCCCATAATCGTGCACTTACTGCATTCATTTTGGTAGTTTTGTTTCCTTTCAGAATGAACCATTCAGACTTTGTCAAGATGCACACACGTGCATTTCTGTGAGATTATTTCGCTCTCTGCTCCGCCATATACCTGAATGCTTTTGCAGGTCTATGGCTGAAAATACCTGGAGCAAAGGTGTCTCGGGTACAAAGAGTACATCCTTTGTACGTAGGAGTGAGCATCCCTTTGTCTGGGTGAAGGAGCATCCTTGGCTTATTCAGGAAGAGATCAGAATTTGTATTACTTCCCGCATCTCAGACGAGAATTTCCCGTTGCTTAAGTAAAGAAAAGTGACATGTCCTTTTCACGGCTTGCCACTCAGTAACGAGCCTCATCTGATTTTTGCACAGCTAGAAGACCCTGCTCCTTCACTCAAGAGGAACTGGTTTGCTGGCAATCATTTTTACCACTCTTCTCTCCTTCGTGGTGGCGGTGACCCAACCTGCCTCTGGTGTGCTTCCCAGAGAGCAGACCTCGTCACCAGCTGTCTGCTGTCTGCATGGACGGTTCTCGAGTCAAGTCTCAAAGTCTAGACTTTGAAAAGATTGTGTGTGGTTTTGTGTGATATCACAGAGATTTTTTTAATTGAGATTATTTTTTTCCCGGAGTCCACAGCCTTTACTTTTCATAGTAGAGTTCATCTTTTTACGATGTTTCTGCAGAATGAGAAATCTTTTAAGTCCAAAGGTATTTTTTCCTAAGGAATTGTTAATGGCATCTGTTAATAAGCTGATGTCTTTAAAGCACCGCATCTCCGTGTGAGCACACTGCAGTGTCTTGCTAGCTGCGAGTCTTCTGGCAGTCTAACACTTTTTCCAAATTCCATTATTCTTACAAAGCGTACTCTGGTGAATGTCCTGCTTTTCCTCTTAGGAGCCCTATAAGGATTCAGTCCTTTCCTGTGGGTGGGATCGAAGGGCTCTCACGTAGGAACAGATCGGGGCACGTAACGAGATGCTGTCCCTCAGAGGCTGTGCCCTTGCTGCAGGTTTATGCATCTTCTCTCACCCACTACCGGGCACGGTAAATGCAAAGTAGCTTCTTTATCTGAGAGAAGGGTTTCTGCAAATTACCTGGAAGGCTACAAGTGCACTCAGAAAGTTATAGTAGTTAACGCTTGTGCGTAAAACCCAGCGTAGGTGACAAGGCAGTTAGAGCAACTAGAGTATGAAGGGCTCCGGAGTGTCGGTTGAATCTGATCTACGATTAGTACAGCAGTTAAATCCTAACTGCCGCATTTTTCCTCAGGTGTGAAGCAGAACATCGCTGTATCCCAGATATGTGTTCAATTAGTGTTAGATTGCATCTGTGCATGAGCCGTAGTAAAACTGCCTCTTTTTACAGGGGCACAGTTGTATGAGTTAGCTGTCCTATGTGTAAATGCATACTTAAACCTACACTGGCACTTTATTAATCTCCACTCGGCAGCGAGCTAATTTGAGACTAGTCAATAAGGTGATATTATATTTTACAATTGATTTTTTCGTCGTCGTCTTCTTCTTCTTCTTCTTTTTTTAAAGTCATGTTAGAGGAACCTTCTTGGCTCTGCTTTCCAGCAAACTCCATTGATCCTTCTCAACCTAAACACTTAAAGTTCAATTTAACATTTAGGGAGTAAAAGGTCTCCAAAGGGACTCATATCCATTGATTTTGTGTCAGAGTTGAAGAGCTAAAGTTTAAAACACACTGAGCCTACAGGGTAAGGAAAGCCTTGTGTTGTGGAACCACGTGGAGCTGTGTAAACTCATTCTTCCCCTATTGTTTTTCTGTAGAGGTTACAATAAAAGCACTTAAAGAGAAGATCCGAGAATATGAACAGACCCTGAAGAACCAAGCAGAGAATATAGCCCTTGAAAAAGAACAAAAGTTACAAAATGATTTTGCGGAGAAGGAGAGGTGAGTGTGCTGCTCCGCGGCTGTGGGTATTGTAGAGGAGGAGAGATGTATTTTTCTGTTTAATCTTCCCAGCCAGGGCTCTCTCTTCGGTGTACTGAGACAGCTCATCTATTGAGCGATTCTGGCGATTTATGTGTTTGACACGGAATCATTTGATACTCAACTTTGCGCAGAAAAACAATCGTGAAAGCGTGGAAGGATAACAAGGACAGATTGTTTCTTCTCGGTAGCGTTGGGCGGGCTGTGTCACGTTCGGGAAGGTGCAAACCTGGTTTTATCCTTTTATTGTTCTTTGTGACACTAATCTTCCTGCGGTAGCCGGCGGTGGGATTCAGGCCGCTGTGTCCACGTGGTGTGTCACAGCACCGCGGTACAGCCTGCACACCCTGAGCTGGTTAGGGTCAAATGCTGGACCCAAGAGCTGGGGTAAAAGACACCTCACCCCTGCCCCTGTGGTAATGTCTAAGAGAGGGGATGCGCTCCTGAATTTCCCTGAAAAGGTTTGCCTGTCAGAGTTAAGAAGTATTGTCCTTATTTGTAATTGATTTTTGAAAGCATCTTGGATGTATTTCCCGTCTTCTGCGAATGAGCAGGGAATGTTTGTGTCTTGTAGGTTAGCGGGCAAACGAATCAGGCAGGACAAGTCCAAGGGTCGTAAGAGGGAGGGAGTTCGTTGAGGTTGCGGGTCCTGCCTGGAGAATTTCTTTCTCCCATGGAGAGTGACACAGAAGCTGTAAAACATTCAGCTTAACGTGGGAGCCATTCATCTTCGGAGAGCTTTTTAGTTGGTGTTTAAATTCAGGTCCCTGTAGGAAGAATCTACCGGTGAATGCTAAGCTTTTTTTGATTCATCAATATCTGTGGTTACTTTTTGGTAAGTAGCATGTGAGCAGTGGCTTTAATGAGTGTAATTCAGATATACTTAAAAACAAACTAAAATGGCAGGTTTGGGAATCCAAATAAAAGCGTGTCTAAGAGAGGCTTCGAGTTCTCAACCTCTATAATTTGGTACGAAGGGAACTGACGCATGTTTCTTGCTATAAATAGTTATTAACCTGGTCAGCAGCGCTGGAGAATAAATATATGCACCCTACGGAGTGCGAGTAGGATGCTGGTCGTTTCATAAGCCATTTCACAATTCTGACATGTGCAGAATGTCTTAAAAGCAATGCTGTAAAAGCAGCGGCTCCTGGGAAACGTTGGAGCAACTCCCGTTCAAAGCTGAGTTTTAGAACTCCTGTAGTCCGGCCTTTAGTGAAGAGCGTAGCAACGGTGTGGGCAGACGATGCTAAAATGTGTGTGACTGGCACAAACAAGAAACTATCACCTGTGGATGTAAGAAATGTGAGTGTGTTAAAGGTTTGCTCATGTTATCCGGTTTTGGTTTGAAATGCGTGTGTTTTTTAAAGAGTAGCTAATAATACTGCTGTGTTTGGCATCCACCACGGCTATGATGAAACAGCTGCTGCTCCTATTCACTGTATCAGTTATGGCAACAAATTTCTTCATTATGACAGTCAAATGGAAATGTATCATTCTTCTTGTACTAACTTGGTACAACAGAGGGTGCCTGTGACAATTTTCTTAATGTGTGTGACATTTCCAAAACAAATTATGCTCAAGAAAAGCTTCCACTAAAGTTGTCATTTATATAGCAGTCAGCTCGTGTATAATGTTCACAGCTTATGTTGTGAGGTGGCTACACTGTTAAAATTTTAATAAGTGGGACTGCAGAGTATGAACAGGATTGCAATGTGACGTGATTTATGGGCTCCGCTGAAGCACCTTGTAGCCTGTGTGCTCTTGTCAGTTGTCTGATTACAGCTGAGACATTGAATCACTCCATCTTCCAAATTTGCAAAATACAAATAAGTTGTTTAACGTGATCTCGAGCTCTGTTCTCACCTCTTCCCTTCCCTTTACAGAAAATTGCAGGAGACACAGATGTCGACAGCCTCGAAGCTGGAAGAAGCTGAACACAAAGTTCAAGCTTTGCAAACAGGTTTGGCATCGCTGTTCTGACCTATACCAGGGATGGGGCTGGAGCCGAGAGGGTGGGGATCGTTCGGTGCATCAGGCCTGCGTGTGAACCAGCTCTTGGAGCGCAGGGAGATCCAACAGCCGGAGCGTGCTTGTGAATCAGAGCTTCGCTTGGGCTTCACACCTTAAGCAAACGCTCGTGGTGTTGGTAAATACAGTGGACGAGGCCGAGCGTGAAGCACGTGCGGCTTTAGAGCATCGCTGCAATTCGAGCAGGCTGCAGAACTTCTCAGCCGCGCTGTGTTTTGTTCTAGTTTCACACATTTCTGAGCTGGGTAAATACACGTCATGATGTGGGTTCGGTAGGAACTCGGCTTCTACCAGCAGGTCTTGCCTCTTGCTTCCCTGCCATGAATTTTCATCTCCGTGTGCTTACAGATCCCAGGTCTGGACACGTTTGGTTTTGTTTACTATGGGAGCACAAGAAATTTCGTTCCTTGAATTACTGCAGTAAATATTTCAAATGAATAAGCGGTTTATAGGAAATTAATAATGTCTAGCTTTGTTAGGCAGAAACTGGGTATTTTTGCAATGTAAAAGAAATGGAAAACTCAGCAGCTATGTTTTTTTCTAAGCCAGAATGGTTTGCCTAGGTAGAAAGATAAAGCAAAGAATTTTTCATCAGGAGGTGTGCAGCGTTATTTATGGCTGAATAAAAGAAAAAGGAATAGTCTTTTTGCTTTTCCCTGCTGTTACAGTGCTGTAATGCTTCATGTTTATGCCTTTCAGCCTTGGAAAAAACCAGAACGGAACTATTTGATCTGAAAACAAAATACGATGAAGAAACTACTGCAAAGTAAGATTCCACTGTTTTCTTTCTATGTCTTCCTTCAGGGTACCACTGCTTTTTTTTTGTTTTGCATCTGTCTGCTGGAGACAGACGAGATGGAAAAGGTTCAGGAGTCCAGATTTGCTGGAAAACATGGTCATAATTTGGCCTCCTATAGAGACATTATTAGTTTTCGTATTTTCTTCCACCCAACAAGATACTTTTCCCAGCACACATGCTGCTGCATTCCTGGTTTTAGTCTCAGGTCCTGCATCTACTATAGATCTCTTGTACTATGTTATTGCTTGTATTTTCTTTCGAAATAGGGCAATTTCAGAAATAAGATTTTGCTGCGATCTTCTAATCTTGGTGAAAATAAAATTCGGTTTAGTGAAGGATTTCTATTTCACCGTTAAGCACCCTGATTCTTTCTGCTTCTGGGGTAGCGGTCATCACTCTGTCAGGTTCACCCCAAATTACAGAGCGTAGCGTTATAGGCAGATTTTTCTTGTTTTCAAGTAGAACGTGAAGATGGAGTCTCAAAAATATATATCCTTGTCTTCTTAGTGGCTAGTGTTTTCAATTATCCCCTAGTTTTATTAGCAATCAGTGCAGGAGGCAACAGAAGAGAGACAGACTTCTGCTGTTTTTCTTTGAACTCCTTCATATTTAAGAAAAATTAGTAATGAGAAGGAATTCTCATGATCAGCAGTTTTAAGCCCGAAGAGTCATTTCTGTGTCTGGAAACAGGGAGGGAAAGAGGAAGCCATTTCAGATGGGTGTCCCTGGCCTGCTGTTAAGGGCAGGGGTTGGAAGGTGCACATCACGTCACTGCACCCACGTCCCACGGAGCCCCAGCTTCACCTCCGCTTCCGAGCAGGCGGGTGCTGGGGTGAATGGAGAGGAAAACCCTGGCTCCTGCCCTTACCAGCCGTTCTGGTACAGGAGAGGTGGCTCGGGAAGGCTGTTGGCAGCCTCTCTGCAGGGACAAGAGGGGATGGATGGAAGGGGATGAGGGCTGGATGGGAGGAATGGCGTGGTCTCGGTTTTGTCTGTGGGTAAATGCTTTCTGGTGCGGCTCCTGGCAGGCTGGGTAATGCAGGTTTTTCAAAACCAGTCAAGTTGGCAACTTTTAATTTCTTGGTGTGGTTCTGCGAGCGTTGAGGATCCAGTGCCTCACTGAGTACATGGGGAACTTAGACCTTCCAAAATTCAACCCATAGTAGTTAAGAACCAGCGCTTGGACTTGAAACACTTTTTACATCGTTCCAAATACTCTTTTAGGTAAATTTTTGTTTTGTTCGCTAAGTCCGGTTTCCTTTGAGTTCCCATAAGGTGACAGAAGTACTTTGTTCCCTCGTTGATGTCACCCTTCTCTGAGAGACACCTACTAATGATGTTTCTGCTGGAGCCCTGAATTACAGCAGATTGTCTTGATGGTTTTTTCCTGCTTGTAACTGATGCTGGCGGCTCTGTTGCTGTTATTTTGTCTTGTGGTCGCCTCTGTGGGAGCAGAGATGAGGGCACAGTGGTTGTAGGCACTGAACCTAATAACCCCTCACCCTCTTTAATGTTTTCATTTGCAGAATAATCGCTTCATTTTTTAATACTGCTTCCCTAAGTCATGGCATTTATTTGATACTGAGCAAAAGACATCCTCTGAAATGTTTGTTTGCGTTTCTAATGTGTTTCATTCTTTTAGGGAGATTCATGCGGAAATATTTTTGTGTGATCTTGGTTACAATTCTTACCTAATATATATAGAATTACATAAAATTAGTAGCGTCTGCAGTAACAAGAAGTTTATTGTGTTCTGTAGCAGAATGATTACGGAGGCTGGGTCTCGAATACAGTGATCCTGGAGCTGAATCCTGAAGCAGACACTAAGCATGTACTTTATCTCCCAAACTAATGTACTGTGAAAACAAACTTGTAGGACCTAATAACAGCAGAAATATTTTATCATTGCTTTGGATATTTATGGCAGGAATAGTTCTTGCATAACGACAGTCTTCTGTAGCGTTTGGAGCCCAAATTTTGCAATATGGAAATCTAGAAAAACATGAAAAGGGAACTGAATGTAGGCAGTGAAATTGAGTCATCTATTTTAATTGTAAAAGCTGGGAGAAATGTTGAAAAACACCAATAAAACCGGTGAAAGACAGTTTGATTCTTTTCTAAAAAGAAACCCTCTTTTGATCTAAGTCTGAAAAGCTACTTGTATTGCCAATTTTAATTTTATGTTTTAAAAACATGTGATTTTTATCTTAGGCCAGAATTGTTAGTTTTACAGACGCTTATTTGACGCAGATGAATTGGAGTGCCTTCAGGAAAAAAAAAGATAATTGTCAATTTTTTAAAGCTAACAGTGCTTTTAAGATTTTTCAGTTCTGGAATAAAGCTGTCTTTCAACTTGTTGGAACTTTGAAAAATCTTTCAAACAAAAAAAGAAGCGAAAGAAACGCACAGTAAGAAGTCTTCAGTATCAGCATTAAGGAGTCTGGCTTTTGTCCTAGTGACTGGTTGTTGTGATCTTAAAGTTGGAAATCATTATGTCAACTTGTTTGTTTATCTTTTCAAAACATCCGCGGTCAAAGTACTACGTGCAAAGTGAGGTGCGGAGGTACCGTCCCAGCCTGATGCTGCAGGGCAGCTGCACATGAGACCGGCTGCTGAAATGAAAATCTTCCTGTCATCCCAGCCCCTAAAACTCCGCGTCCCTTTGCCAGCGAGCAGGTAGCGCGTGTGCGGCGGGAGCGGAGGTGCCGCCGTGCCCCTTCCCCGCCTGCCAGGGACCCGCGGGCAGGGCGCTGAAGGTGTTAATGACAAAAAGAAGTTGATTATGTGCAGTCATTGCAGTCTGTCAGCTGGGATATCAGAAGCTGCTTTTGACAAGATGGCAGCAGCAAAGTTTTCCATGTGTAGGCTTGAAGTAAAATGTAATTAGCCTTTATGTGCAGAACAAGGATCCATTGATGAATACAGCTGGTCTTTGTTTTCTTCTGTCATTGAGTGTGGGAGGTAAAAGTGTTCTTCTTCATGTTTATTAATACAAGATTCCTTAGACAAATGGCAAGCACAGTTTAATATTTGTTGGAACACAGAGGGGCTTGCCAAAACAGTTGTTGTGTAAGAGGATTTCAAGGTTTTCAGATTATAATCATCTCTGGGTTAAATAAATGAATGATTACTCTGCCTTTTTCAATTAAAGAGGCACATCCTCTCTCGAGGCCTGATACTGATTTTGTTTGCTGTCCCACACGTTTCTATCAGCAAACCTGGATTTAACCAACACTAATGAGTTTGAGCTGGAGATTCTATCGGGGCTGGAACCAAAAAGCAAACTCAGACTTGAGTTTCAGGAAAATTAAAGAATGTTGGGTTGGGTTTTTTTCCTAGTGCAGCAGACTTTTTTGTCTTCCTCCTCTGTAGAAAGAGAAACATTCTTGTGTGCATTTCCTTAGTTTTCAGGGGACAAACTGTTCTCCTTGCTAACATCGCTCTTTCACTTCTGGTTCGCTGCAGAGTCCGAGCAAGTGTTTGGGATTCCCAGCTGAGCGGTGAACGCTCCCAGCCAGAGCGGTTTAATTCCAGTTTGAGATCAATTCCAGAGCCACCTCTTTGCTCCGACCCCTCCTCTCCCCCAAGCTAAACGAATTCTAATTGGAAAAGGATCTTCGGTTGTAGCACATACAGTAGGCTTGTTACATTACTGTTAACATGTGGGCTGAGGCTCCCTGCCTTTGATGAAAGAAAATATTGAATTTCACTGAAATGCTACATTTTTACCAGTAAACGTTAAGTAGTCTTGTGAGGATTTTAGGTACTGCCCCCCCTCCTGCCATAAAAAGCCTTCATAAACAACACAAAGCAAAAAAATATTTAAGTTAAGGACGTCAGTCAAAGCAGATCTGCTACCAGTTCGGTTCCTTGTGCGATTTTCTGAAAGGTGCAGACTTTTTGTTCTTCTAAAAGTATCGCATGCCTAGAAAATGCAATGGGGAAGGAGGAGGTTTTCATATTTACTCGAGTAGTCATCTTAAAACAACTACTTTCAATAACTTGTAGAAAAATACTTTGCCTTCCGGTCTGTGAAGCAGAGAATTGTCCTTCCACAGGTTAGATTATTTTATTTTTTCGGCAGCACAGCTAAGGGTGACACAGCAGGACACATTTGTGTAGCGTCATGAAGGCCACACACTGGTGCAATATCCCAAATTACCCCACCGTATAGATCCAGTGGACTTATTTTAATCCTGGGCTGCATTTTAATGAAAACTAAATCTGGAAATGAACAGAGTGTGGTTGATGAGAGCGCAGTCTAGGAGCTTTGCTGTACAATAGAGTTTTTCTTTGTTTTAGGGCCTGAACTGGAAAACTTGACTCAGAAAATTTCAATCTCAGTATTTAATGCTCCTTTTCTTGCAGTGGTCGTAGACCTCGGGTCAGCGAGGGTGGAGATGCCGGGGTGGGCACCGTGCACGTGTCTCTTACAGAGGCCTTCCCCGCCCTGAAGAGCTTACGGCATGAGATCATGGCAACGTAACAGAAGTTAATGAAACAAATAGGTAGAAGCTCAGGAGTGGGAGGACAAAGTAATGCCTATTTTCATCCCTACATCCTGCTTGAAAATAAATCCTCAAGTAATCTGCACCAAGTCAGAGGTGGCTGACAGATGGGGAGTGCTGAGGCCGAGGCAGGCGATGGTGTCGGGCAGGCAGGAGGGAAGAGCTCCTCATCTCACCTGCACACAGGCAAGGCACTCGAGTCCCTGGTTGTGGGGAAATAAGAGGGTTTGGGGATTAGACACCAAAAATACCGTAGCAGAAGGGGATGCCTGTGTTGTTTGGCTGTTTTGGGTGAAGGGTGCTCCTCTTCCTGCTCATCATCAGATCTGTTCTCCAGGCATCAGTGTAAAGTTCTAATGATGTGGCGGGGTAGGATTGGGCTCGAAGGCCCTGTAGTTTTAGAGAATTCCTGAAGAATTATTTCTGCCTAAAGTTACGTGATGGAGTTGGAGTTCGAGTATTCATGTGGAATCTTCTGTTACATTGGGGCAAATCTCAGTTAACTTGGACTTCAGGGGAATAATTCCCAGTATAGAGTGAGAATTGAATTTGGCCTATGAATTATTTACTGTAATTTTTTTTAACAAATCTTTCTTGTTTAAGTGCTGGCTGGTACCAGTATATCACTTCTCAAATGTTGTAGTCTTCCATTTTGACGGTGCTCAGGGTCAAACTCAGTAAAAAATAAAGTCGTGCTCCCTCCAGCATCACATAATTACTGTGATAGATGGTCTCAAACGCTGCTTCCCCCCACTGAGCATGAAATACTGTAGTTAGGGTGGTTGTGTTGTACATGACATGTAATAGCTTCTATTTGCTGTGCCTTTAAGGTCTTAAAGTTTCCTATTTCCTGTTCTTTTGATGAGTCATTAACTTCTAATGCTTGTCTCTGGAATTATTGCTGTATTTAAAGTGATTTCCCTAAAAAACAGGAGATGGAGAACTTCATAGGCCGTGCCTGTTACAGTTTTTTCTCCTCTTAGATTTTCTAGTCATGCTGCCATCAGTGAAACCCCAGGAGTAGTGGTAATGGGGGCGGATGAGAAACCAGGGAAGATGTTACAGAGAACTAATTTTTTTACTTTTTTAACAGAAAAAAAGGAAGACTAATTGAATTTCTTAAATCTTACCAAAAGCTCTGTCCGTGTTTCACATTTTGAGATATTTGTTAAAAGTTTTGATTGTGCCTTACATAAAACTCAACAGGCTGAAAGGCACGATGTGACATTAACATTTTGCTTAAAAACCTAGAAATGAATGAAATGCTTTGGAGATCTGCTTCTGATTTTGATCAAAAGCTCTTGTGTGAAATAGGGCTTGAAAGTCCATGTGCAAAGCAGCCTTTTTTTGTCAAATTTCTGGTTCAGCCTACAGTGAAACCAGAAAAGCTGCAAGATGGTGTGGTGTGGGGAGTGAATTACAGTGTTGCCATAAAACACTTACAAAGGTAATTACTCAGTAACACTTACAAAGGTAATTACTCAGTGAATACTGAGTGCTTGCTTTGAAATGTTTTCATTAGCCTTTACTCTTGGGTAGGGAAACTGAGGCATGAGGAGTAACCGTGATGCTCAAAGCCAACAAGCCTGGTCTTGGCTGGAGTCTAGAAATATGCAGACGTGAGAATCATAAACCACAAGCTGGCAAAAAGATTTTTTAAATTTTTAATTTCTCAGGGTGCATTTCTGAGAACTGTGTATAAAACGGAGCGTTTGGAGTCTGTAGGAGTTAGTGCTGTAGCTGGGCTCTGTTGTCTCTTTTGTAGGACTTCTAATGAGTACAATTAGTTAATGTAACTTTTTGACAGCACAGAAGTGCCCTAGGTCCTTTCAGGATTTTCTTTGTTTGTTTTTTAACCTCAAGTGAGACTGTTCAGTTCATTTTTTCAGTATAGCCTAAAAGCTGGTGTTATTTAACAGCCCAGAGTAGAAAAAAATAGCCTTAGGGTATTCCAGCATATTCTAGTCATCGCCCTGTTATCTATAACCTTGGATTGACATGAGATCCTTAGATGAAAATCTTTAAATAAATGCAAAGTACTGCATCAAAGGGCCTTCCGCTACTGTGCCAGCCATGATGCTGTTGGTCACCCCGAGCGTGGCTGCAGCCACGGCTCCTTCCTGAGCATGAAACCGGATGGAAGGGGCTGCAGCATCCCTGGTGCGTGGCTCTGTATGAGATCACAGCATCGCTGTCCTGTCTCTCCTCGCTTGATCTTGCTGGAGCCAAACCTCTTCAGGCTATCGCAAGCTCCCTCAGTCTGCTGAGCAGAGGGACCACCAGCAGGTTCCAGCAGTCCCAGCAGACACTGGCTCTCCCTGCGAGTCCCACAAAAGGGCAATCCAGGTTTTTGAGCCATCTTGCCACAGTAGCGCATTCTGTCTGTAACAGCTGAACTCGGTAAGGTGCCCGGGACGGCTCTGTGAGGAAGAAGAGGAGCGAGTTAAGGGAAGGAGCACCCATCATGCAAAGGCACATCTGCCCCTGAGCATGGACGAGGTTCTTGGGCTTCCATGTCCTGGTCAGCTAAGCTCAGTTTTCACACAGCCCTTTCATGTGTGTCTGCAGTTAATAATAGTCTCATTTTTTTTTAATGCAAAGCAGCAAATCAACAGAGTTATTTTGGTACAGTACCACTTTCTTGGGAGGTCTTGTCTGTGAAAGCAAGTAGGGCACGTGGTGCTGCCATGGCTCCTCCAGCACAGCCACTGCTGGGCTGGGATGCTGGGGAAGGCAATCAGGATAAATCCTTGAATGATCAGAAACAAATGGTTCATGGGTTTTCAGTCGCGACCCGCCGTGTATCGTATGCGGGTGTGGTGGGTTACCTAGTTCCAGTCACAAAGCAAAGCTCTCCATCAGGCTCCACGTTTAACTGGCAGTTCCTGCAGCAGCTGTCCCTACCTCGCCACGCGCGCACTGTGCCGGCTTCCCTTGCTGACACCTACCTGAAACTCTCCTTGTGCTCTTTAGATGGATTCCAGCTGCTTTTCCTGCTCCTGTGTGATGAGAGCACGGGTGAAAATTGAGTCAGGTGCTGTGTGTTGTGCTACCTCAGTTACTGGAAAGAGATGGCTGTCCTGAGCAAGGATGGAGGTTCGGGAAGCTTTGTAAGATCCCAAGCACTGAAACTCTTTGTCCTGAGAAACAGTCCCTCTCCTGCCTTCATCTTCACTTTGGAAAGGCACATGTTTGCTGTGAGAGCTGGACCAGCTCTCCCGTGTGCCACGCTGTTTCATACAGACAGCTTTCCAGGGCTGGCATTTGGGTTTTTTGCCTCTTCCAAGGACGGGGAGGTGTGTGCTGTCACTGTCAGTGGCATATATCAGACATATCTGTGCCATATCTGGCACAACCCTTAGGGATGTGTCCCTGTGCTGTCTCCTCATTAGACTGGTTTCTCAGCCTCTCATTGAATATGCCTGAATGCGTCTGATCCCGTCCGTGCCTTAAAATGTAGCTGTGACGCCACAGCCATGATCCATCTTACTGCAGAAGCAGGGATGTTGCCCTCCCCACTGTTGCTTTAAAGATAAAAGCTATTTCTGTTTGGTGTTATCTATCAGGAACTTCGGGATGTTCACATTACCCAGGGTAAAGGTTACAGGATGAAGGCCTGTGCCTGCAGCACTGTACGGGTCATCCCTGCTGCCTTCACCGGGGCTTTAAACCTTCGTTATTTCTCCTGCCCACCCCCGTGTACATCTTTGCCTTCCGTTTTAGCCCTTACCCTTGATGCCCGTGGCAGAAGCAGAGCTGGGGGGAAGTGTCTCTGTTGGCATGATGTGCAGGACACCCTCAGCACTTGCACCTCTGCCCCACGCCCTGGTTGCAGGAGAAAAGATGATTTTGGTCTGCAGACTCGGAGCAGTTTGGGCGGTGATCCAGCCATGAAGTGGTGGCCCAGACACGGTGGCATTTCCAGTAAATCAGGGAAGCAGTTGCAGCTTGGAGCAGGTCAGCGTGCGGGTTGGCCGTGCTGCCTGCAATGCCAGGGGACACGTCCTGTCTGGTGCAGCCCCTTCTAGGCATCCTGGAGACATTGCTTAATGGCACCTAAGAAATATTGTCTCATTTACGTACCCTCTGATCTCAATTAAAAGTCAGCTACACCGCGTGGGCCTGCGGTTTTGTGTCACAGAAAATACCTGGTGTGACAAAACTGCATCTTATTATCTTGATGAGATTTTTTTTTAAGCGAATAAGATTTTTGAAATACTGTCTTTGAATAGGAAACTGAGAATGCCAAATGTAAGGAGCTAGGAACCAGGATTGAGCACTAATTCAGGGATTTGGAAGAGAAGGATGTTGGCCAGCTCATGGAACAGAAGGGATAAAGCAGGGTGGTGGAGACACTAAATCCAAGAAAAACAATGGGCAACATGCAGGCCTGTTAATAACTTCATTAGCATTCATGTAAAGCATTAAATAAACAAATGCATTTACAACCCTGTAAGCCTGATATTATTAACCCTTGACGTTTCTCCAGTGTGTTTCTGCAGGAGCAGATGACAGCGAAGGCGGTGGTTTTGTCCCTGGGGTGGCCTTGCCTCCCTTTTTTTTAACATGTTGAAGAACTGAGTGGCAGGGAGATGGGGCATGTGGGGGCCAGGCCGTGTCACAGCAAGGATCCAAACAAAGAAATCAGATCAGTGGCTAGCAGAAAGGACAACTTCTTCTCTCATTTCGCTGAGATGCAGCTTCTTGATGCCCCAAGTAACCCCTAGCTGATGGGATCTTGCTTGCAAGTTTTAAATGCCTGTTAGTAACAAATTTTGAGTGAAAAATGAATTTGAGTGAAGCGCCGCCTTAGGGTTACTCATCTTGTGTAGCAGTTTTTCAGTGGCTTGTAGTAGATGATCTCTGGTTACTTGTGATCACCAGCTGTACAACCTGTCTTCATTCCTCCCTCAAACTAATGAACTTTCAGCTGAACGGTGTATTTTGTTTTCCTTTTATTTGTGAGGGGTTTTAGGCTCGTCTGGACTTGATTTGTTTTGTGCTGGCTACTAGGCATAAATCTCCTCAGTTCCCTGTGGGCTGCACGAGCTAGATGATACACCTGCCCCCCTCCTCCTCCTCTGGATGAACTCCGGTGGTTCAGCCACTCGGAACCTGGATCGCTGGCATGAAGTCAGTCTGGTTTCCAGCTATCCTAACAAGCACATATAAAAAAATAAATACAGAAGAAGTGCCAGGGCAGCTTGTGTCCAGTGGCATACACACATTTTCTTCCCTTTTCCTTCCTTCGATTCAAAATTCAGGGAATAACGAATCTTTCTGTTATGGTTAGTGCTAAGCAGAGTTGCAGGGGAGGATTGTGAAGCAGGTAACTTCCTCTGCATGGTTTCCTCAAGACATTGTCTTTACTGATGTTTCATTTCCTGTGTATTTCCCCATTTATGGTATGTGCATTATTACCCTGCCTGCAGACGGGGGTTCTATCAGGCAGATAACCTGAGGGGCACATGTGGCTTTCATAAAAATATAACACCCGTTTCCATCACTGTGAGCCGTGTCATCTACCAGTTGGGTTGCCATAAATTGCTGTGAGATGCACGCAGCCTTCACCAGTGGTGAGGAGAGCATAACTTAACCGCAGAGTAACTAACCATCTTAATAAATCTAAATCCACTCTTTGCTGGAGACACTTCAGGGAGAGCAGGAACAATTTCTCCAGCCTGTTATCCCACGTGGTCCCGGGAATGTAAAGGGTAAGTAGAGCTGTTCTGTGGAGAGATTCCTATACCCTGCTCTGTGTTTCACCCTCTATGTTTGGGAATCTCTGTCTTGTATAAAACAAATAAGAAGCGCTGCCAAGCAGCTGGTTTTGCAGCCAGAGTGCCCAGCATCCTTGTTCAGGGCCGTCATTAAAAGATTTCATGAAACAGCCTTAAAAATGAAAAGTTTCCTTTCTGAGAGAGAGAGAGATAATTGAACTCATTGATTTGTTTCACGGTTTGTTTGCCCTTTCATTCCCTTCCTGAGGTGCTGTTTGTTGAGGAATGTCTCCAATTGCCAGAAAGACAGTGGGGTGTCTAATATTTCCCCGCCAGCTCTCCTTTCAGCCAGAGCAGAGTACTGTGGCAAGCCTACGATATGAATTTTTAATGCAGAACTTTATAACATAGCCCTTGCAGCACGGCTGCACTACTCTCTTGAGCTTTCAGATTTAATGCTCTGATGAACAGAGCACAGACTTGGGGCATTCGACAGCAGTCAGAATTAACCCCTACGTTACCGAGTGTGTAGCAGTTAATTTCCCTGTAGATTAATACAGATGTGGGAGGAAAGATTCCAGATACCCCTGCATTGGAAAAGTATTGGAATAACTTGGAATGTGACTCCCAAATTATGTGGTGTATTTTCCCTCTTTTGCTAATAATGGGAATTCTTAAGGCTATTTACTTTTCCTGGGCTCAACAATGATGCAGTCGTTCCGTATTGGATTAAAACAACGCTGCCTTGCCCACTGTCTGAGCTCTGATAATGACCCATGCTGGTAGGCTAGCTGTCCAAAAAAGGGGAAAAAATTAAATTAGCTCTGTAATGCATCATTGTAGATTAATTTGCCATAGGAATGCTCTTCCAGATCGTATCATTTAGTTGTTTATGCCAGGAATCCTGGTAGTTTATCTGAGGGGATTCTGCTCTCTTCAGAGGATGATGTTAACTAGGTGCGGATGTTCCTGTTAGTCTATCACCTTATTTACCTGGCGAGAAGTGCCGAGCCCAGCAGTGTAGAGAAGCAGTCCAAATTATTACTCTTCAGGGCATTAGCACATCTTTGTCAGCGTGGAATTTCATCTGTCATAAAGCTGCCTGTTCACCTGGCTTGTTTTAGTGTCTGGACTTACTACTCTTCTGCAGTCTCAATAATAATAATTCTGCTTTACTGCAGGTAGTGCCACTGTGCCGTTCATCGGCTTTTCTAAACCGTCCCTTAACTTATTAAACAATACCGGTCCTGATGTATAATCTGGAGGATATTGCTCTTAAAATCCTGTAAATTCTGTGTAGTCTTTGCCTTTTTCATAGAGGATTCTTCTCGGCTGTAGAGCGGGACACAGGCAGGACCAGCCTTGTCGGGGACCTCGGCAGGGTTTTGTCAAGAGAGAAATGCAGCATTTGTAGCATTAACTTTGATAATAGAGAAGCCTGGTGTATTTAAACTGTGATAGGACTGGTGTAAGCCGGAGAGAATTCGACGGGACACAGAACATGCAGAGGTGTTAATGGCACTTGAGAGAAAGAGAGGAGTTTGTACTCTGGTGGTGTTAAAGCATTTGCCTTAAACCCTTGCGAATGAGACACGCAAGTTGTTCTTAACTGATACCACGGAAGTACATTTACACGTGTTAATCATAAATCAGCATCTCTGCTTTGGTGCGACACTTACACATTTGTTTCAGATGAGGTTTTCTAAGCAACTTGTCTTATTGATTATAGACCTAAGATTGTCTTTACTTCCTCCACTGTTATTACTGACTCATGAGATTAAGGTTTTCAAGGCTCGTTACTAAATGCAGAGAGATCTCGTTTCATTCAGCAGTTCTAGGCATCTATTAACTTTACTTCTATAAAAAAGCACAGTATTTTGGTAGAAAATCTAGTTTAAGACTCTGTCTTATGGAAAGGCCACTCCTGTGTTCATGTCCTGTACTGGTAATTAGCTCTACATCTTATTTTTGTTGTGTCAAGCACACTACCTAAAACAAGGCTGATGACTCAGTTTAGCCAGATGTAAAAAGGGCACACGGGGCAAGGCAGCACTTTATTAACGTGGATAATCTTTCAGTCCTTGGACAGAAAAGTGGAAGTGCTGTTCTGATGTTTGCATTGTAGCCTGTAAAAATAAATGTACATAAATAGAAGTACCTAAAATGCATTTGCTGACCATTCATTTGGACAGTGCCATCCGTTAGGTCATTCTGTGGTGACTGCGAGTGCTCTTCTTTCCTGGAGGTTACACCAAAGAAAAAAAGAGGCATACGGCGTGTGTCAGAGTGGAAATGCTGTGTTACCCCCGACTGCCCCGTAGCGTGGGCATTCGAGCTCGCTGGAATGGGCAACTCGAATCATTGCGGCATTTCTCATTGTCTTACCTGTGAGGAGCTTCAGTGTGGGAGTCTTCTGCTTTTACTGAGCCAAAGGGGAAATATTTATTTAATGACTTGTAGCTGATTTTTATATGCATAGTGGTAAAGTTGAGGAGCATGACTCATAGGAAGTAAAAAGATCAACAAATTCAGTGCATTTAACTGTTTCAAGTTCCTCGCCACTGTCTGTCCCATTTGGGGGAAGGGAATGAAGACTGCAGAGGAGCAAGAGGCAGAGTCTCCCAGCCTGAATTCCAGAGACGCTTCTGCCTCGTGCTCCCTGCTGGACCCAAATCCTAGTGACAAGCAAACACGGGGTCTTCTAGAGGCTCTCAACTTAGACACTTACAGGAACACTCACCTTCTGTGGCTTTGAAGTTTGCCTGCATGGCCAGAATGATCTTGTCCTGTTACTGACCCAAGATAAAATGTTGATTTTAGGTTTTTTTTAATTGCATGCAATCAGAAGAAGGTAGCGGCTGTACTAAGTTATGCTTTTTAATCACAGATCTTGATGGTGAGATATGCAGGATCTGAATCAGGAGGCACTATCTGGACTTGCTTAAACTTGAGGCTCAAAACCAGAACTGATACAAGTTCCGCTTTTAAAAATGCAAGTAGATGACTGGAATGGCTTATATTTCTAGGGCAGAAGTTGAAATAATGAAATTGCAGCAGAGTGCATGGTACTGGCGTCTTTGAAGATCATGGTAAGAAGGTATTCCTGAGTAACATCCAGCAGCTCTGTTAATAACTTCACAGGCCAGGGCTGGTTTGGGTGTGTGGAGCCAGGAGGGAGATGTGCGTTAGCCTTGCGACTCGCCATCGGAGTGTGACGACAAACAGCTCCTGCTGTGTGAATGCTCACAACTGACAACTCATTTGGTGTAGCCGTTTGCCAGTTTAATGGCTTAAGCAGCTTAGTTTTAATTAAACAGCAGCTTCTGGGTATGATATCAGAGAAAATAATGTTCTACTTAAAGCGGAGTTGTTCTCTCTTGTCCCGAACTTGCTGAAGATACCAAGAGCTTCTCTATTTCAGCGTTCAGCGAGTGTGTTGTCTGCCACTTCATGTGCAGGATTTGTTTGCAACAGAGCCCCTTTTGGGGAAGTGGATGAGCCTTAAGCTGTGAGTTAAGTGCGTTGCCTTGGTGGCAGCACGTGTTCCTTGGGCAGGGAGAGCTCCATCCCTGGCCTGCAGTTCCAGATGTGTTCCATCCCAGAGACACGTAGGCTGGCAGAGCCCTCACCCCTTTACCTAAGGGCTCTAGGAGTGGAGGACTGGGAGCTTGATGATAAGGGGTTAAAGTTCCTGCCTCCTGTCAGAAGGTGCAGCTAAGGTGAAGACAAAGCAACTGAGAATCTGTTGTAGCAGAAGTGGGTTTTTTGTGGTGTCTCTGAAATTAATTTCATAGAGAGTAAGTGACTGTCAGGAAAACCAGTTGTGTCCTTTGCAGATCATTCCCTAGTACCTGGAGTTGTGGAGTCTTCTTCTCTGGAGACTTTCAAAACCCACCTGGATGTGTTCCTGTGCAGCCTGCTCTGGGTGAACCTCCTTTGGCTGGGGGATTGGATGAGATCATCTCCAGAGGTTCCTTCCAACCCGTAGCATTCTGTGATTCTGTGAAGCTGGAAATTTTTGTTGGATGGTTGTGCTGGAGGTGGTAACCTTGTCATCTTCAGGAGTCATTTTCCTAGTTCCAGAATGCGAGTTGGGTGGGGACAGCAGAGGAAGGCGGCATTGCTACTTGCAGACACAGTTCCTTTTCTTAATTGTGCTGCTTTTCAACTGATATCTTTTTTAAAAGTCTTTTTTTATTTTACAAGAACTGAGCTCTGTTTTAAAAGTCTTTTTTATTTTACAAGAACTATGTGGCGTGGGATCACTGTACTCTTTGGCTGATGTTCTTCACTTCCTCAAAGAGGATGGCGTAACGTGAACTTCTGCACAGCAGATGAAGATTTAACACTTGGACTACTTCAGATTAGACCTGTAACATCATGTGTAGAGAACCGATTATAAACGGCCTGGATCTCAGGGTTGTGCCGTTTGATTTCTGGTATCTGGCAGTGTCAGCCCCAGCACGCGTTTCCCTGCTACCTGATCCCTCGGTGTGCTGAGAGCCGGGAGCTCCAAATAAGTCAAAATACCATGCAGGAATGTTTACACCTTCTTTATTTCTCCTTTTCAGTTCCCATCCCTTCCTCTTCAGTCCTCGCATACTATGAAAGTCTGATGTTACACCCATGTTAAGAAAAATGAGGAGGCGACCGGAGGTTTTTTGAGGTTAAGAATGTAATAAAAAATCCAGAATGCACAAGGTTTAGTTCAAATTGTGCTTATTGGGGCAAGTACTTCACATCTTGAACTAGAACCTCTTGAGACTGATACAGCCTAGCATTGTCTGATTTATTTAATCACATTTACATGAAATCAGATAGATTCATCAACAGAGAACATCGTGAGCAAATTGCATGAAGGCATTACTCAACAGAATTTCTGGCTTTGATAATAGAAAAAACACTGTAAGTTTTAGCTGGCAGAGCTGCTGGTTTTAGCTCAATAGCAGATCATCCGCAGAGGAAATGAGGACCAGAAGGCTACTGCTATCTGTGACTTCTCCTTTCGTTCCCTGCTTGATAAGTAGGTGTCCAGACCCCCTGCCACTGAGCCTGAAGGACATTGTTCGTTAGCCCGTAGCGGTGGGAAGTGCCTACGCGGAGGCAGGAAGGAGCGACCGGCGCTGCAGTTTGTTTAGGAAGATAAGTGACGGTCTCCACGTTTGGAGAAGGAAATGTTTCCGTGTTCTTGCTCGCTGCAGACTCAGGCTGGCCGCCGAGCTGTCCTGCCAGCGGGGCCCACCCTGGTGCGCTCTGGCCTTCCCCATATTGTGCACAGATTGAGGCAGAAAAGTCCTTTCTTAACATGCAGCTTGAACCTGTAACTGGTGGCTACTCAGTCGCGTGTACATAAGCTTCTTTTAGTTGAATAAAATAAACAGCAAGTTAGTATTTGTTTATGGGCCATGGGTGAACGGATTCATTTCTATGTTCCTATTTCATTAATTATTTGGGGGAAATGCTGATAATTTATTAAAAGTAGAACTGTAGTCCCAGCAAGGGGGTAGGGATTAAAGTTGTAATTTTGATTATTGCTGGCAAAAAATATGCACGCAAAGTGGCACATAGTAAATAATCAGCAGCGTTTTGTTAGTTACTCCCGTTTGCAGTCTTTCCTTGGCTGTACATAAGATGACAACATATGTTGTGACTTTCTGTGCAGATAGAAAAAATTCACCCATCGTGTCTCATTCTTTTGAGAATGGTGAAGACACAACATTGTTGTTCTGACCATGCAGGTACCCAGAGCTCCCGAATGGTGCGTTATCGGTCTTTCGTCATCTCGGTGAATCGAGGTTCTTGTCGCCAGTCACAAAAGGAAGATAATGCAGAGACCTTCTCAGTGTCATGTGCTTCAGAGCTTCTGTTGTAAAGCAGTTTATCCCTTTTTTTCCAGAGCTATCTACTTTTAAGGGCTTTGTTTTGTACGCGCTTGCAAATACATTTGCTGCATGCATTAGTCATTTACAGTACTTAGATCCTGTACCTATTAAATTGTTAACATTTGGAGCCAGCTATAATTATCTTTTAGTATGATTATTTTTAATGGGCATAGTGCTTGCTTTCCTCTCTAGCTTTCCTGAGCATTTGAGGCATCTTTAAGGTGTCTCTTGCACTGAAGCGGCCGTCTCCCATTTCTCTTTATACTGTTTGTTTTCTTATCTTCTAAAATACTGTGATCGCTAAGACTCTTCTGTCTGCGTGAAGTTTTCGTTTCTCTTGAATATCTAAAATGGACATCCCAGGGAAAAATGGACCTTAAAGGCATGGCTCTGGAGAGTCACCAGCTTCCATGAGTTCTTTGCATTCAGTGCCTCAGAGAGCTGCTGTGGCTGGACGCCCACCCTGCGTGAAGCAGCTCTATAAACCTGATGCAGATATCATCAGGGATATCATCTGGGAGTGCTGGTGGACAACAGGCTGACCGTGAGCCAACAATGTGCCCTTGTGGCCAAGAAGGCCAATGGCATCCTGGGGTGCATGAAGAAGAGTGTGGCCAGCAGGTCGAGGGAGGTTCTCCTCCCCCTTTACTCTGCCCTAGTGAGGCCACAGCTGGAGTCCTGCATTCAGTTCTGGGCTCCCCAGGTCAAGAGAGACAAGAAACTACTGGAAAGAGTCCATCCAGTGCAGGGCCACTAAGATGATTAGGAGACTGGAGTATCTGCCATACGAGGAAAGGCTGAGAGAGCTGGGGCTGTTTAGCCTGGAGAAGAGGAGGCTGAGGAAGGTTCACATCACTGCTTATAAATGTCTAAAGGGCAGATGTCAGGAGGATGGGGCCAGACTCTTCTCACTGGTGTCCAGTGACAGGACAACAGACAAGGGCCACAAACTCGTAAACAGGGGGTTCAACCTAAACATCGGGAAGTACTTCTTTACTGTGAGGGTGACAGAGCACCGGAACAGGCTGCCACAACAGAGAGCTTGTGGAATCTCCATCTCTGGAGACATTCAAAACCCTTCTGGACATGTTCCTGTGTGATCTACTCTAGGATCCTGCTTTGGTAGGGGGATTGGACTTAGATGATCTTCAGATTCTCTGTGATTCTGTGACCATTTGATAGAGGTGCTTGTTGGTTCTGATACCTAAAATAATATACGAAATTGTAGTTGCCAGAAGTAGATACCAATCACTGGCTGTTCCACTAAACGTTACTTTTCTCCGTGTTCCAGTTAGGAACAGGGCAGTTTCCTTCACTTATAAATAAAAACTTGGAAGCCCTATAAACCAGCCCTTGATTGTTTTTTCTGATGCCTTATTTGAATTTTCTTGTATCTGAAACCATGAAAGCTAGAGCTGCTTGACTTCAGCATTAATTGCCCTTTTTTTCTAGTGCTTGTTGTTAGGTGGGGAGGCTGGAGGGAGGGAAGGATGATCATGTTGGTGGTGGTGGTGGTGTTCACATCTAGGGGACTCTCCATGGACAGACATTTCTTTGAGCTTCTAATTAAGATACTGTGGATCTCAGAAGTGGTGGAAGGCTCCTGGCTATGCCCAGTGTGGCCGGTCACGCTGCAGTAGCGTTAAGTGAGCTCTGTGTTGGTGGTGTAGATCAGGGATTTTTTGCAAATTCCTTCAATTCCACTGGTTATTGCTAAGAGATCACAGAAATAACTGATAGAGGCAACCACTCATAAACTGTCGATGTTTCATCTTTTGATGGAAAACTCCGGGTAGTCTGACAGTTAGAAAGGTTACAGAGGACTGCTGTAGATCCCCTGGCGTGTCAGTTTTAGCTGGGACTTGATCCTTTTAACCCTGTTGGATACCTACCCCTAGAACAGCAATGACTTTCTTGTCTTGTCTATTCATTGCCTTCATACTGTCATAGTTGCTGTTGAGGTTTTAAATATACAGTATCTTGATGTTAAGCATGTCGGACCAGCTTAACTCATCAGAAAACCATTTCGGTACAGGGCTTGTTGCTGATAATGGGTGTACTTTTGCCCTCTCCACTGAAAGACGGTGGCCACTAAATATAGCAGAGCGAGCTATTTTTGATTATGTAACATCTCTATCTGTCTGTACTCTGATTAAATAATCTATTTTCTTGGCAAAGGAGTACGAGTTAATTTTCTATTATTGATCAAAAACATATTTTAGCAGTGATACGGATGGCTTATTTGTCTCGCCGCCTGCTGGATTGATTTTTGTCACCGCCTTGCCGTCAGCGATGCCACGGCACCGCGCTGGCGCGGAGCGGAGCCAGGCAGGGCGCTGGCAGTGGTGAGGGGTGCCGGGCACATCCCCACTCTCACCCGGGTCCGTATTTAACAATCTTCCTCTGTAAGGTATGGTAGATAAGCCTTGCTTTTCCTCTTAACACTTTTTGTTACTGTTTTTCGGTGAGTATCTTGTGTTTTCAGCGAATGTGTTGCCCAGTATCTGTATTAACTAACCTTTCTTATTTGACATTTCCCCTCACACAGTTTTTTCCTAGTTAATTCCTGTTCCCTTGTATTTCCTACCTACATAACATTGGTATTGTTGTAAGGTTAGCCGTAGCAACTACCCTAAAATAAGCTACGTGGCCAGGGCCCCTGAAAGACTTCATTATTGACCATTTCTGGGAACAAATTTAAGGAAAAACATCCCTGGATTAAATTAACGAGCTTTGCAATGTATTCATGCATCCCGCCCATATTGGCCCTCCCCTCCCGCACACCTTCTTTGTGTATGTGACAGCTGGGTGGTCTTATTTCCAATATAACATCAAATAAACTGTTGTTGCACGCTTCAGCCCATGGCTTGGGAAGATGGTGCAGCTCCAGCAACGTGCAGGCGGAGGGGGCAGGAGGCAGAGCTGCGTGCAGCTCGAGGGGCCAGCAAGTCTGGCCCCATCCTCTCTGTTTGTATAACACTTCAGAAGCAAAGTAAGGTTCCCTGAATTGCTGATTTACTACTTAATGCCATAAAAGGAGCTAAGCCTAGAGAAAATAGCAGAAGACTAGATAGGCTTTATTTGGAAAGTTTAAAACTTTTACACGTACGGTGCAGGAGGTGATGGCACAAACAGCCCGCGTAGGGTGGAAGAAGGGGAAATGCCTCTGCTCTGGGGCTGTGCAGTGTACAGTGCTCCAGACAAGTACCCAACTGGACCTGCTAAACTGAGGACAGAGAAGCTGCATCTTTGCAACTGGTGCATCTTCCCAAGGTGTCCCATTGAGCACAGAGCCTGGTGTGCAGGTCCACAGCCAGCCCACATGGCTGGCTTGGCAGCTTGTGGATCAGCCCAGCTCACCAGATGAGACCACAAAGCTGGGCAGAGGATGTCACATCTGGAGAAACGTGGGTGCTGCAGCAGGAGGGAGAGGGGAGTGAGGTGGAGGTGTAACAGTTGGTACGGTCATAGCCTCACCCTTACACCTCCTGAGGTCAGGGAACAACCGGAGAAGAGAGTTTGGCCATTGAAGGTCTAAACAGTGTGAACTTGCTCATTAAGCAAATGCTGGTTTTGTGGCTCATTGGTTAATGGAGTTGGAACTGCATTAAAAACCAGGCGAATCCAAAGGGTAGGTTGGCATTGTCTTCTCTCCTTTCTCCACTGCAGCTCTTTGTTGTGTTTAGGAAGGATGGTTTTCATCCACTGAAGAGGCTTCTGACATCAGCATGTCTTTCGGATAGAGTAGAAATGTTGAGGAATTGTCGTCAGCAGCAGGAAACTATTATTTCCAGTTCAAACCCCCCTTCTGTAGAAATACTAAACCCGTTATATGAACTGCTGAAACAGAATAATCGAATAGTTCCATACCACAGACTACAATATTAGTCAAGCCTGAAGCTGTTTTACGGCAGCAGTATTTTACAGGCTAAACAACTGTTGAAAGGGAAATTTGAAAAGAATTTGAAGAGTGTTTCTGCAAATAAAATTGTAAAAGGTTAAGTTAGAAAATCCTGCACTTTTGTCCTCCAGGGGCTTGCAGTAGTTCCTAGTAGTGTTGGGGTTTGCCACGAAGGATTATTTAAAGTAGTTTTGCTCTCTAATATATATCTAGTTTAGATTCTGTGTGGACAGGCAATCTGTCAATCATATTAGGGAGCATCTCTCATAATCCAATACAACTGGAGGCTTAAGTTAGAAAAGGAATGAGCAACTCTATATATTCAGCAAAGATGTGAAGATAAAAGATGCTGGGCGGTGCTGGTGCAGGCGGTTCGAGTGAAGCCGCGGTGATTCAGGCCAGCACAGCTCCTAACTGGGGCCAACCCACCGTCCAGCTCCTTCACCACGTAAAAATCCTGAGGGAGCAAGTCTAGAGGAGCAAAGGGAAAGAGAGGAAGGCAGTGCTTTCATCTGAAGACCTGCAGGTTGTTTTGTGTCTTAGACATCGGCCTCCATTAAGTGATGACGAACCGGTGCTTGTTGTGCAGATTTAGACAATTTCTGCCTTTCCTCCTTCATCGTTTTTTTTTCCTCCATTCTCTGGTCTTCTGTTTCCCCCTTTGTTTCTTTCTGCCTCTTTTTTTTGCAGCTTTGTCACTTGGCAAGATTCATGCTATCAATAGCTATAAACTGAAACTGCAGAAGGGTGACAGGATTGCAATTTGACACAAGTAGTCTCTCCATTCAGAGCAAAGCTGGAACAAATTGGGAAGAGTGAAAACCATATTGGTAATTGGGCACGTTGTAATAAAGATGGCAATCATCCTGGATGTTAATCTTCAGCATAGCTCCTGGGAAAGGTAAAACCTACTCAAAATGTACAGTAAACACATCTCCCGTCATGCTGTATGCTATTTTCAGTCCATTTATTGGGTAGAAGAACATCAGTTGCCTTTATTAGAGCCCATGAAATGCTTGTTTTTTGATAACCAGAAGGAAATACTTGCTTGAGTAGCTAGCAGAGAACAGGCGCATCACCTGTGTTCACTGCTGAAGCCAAATGCTTCCAAAGCATTTCCCAAATACATCTCCCACTTGAACGTTGTTACTGCAGAGTCAACATTAAGTCTTTTTTTGCACTAGGTGGATGTGCTTTACATAAAGGCAAAAGGTAAAAATAAGTTGCATTTTTATCCAGATTCTATCGCTAAATAGTCATAGAATGGTTTGGGTTGGAAGGGACATCAAAGATCACCTAGTTCCAAACCCCTGCCGTGGCAGGGACACCTCCCACTAGACCAGGTTGCTCAAGGTCCCATCCAACCTGGCCTTGAACACCTCCAGGGATGGAGCATCCACAGCTTCCCTGGGCAGCCTGTGCCAGTGTCTCACCACCCTCAGAGTGAAGAACTTCCTCCTCATTTCCAATCTAAATCTCCCTTCTTCCAGTTTGAATCCATCACCCCTCATCCCATTACTACAGGCCTTTGTAAAAAGTCTCTCCCCAGCTTTCTTGTAGGCCCCCTTCAGATACTGGAAGGCCACAATAAGGTCTACCTGGAGCCTTTTCCAGGCTGAATAAGCCCAACTCTCTCAGCCTGGCCTGATAGGAGAGCTGTTCCAGCCTTCGGTTCATCTTCATAGCCCTGCTCTGGACCTGCTCCAACAGGCCTGTGTTGACAAAAATGTCTTTTTGTTGTCCATCATAAACCAGATGCTACGGGTGCATTTGACAATACAGGGAAGCAGGAGATCATTATATTTGGGCTCCTGTTAGTAAATGTGCTTGGTGAGAAATAATAAATTGTAGATTATTGGCATAGTGAACGTATTTATCCTGTTTCATGCCAGTAAATCCTTCAAAGAGCCATGTAGGATGTTGTCTTATACTGCATGTACCAGTTACCAGAGTCAGACTGGGTAGTGGGACGGATAATTCAGAGAAATTGAGCTTCTCAGCAAAGACGGGAACAGGTTTGGATTTCGCTTCTTGAGTCTGTTTTGTTTACCCAAATACACGTTCAGGCCACTGGAAAATTATGGTTCTCCACAAGGTAGGAGCTGACGGTCTGTCATTGCTGTGGTGGTAAACAGCAATTTTCCCTTGATACATGCTTGGGGAGTGACACCTGTACATAAAATTGCTTACTGTACTGTTTTGTTTTCAAGCTGACTTAAATCTGTTTCACGGAACGCAGACTGAGGGAAGTTAAAGAAGAACATTTTATAGGTTCTTACAGTGACAGACAAAGATAAGTTAGAAGAGAAACTACTAGATACTCAGATTTTCTAAATTCTTCCCCAGCTCTTGTTGCAGTTAAGGAGAAGAGCTGCTGAGTGTCTCTGGAAAGAAACTCCTAAAGATGAATCTGGAATACGTATGTTGCTATAGTAAAACTTGTGAACAGTGTCCAATTTTTGAGGTTATTTTTGTTGTAAAGAAAACAGACATATGGAAATCTGTGATCTTAGCATTGATGTAGAATGAGGGAAGACTGTTCATTTTAGGATTGTAACTACTGAAAACCTAAAGTAATTTTTCAGGTGTGACACGGTGATTCTAAAAAGAAGGAAGCAACCCAAAAAAAAAGGGGGGCTAAAAAACCCCATAACCGTGCCAAGATCTGTGTACTGGTTTTACACATTGTAACTCCAGTGGCATTATTAAGTTAAAATGTTTGTGTGTATTTTTAGAGGATCTTTAATCAAAGCACAGACAATTCTTCCTGCTGATGCTTCACGGTTTAAAGTATTGCCGTCTGGAAAAAAAAAGAATGACACCTAAGACGCCTGCAATTAAGGTTTCTAATTTTGGATAAATTATCTATTTTAACTCAATCAGTAAAAATAAGGAAATTGTTGCAGGTGCTGTATTTCCAAAATGCTTATCTATTATTATTATTATTATTTATTTGGAGAAACAATTATAAAAGGGCTTATGAGAGTTGTAGAGCAGCAGAGACTTGGTCTTTGAAGAAGTTCATAGATCCTAGAATGGTTTGGGTTGGAAGGGACCTCAGAGATCATCTTGTTCCAACCCCCTGCTATGGCAGGGACACCTCCCACTAGAGCAGGTTGCTCAAAGCCCCGTCCAACCTGGCCTTGAACACCTCCGGGGATGGAGTTCTTATTTTAGACATCGTTAGTCACTTTTTTCAAGTGCAGTATAAAATGGCAAGTTCTCCTCTGGTGCGGTGGGAGCGGAGCAGCCTGTCCGTGTGTCCGTGCACACGTAGCCAGCAGTAGCCCTGCATGACCACGGCCTTCAGCCCGGCTTCCTACGGAAATGAAGCTTCCATGAGCTTCTGCTCTGTTTTACTGGCAGCCTGCTTGGGGATCAGTCTGCAGTTTGTCAGTTCCCCTCCTAAATTAACTTGGAAGCTGATGATTGACTTCAACAGTAATTAACAGCATTTTAAATCCCCGGCACAGGGAGCTCTGGTGAGTCTTGTAGGAGTTGGGAATGGATAGGAAAGACAAATAATCCGTTTGAGTGGAGGGCTGCAGGTGGGGAGAGAGCAGTTGCCTCTCCACTTGGTGCTTGATCAGCCACGTCTGTGCTGCTGGAAAGCTTCCATAATCTGCGTTTCCATTTGGGGGCTGGGAGGTGAGGAGATGACATTTAGGGGATAAGGGAGTGACCTAGAAATATTGCGGGAGGAAGTAGCAATGGGGGGCAGCTACAGAGCACAGATGGGACAACTGATATTATTAAAATAGATACTGTCTAAACAACTTTATAGGAACAATCGATCGGAAACGGCGCTTTATTTGTATTTGGGCTTACGGGAGAATGTTTTTTTTTATCCACTGACTCACCTCCATGTAGAGCATCACAGGAAGGAGCGTGCAGGCTTCCAGGGTGTCAGGTAAAGCTCTGGTCCCACCACATCAGGTTTTGTCATAGTGCTGACTTATTTCATGTGAGGATTTTGCTCCCTGTGGGAATCCTGTAGACTCCAAATCATGAAAATGGGTAAAAATACACCTGACTCCACCACTTCAGAGGCTGTTGCTTCTTTTTTTTTTCAGAGCACCTTCTTGCAGCAAGCCAGTACTAACCATGTCTATTAAATTTTGCCTAAATGATGGCTGCTCTGTTCACTCGTATAACAAATTAACTGCCATCTAAAGCTCTGTGAGCAGACTGCAGAAATGGTCGGCTCCTGGCAACAGGAATAAACCCTTAGACATGGACCCAGAGCTTTACAGTTCCCACCTGCTCTGCAGGGACATCTTCTGAGGGCCAGTGAAGCTCATGGCAGGTGAGAAAGTGTTAGGGTTACAGGTTTGCCAGTAAATTGAAATAAGCTGCCATTAATAAATCCGTAACTTCCCAAAATGACTTGCAAAGGATGCTTTAGATTAGTTCCTCACCGTGCAGACCACAAACCCACTAGTGGAATAAGTGAACAGAGGAGTCCTCTGCGTTATCTGATATGAGATGCATGTTCCTCCTGATTATGTCAGGATCAAAAAGAAATGAGGGGTTGGAAAACCAAGGAAAGAGTTAGAAACTGTGTATGAGGCGAGCAGCTTCCTGCTAGAAAGACCTCTAAAGGTTTGGATCCTTGGGAAACAATAATTTCATCGCTGGATCTAACTGCAGAGTGTACCCAAAAGAACCAGAGTACAATTAGGGGGAACACAAGGTTTAATAATGATGCTGCCTCGATGTGATTAATAAGACTGCTGATTTCCCACGTCTTATCAGCCGACTGTAACACTGTTTTGTATATTTGTTATCTCCATTATGCTGTAGTATGGGTAGATAAATAGAAATACCATGGAGGCGACAGGAAACAAAACAAAAATAATCAAACATGTTTATCACTAGAGCATTAAAATGGCTGCTGTGGCAGACACCAGATGAATTATGCAATACATAACTTAATTCTCTGGGCCACAGATGTTTCATTTTTCCTGCAAGAAGATGATTGAACCTTGAATGACAGTTTCAGGCAGTCTTTGATTGCTCTGTGGGTCACATGCTTGATATGACCTGCATTTGAGTTGCTTTCTACATGCTGTTGCTTTATAAAACATGTAAAATTGACATCGTGTTGGCTGCTCAAGGCCAAGTCAGGAGTAATTCCATGCTTTTGATATGCTTTGTGTGCAAGTGAGGGAGAGGGAAGGGTGTCACTGTTTGAATTCTGGTACGTTATTGAATCAACTGAAGTCAGGGGAGAGGAATTGCAGCAAGCTCTTTCAATTTGTAACGGGAGGCGCGAGGAAATAGAGAGTTTGCCACATCTGTGTTGTCTTGCATTGTTAGAAAATCCTCGGAGCCGTAGGATTGGATCAGGCGGTGACTCCTGCTACCCAGGGCACGGCACGGCGCAGGCTGGCAGCGCCTGGGAAGGCAGCTGGAAATGTTTGTTTGTCTAAATTGGCTCCTCTGAGCATGAATATTCAGCACAACCTGAACCTGGAGGTTGTGTTCCTCACCCTGAGGACCGATCCTGCAAGTCTGGTGGGTTTCTACTCATACTGGTGCACTATCTCGATCTCAGGGCATTGATGCAGGTGAGATACGGGCATAAATACATCAACAACTGAACAGGAAGTTCTTCCTCTCTTTCTCTGTAGTCTCTAAAGGCAGTTCAGATGGATTACACAAGGACTGGATTGTGGGGACTCCTCTCTTTGCCTTCCAGTACTAGAACCTGCAGGAGCATGAGCCCACAGCCCATCTCGCAGCAGCTCCCTCAGAAGCTAGTGGAAGGTGATTTTTAGATCCATCTAAACAAGGTTATTTGTTTCTGCAAATTTCGGGTGCAAAAATTATCTCATGTTTCAACAGCCTTCTTTGAACTATAGATACAGTGCTGAGGGATATGGTCTAGTCGAGGACTTGTCAGTGTTAGGTTAATGATTGGGGTCGATGATCTTAAAGGTCTTTTCCAATCTGGGCAGTTCTGTGATTCTGTGAACTCCTCTATGGCCCAAAGGACTGGCACCAGTGGTCTGAGGTGGGAGGAGACCCAGAATGCTCCGAATCTGGACACTCATCATTAGTGATTTTAACACTGCTCATAGGGCTTTGCAGGGTAAAGCAAAAATACATTGTGAAAAGAGGACAGAGATCTGGAGAAAAAAGGATTTATTGCATTTCTTTTCCTTTCTGTAATGGGCAGCATGGTGGCTGGACACGGAGTTCCCAGGAGACCTGCTCTTGCAGAGAGAAAAACACAGTGAAAGTTGAGTAAGAGGTGTTTAAAGGGAGCTAAGGCTCGTAGTGGCTGTGGTGCAATATATGTATATTTGTGCCACGTAAGAAATCACTATTGTCATTAAATAAAAAGATGTACCATCTATTTATGTACTGGGGTACTTTGTAATACAACCAGAACCCCTTTTCGTTGTTCCAGCTGCTTATGTCCAGCCTTCTTTGGTTTGCAAAGTGTGCCAAGGCCGCGTGTGTAACACCATAGGAATTACAGCTCTGGGGTTCTGGCAGGTGATGTTGTCTGTTATAGCTAATCCTTATTTTTTTCTCTATTTTATTGAGCATATCAAGTAGCGTCACTCGTATCCGTCTCTCTCTGTAGAAACGATGAAGAAAGCCCTGCTGATGTTCAGAAACGCTGCTCCCTAGTGTATCGCTGGGATAAAGCTGATTTCTATTGTATTTAAAACTTTATCATTGCAAACATGATTTTTCTTATCCTCAAAATCCTGACTTAAGCCATGAAAGAGAAAACAAAGTGCTGTGCTGGTTTTCTTGGAAAGCAGTTTTTCTAGGGACTAGGGTCTTTTATTCTATCAGGTCTTTTCCTTCTAACCTTCCTTCTAATCGAGGTGATTCTTGTCTCGTCCAGGTGTTGCTCAATATCTTGGGCTTTATAAGCAGTTTCTTTAACCTTTAGCAGTATTTGATGATCCCTTGACATCTTCCAAGCGCCTAGGACATGGTTTATTTGGAGATCCTATGTGCAGCTGGTGCAATGGCTCGATCCCGGTGCTGACGACACTAACCGGGTGTGCTTAATGAGGAATCTTGACGGGAGATTTAGTTTATTCTTTAGCTTCAATCTCTACGCGGAGCACCGCATCGATACAAGGCTGGCGACGAGAGGAAATAAGTCATTCTAACCAAACCCCCCAAACCTGAAAAAGTTGGCATTGAGCCTCTGTCCTTTTTGCTAGGGGAGGACCTTGATTTAGTGTGGGATAACTGCGAAGAGGGGTCTGGACAACGTGCAGCGGACATGGAACCACTCCCCAGATGGATCCCGATGATGTAGTGTGCAATCGCTGGAGCACCTGAAACCAGCCTTTCTTTGATCTCTCAATTTAAAGCCTTCAGTGTTTCACTGCTTAGCAGAGAGAGGATTTTTTCTTCAATTGAGTTCCTAGGAAAGGAAACACCCAATTCATTACTAAAGTTGGTGGATTTATGAATCCCTGAACAGAGAAATTCTTTTACAAGAGGCCTGGATTTATATGACATTGGAAAAAGGATTATCTGATCTGAAGATCCTTAGAGGGTTGCTGTGAAAGAAAATATTAACCTGTAGCTCTTGCAATTTGAAAAGTAGATTTGAGAACTTAGTAGTAAAAGGTGTGTGAGTTCTTGCCCTTTGACGTGCTGTTAAATCTTTGGTTATGCTGAAATAACCTTTTTCTCTTTCTTTGGACAACCCGTGTGTCTATCACTTTTGGAGGTTGTATCAGCAATAAAGGTGGATTTATCTAACACAGATGTTTGTCAGATTAGAATCATTACGAATTCTAAAAATGCCTTAACTGTGTGCACAGCGATACTCATAAGGTGCAAGAAAAGTAGAATTAGTGGAGTTTTTTATATGCCTTCTATCGGAAGCTTTCTAAGAGCTTCAAAGAAAGTGTTTGGTTCTACTTTCTTTCCTGGAAATTAAGCAAGCGAGCACCACAGGCACCTTGGCAAGGTCACTGCCCTGCGGGGATTAGACGAGGGCATCTACCAGCAGAGCGTAGAGGGAGTCTTGAGTTTGGGTAGGAAATTTGTCCTCCTCCTTTTTTTTGCTAAAAGAAAATTGAATATTCAAATGCTGGAATGCTCTTGTGCCCTGAATGAATGCGGTGATCATTGGGCCGCGGGCAATTCTGACATTGTTTAGTGATCTGAAATTACTTCCTAGACCCAGGAATCTTCCTTGATAGAGATTTTATTGAAACTTAAAAAAATTAAATGCACTGCTCTTGGCTTTTTTTGGAGGTTTTTTCCTCTCTTTCTTGAATGTTCTGGTGCTACTCCTTCTCCCCTTCTCTTCCCAAATGTCCTTAATAACTCTTCACATTTTGTCTTGTGCTAGCCAAGTACTAGGTTATATTGCCTCAAATTTTAAGAGACTAAGATGTTTACCTGATTTGGCCAAAATCTGCTCTGTGACAATCCTAGATACATGTTACAAGTAGGATTTCTCTTTTTTTTTTCTTAATTAAACATAAATGTACATTAGTTGGTAATGTATGCTTTTAGTTTGAAATGGCCTGCATAAATGTTTTAGTAATTAGGACATTTTAACAAGCCCCAGTGGCTCCATACACCGTTTGCTCTGACCACTAAACTTATACGTGTTTTTAAAGAAAACAAATGTGTGGGAAAAAATGTTGTTTGTTTTTTGCCAAGCCAAAATATTAATCTGCCTTGCTAGTGAAGTTTCTTGGCCACGCCACTGACTGCAATTTCCAAAGTGTCATCTGTATTCTTCAGTTCTTCCATGTATAAAGAATCCAACAGCAGCTTCCTTCAAGGTTCAGTAAGTTCGAATGTTTAGGGGGCTGTAGCCACAAGATCTGGCAAACCATCCACTTGTCATGTTGATAAAAAAGGAATTGTTTCTGCCTCTTTAAGCTAGTATCTGAATGAAGGAGTTGGATCAACTGGACTTGAATCATAAAGTCTAGATTCTTCTTGCTTGCAAGTGAATAGCTTCATGGAGGTTAGGGTGCTCATCTGATATAATTTTAGTTATAAAAAGACCCGAGCGTCTTCCATGTTACCAGTTCTTGAATTTGCTTGCTTGTTAGGCTGTTCAAACCTAATCGGTTATCTTCAGAAGAAAATGGAGCCTTTCTGCGGTTTTTATTTCCCATAAGCAATGGAATTGAAAAGCGGGGTGTGTTTTTTTTAAAAAAAAACCTCTCTAAGTTGTTTTTTTATAGATGACATGTTAGCTTTGAGGGCTCTTTCATGCCTGGTAAAAGCTTATACCTTGTAAAATCTATAGCTTTTAATGCATTTTGTTTTTCGCTTCAAACACAGTAGCAGGAGAAGACATAATAGAGTATTTCATGGTCATGCCATTTCAACAGTTGAGATTCTTTTTACTCGGTGATGCTTATTCTGCAGCTCCAAAAGCCTAGGCTTAAAATTTGATTTCCTAAATTCCTTAGCCTGGAAGTGTTGAAACTTAGCACAAGCTATCTGTAATACGGGCTGAAGAACTGTCTTCCTTACATGATTACTCTTCCTCTAATACAGAGATTATAAGGAATTAGATCAGATAAATGATTATACCAACTGTGGAATGAAAAAACACAGGGTAGATAATATTTGTTCCTGAAAACAGCTTTTGCCCACTCTTCTTCTCATGACCTCTTTTAATGGTAAGAAAGTATCACCCCTGACAAACCCGGAATAATGTTGGCTTGCAATGTAGAAATCTGCTGGAAAACACTATAAATGCCAGAGGATTTTAGCAAAAGGTCTGCTTGGTACCAGTTACCCTCATTCTCTGTGTCTGTCTGAAGGAAGACAGAACTGTGAGGTTTTTCTCCTTGCCTCCAGCTCTTGGGGTGATGGGGGAATTCAGGCACTCACAAGAGGCCAAATCACATGTTGCTTCAGGAATGAAAAACGCTAAAAGTAAAATCATCAGATCTGTATCTCTTAAAGTGAGTTTAGTTCACATGGGGATGACTTTGGTCAGGAATTCAGGGTCAGCATAACCGTGGATTTGCTAAATTGGGCCCTTTTCCCTTCAAGAGTCCCACTGGATTTTCAGTGAAAACCTGCAGGACAAGATGCCAGCAGCCTCCAGCTGGATGGTATTTGACCTATCAAGTAGTTCCATTGAAATAAAGAGAAATATTGAAATAGGAAAGGCTGAAAATGAGTAAATGTGGCAGATGGTGAATACATCAGAAATTACCTGTGTGGGACTAAGCAGCGAGCCAAAGTGGAGTTTCCTGGTGCCTTGCAGGTTTGAATTCGTCACGGTGCCCTGTAAACAATAAATCAATGCGAGTTGTTTCTGTGAGTGCATAAAAGGTGTGAGAACTGTAATTTATTTTATTATAAATACTTCTGCTGAGCAAACAGTGAATGTTGCTATTAAAGACTTTCTCAAATAAGTGATTTTAGACTGCTGAGTGCCAGCTACTGATGTGGTAGTTGAGCTTTTAAAAGGAAAAGGCTGAATTCCTTTTGAAGATGGTTCTGAATGCCGTTGACACTTGTGGTAGCAAAGAATATAGAGTAATTTAATTCATTGCTTTACTTAAAGATAACATTTATGGTTGCAGCATTAACCTCCATTGGTGTGCAGACTGCTCAGCTGGAGGTGTTTTACATGATTTTTTTTTTTTTTTGGAGCTGGTGCATCCTTTTATTAGGTGTGCAGAGACAGATTGTGTGCGGAAAAGCGAGGTAGAGAAAATGTATGAGGGAAAGGGGAGTTCAGGATCAGTCGGCTGGTGTGTCTGGATACAAGGACAAAGGGACAATTTTGCCCTTGGCTACAGTTTGACACTTCTGCTGGATTCAGTCAGAATTATCTGTGCGCACTGAAGGGCAGAAATGTCATTTTTATGGTGTTCTGTATCCTCGGCCGCTTTTTTTTGTAATTGGCTGCCTGTACCCGTGCTGTAATGGAGCTCTTAAATCCTGACCCCAGCCAAAACGGCACACAAATACCGGGATTAATACATCTGTCCATTTTAAATACAGGAATGTCCTGACTCCTTCCACGTCGTCTCTCAGGCACCGTCCTGTGTTTCAGCCTGTTTCACTGGCCGCCACGCACCTTTCCCCTGGCCAGGGTGCTCCTCTGCTTTACTGCTCCTCGTCCCATCTCCCCTTGGTCCTTTGGTGCTGGACATCCCTCTGGTCCTTCGCTCTGCTCTGTGTTCATCTGCTTCCCCACCCTCAGCTCACTTCACTTGCCCTTGTCACCTTTAAAGGTGGCTGAGGGTCCTTTGATGGGTTCAGACCCCCTCATCCTTCTGCCCTTTCCCGCTCATCTCTTCTACCTTGGAATCATCTTCTTTTCTCAAAAAAAAAAAAGGTTTCCCTTGGCTGAAGTGGAAAACAACCCTTCTGCTCCCAAAGCAGAGAGCTCTTCTGCTCCTGATCCGAGTGATTTGTGCTTCCCAGTCCTTCGCTCTTGTCAGGTTGTGCAGTTCTCCAGACCTTTGGCCCGCCCGGGGCACCCCAGTCTGGGAGGAAAGGCAGGGATTTTATTGCTCTCCAAACCCGACAGAGAAGCGAGCAGAAACTGGATTCACTTGAGCTGTAGCTGGCGTGTTGGGATGGGACATTCCCAGCTCTGATCTGGGAGGCATGTGACATAATCCAGACATCATTTACTGGCTCCATATAACCTGAGGCAGTCACACATAAATTCAGCCTGAATGCATAAGCTTACATAAAGAGGATCCTTAAACTATCCTGGCTAAAAATATTTGTAAAATGCTGGGAAGCATTTTTTGGGGGGTGTGTTAGGATGCTCTCCTCCCTCTTATCTGTTACAGATACATAATGGGGTCACTTGCATGATCTTAGGGACATGTTTTCCATACCGTAATTTCTGTAAATGGATTAACGAGTATTTTGGGGCTGGAGTCTTAAAACAAAAGATGTTTCACCACTACAGAGGCTAAAGATGAAAATGTTACTGTAGGTTTATGTTAAGGTGCCCAGGTTCGTCTTCTGGCTGCTCCCTGCTCACTTTGAATCCTTGGTTGCCCAAGGAGTGTTTGTTCAATTCAGTAACTAATGTCTGTTATTTATTATTAATTCAAAACAGCGTGTGCATTTCTTTCCAAAGTAAGAGCACATTAGCTTCTCCTGCACAAGAAAACACATGGTAATCTGTTTCCCATTATTGTCCAAAAGATTTTTTTTCAAAAGGCAATTCATGTTGGCCCAACAACATTAAGGGCTGTCATTAAAAATAATTTTCCAGTAATTTCTATACGTACACATTTACTTGGTACGATCTTTTACTGCCTTTCCCTAAGTGTACACGCAGAAACCTAAAACGCTGTTGAGGCGTCAGTCGATACTCGGTTGTGATGAGCGTGCCAGTACCCTGCTGGACTTCCATTAACCATCGTTCCCAGCAAACACCTGCATAGAAAAATGGATCTTCTGTGGGATCGGCGGAAAAACAAACCCTGACTTTTCTGCATCAGCAGGGGAAGGGAATTCCAGTATTTCACAGCTTTTACTGATAATGATCTGCTACAGATTAAAAACAAAAAACAGACATTATGGTGTTGGCAGATTGCAAAAGGACTTGCTGGTTAAAGCTGCTGTTCATGGGAGATGAGGCTAGCGTTTATTGCTTCCATATGGTCCAGAGATATAAGACAGGCAGAATGTCTGGAGGGAAGGAATATGTCTTATTATTTTGATAGAGCACATACTTCTGGGTCTGCAGGCCCTTTTCCCGGTACCTTTCACAGGTGAGAGCACGAGTGTGAAATATTTGCCCATGATTCAGCATGATGATAAGAAAAGATTGCTTAAGGATTGGATCCATTTGTGTGAGCAAAGTCTTGGAAACGCTGGGGTTTTAAAGGCTCAGGGCTGGTGGCTGCTGCCTAACGCACGTGTGTGAAGGATCTGGTTTTCCTTGACTATTTGTATGGTCCTCAACCCTTTGACTTTGCTACTCAGCTTTGGAAAGCGTGTTAAGAGCCTGAGTCTAAATTTAGAGTTTCATACATTTGTGTCAAAAACTCTTTTCTGCATAATGTAAAATTAAATTTCTTGGTCTCTTTGTCCTCATGATATTTTTTTTTAGCCAAATTTAGAAATAAACTTTTAGGCAACTGAAACGGAAAAGTAACAGGCTACTTTTGTGAACACATATACGAGTAGTTGACTGAAGATCTGTAGTCTTTGGCTTTTCTGTAATTATCACTCGTGAAGCACCTTTACATGGACACACTTTAGATGACTCTGCCCTTCTGCAGAGGTTGGGGAGCAAGATCTTCAAGCTCTAATGAATATGCTCAGATGTCAATATGCTTATTTTGTTGCAAAAAGGGGAGAGGTGAAGGAATCAGAGCCTTGCAAACCAGTCCACAGAGGTGAAACCCAAGAAGATCACACCAGCTGGAAGCAGAGCTGCTCAGTCTTACTGTGTCCTTTCAAAAAAATATAGAAAATTGGTATTGTTTGTATGAATGTTGCAATTGTACCTGCATGAACTCTTACGGCAGGCATTCTTCATGTGATAACAGTACTTCTGCTCTCTTGTTCTCCCAGGGCTGATGAAATCGAGATGATCATGACAGACCTCGAAAGAGCAAATCAGGTAGGATTTTCAGTGAGTCCCTCATAAAATTCCAAGTGTGACTTTGATTTTCTTTTTCCTTCCCTTTTGGATTTCATGACAGTTCTTTTATATGCGCTTAGCAGTCATAACTGTGTAGAGTATGGAAATACGCAAATTTAGTGAAAAATACAGCTCTTTAGGGATGCTCCGTAAGGATTGTATGCACAGCGGAGTGCTGCTTGCCATGTATTTCCCTTCTAATAATTGAAACTTGTTTCCCGCTATAGTTATTCTTGGGTTTATGTTTCTGAATCTACCATGTTAGCTTCTACTCAGACCTGCAGGTAACTGCTTTACCCGAAGTGAAGGGCCTCTGCCCTGCCAGCAGCCCAGCCCAGGGAGGCCAGACCTTCTGCTGCAGCTCCAGCTTTTATGGACTTTGCTTCTTCCTTCCTTTTCTGATATGCTTTATTGGCATATTAATTTTTAGCAAGGGTAGGATCAGACTGTACCATGCAGGAGAACAAAGAAATTCTCGTCTGTTCTTGCAGATGCTAATTTGGTAGACTGCGAAATGTCTCTCCCGTGTTCCCTCGCAGTGCACACACTCCTGAGGAAGTGGCACAATTGCATGGAACTTTAAAAAATAATTTTAAAAAACCCCAAACAAATGACAAACCCAGCACCCAAGCAAAGTGCCCTTCTGGTCCAGTCTGTACTTTGAGTTACGACTTGAGGTGATGAAGGAGATGTGTGTGGACATGCAGGATTCACAGGTGATACATGCAACAGGTGATGGTTTCACAGAGGGGAACCTCAACCAGACATTTGCTTCTCCATGAGCTTCATTAATCCCTCTGTCAGGTAAGATCAGAGATTTTAAGTGTCTGAGGTTAGGGTTTTATAACCCAGTTGAAGCCTACCTCAGAGCAGCTCACTTCCAGGAAGAGTAGTTCCCCTCCTTCCCCACCACACAGTCCTGCTTGCTTGCCTCATGCTGTTGGCAGTGGTTGTGGAACCATACCAGGAGCCAGACCAGGTCACTGATCCTGCTCAAAACTAACTCCCCCTCCAGCTGCTGCCTTGTTTTGTCCTTTTCCTTTTGCTAGATGAGCTTTCAGCCCCCACGCTCCCCTGCCACAGCTGGCAGGTAGAGCAAGTACCTTGTCCTTTCAAAGAATCCCAGCATGATGGGGTTTGGAAGGAACCTCTGGAGATCATCTGGTCCAACCCCCTGCCCCAGCAGGTCACCCAGAGCAGGGGGCCCAGGATCACATCCAGGCAGGTTTGGAATCTCTCCAGAGAAGGAGACTCCACAACCTCTCTGGGCAGCCTGGGCCAGGCTCGGACACCCTCACACCAAAGTTTCTCCTCCCGTTCAGGTGGAACCTCCTGGGTTCCAGCTGGTGCCCATTTCCCCTTTACGTGAGTTCTTTATAAATAGGAAAAATACTAATGAAGCTGAAGGCAGATTTGTAAGTTGTGGGGTTGGTTATTTAGTCAGTAAAAGAAAGTTGAGGTTTGCAGAGTGGGTTTTTGGTTCTGTCAGATAACTTTTGTAGACAGCATTAAATATTTAAGAAAGTGCTGGTAATTCTTTGAGAATCTGTAGAGTTTTTAGGAATGCTGGGGGTGTTAAAGGTGTTTTGGTAGAATTATTTTGTGATTTTTGCAAAGGCAATACGTTTCACAAAGCTGTAGCAATGATTTACCCAGTAGGTTTTTACTTTTCTCGGAGTAGAAGGGTGGCTGTGGTTATAGAACAGGTATTTCTGATTTCCTCGTTGCCGTACTATAGTGGAATATATGTATTTATACAGAAATGCTGAAGATATTTTCCTTATTGGAACAAATCTGCAATGTGTTTTTTTCTTTTTAATTTTTAAATTAGTCAAAATTTGTAACTGCTTCTGTGATTGTCACTCAGCAAACTCTGAAGCTGCACAGAACCATCACTATGCAATTCTTCTGAGCTGTTCTAAAGCCAGGAGAGGTGATTCTGTCTCCCCTTAAACATAATCCTTGTCTTGTGTGATGCTTTACCTTTATAAAACACTTCTGTAAATTACAACGAAGTAATTTCGTAGCAGCAATTCCTGTGTTTTACCTTTTTATAGCTGGAAAAAAAAAAAATGGAAGAAATTAAATCCATTGCATAGGCCAGAAAGTGGGCTTGCATCAGGCTGAAGTGTTACAATTGCAGAAACAAGTACTTAACATAATTATGTATTTAATAGTTAAATTAACATTTCCTTTTACCATTTCAGTAAGTACTTACTCCCCATTATTAAGGCTACCTTTAAAGAGTAGCGCTCAGCGTGACTCCCACTTTGAGGATAGACAGCCTTGCTGATTTTGATGTGATGTTTTGCTGCTCTGGAATTAACACTGACCCAAATGACTGGATTCTGAGCAGGAATTTACAGAGCAGCAAAATGTTTCCACTAAAAATGTGAGGTATTTGCTGTAATTTTTTTTTTTAACCTTTCTTGAAAATCCCTTTCTCGGTTACTGCCCTTTTTAAATCCGGAGGTGGCATTTCTGACCTTGCCTTGCTTTATGTGAGGACACCTCTGTGACCCTTCAGAGGTAGGGAATGCTCCTCCCCTCTGGAGTTCTGCAGTAACAAGAGGATGGATGCACTCATTGATGTTAATCAGAACCAATGGGGACAGAGTTGTTGGAACTCCCACCCTCGTGGCCTGGTGGGTGAAGCACAGACCATTCTTAGTCTTCAGACTCCATCACCTCTCTTCTCCCACTGCTTATTCCTCCTTTGAATCCTCAAATTGCTTCATGCAGGAGCTTTCTGGATTTGTTTGTGTGTTATTATCCCCAGAAGAAATTACTAGCTCATAGAAATCATTACCTTTAAATACCAGTGAGCTTTGCAGTTTTCTGCTCAGAAAGCAAAAGGGATGGTAACCATCAAGTTCAGTTTCTCTGCGCTGTATCATTAACACAAGGTATAAACTGGCTTTTCCCCCAAACCATAACCCTAACCAACGAGGGAAATAAATCCCTGACTTGAGTGGAGCGGGCTGGGCTGGAGGGGTTTGGAGGTGGGTGCTGGAGGTAGTGAGGTGGTGGCAGCACGGCTGCTGGGATGACAGCCCTTCCTCAGCTGCTAATCCAGGCACTGAGTGCAGTTAATCCAGGATCTTGAGCAGGGATTTGCAGCAGAGCTTGTCTCATTCAGACTAGCAAAACTCAAATGGAGTAATTGAAGTACATCAATCTACACCCAGTGTTGGGGTGAGGCAGGTCCTGGCTGGGAGCTGGGTGTCAGTGCTGGCCCAGGGAGTATCCCTTCTACTTTGAAGGCATGAGAGCTATCTATTGTCTGAAGCTGACAGCCCCTGCTCGCTTTAGAATCATTAAGGTTGGAAAAGACCTCCAAGATCTTCAAGTCCAACCATCAACCCAACACTACCATGACCACAGAACCATGTCCTGAAGTGCCACATGTTTTTTGAACACCTCCAGGGATGGTGACTCCACCACCGCCCTGGGCAGCCTGTTCCAGCGCTTGACCACTCTTTCAGTAAAGAAATTTTTCCTCATATCCAACCTAAACCTCCTCTGGCACAACTTGAGGCCATTGCCCCTCATCCTATTGCTAGTTACTTGGGAGAAGAGACCAACACCCAGCTCTCTATAACCTCCTTGCAGGAAGTTGTAGAGAGGAAGAAGGTCTTCCCTCAGCCTTCTCTTCTCCAGAGTGAACAGTCCCAGTTCCCTCAGCCGCTTCTCATAAGACATGTTCTCCAGACCCCTCAGCAGCTTGGCAGGACAGCAGAAGAGCAGCGGGCAGTGGCAGCTGGGGTCTGTTCTCCCTTAGGTTGTACAACTTGTATGACTTGGGTCTGTCAAGGGCTGAAGTCAAAATATAGCTGAGCACAATAGGAATGACATATTTTCACTTTACTGACCTGCCAGCTTGATAACAAAAATAACCCGAGAGTTCAGCCTCACATTTCCATGAAGATTTAATAATCCTGTAGTTTGGGGAAGGGCCTTGTTTTATTAAGTTTTCATTTTGCACAATAAATCACTGCATATTTTCTGATATGCTCCGAAGTATAATAATAAATAATTAAAACTAAACTACCCTTACTTGTCAAAATAAATGATTTATCATAGTTTGGGATATAGCATCTTTGAATTTTTCATTGTTTGATTCCCAGAATATTACAATTTCCAATCAGTGACGTTAATGACGCTCCAGTGTCCTTCTCTGCGTCTGCAGCAGTTAGTCGTGTGAATGTCTATTTTACATGAGGGTTTGTGGTCTGTGCTGGACCTCTTCACGTTCACACCTTTCTTATAAGCATTTATGGCAGTAAGCCATGAGTCTTTGCGATGATAAATATATTCAAGTGAATCATCCTTCTGTTTCTATACTACATCTAGCAACCTGGAATCACCCAGTTCTGCATGAGAAAAATGGAGGTTTCTGTTGAAAAGAGTACTTCCTATGTTGTGACGTCAGAAATACTTTGGAGTGTTACATTAGGACAAGAGGAAACGGCCTTGGGTTGCACCAGGGGAGGTTTAGGTTGGACATCAGGAAAATTTTTTTTCACTGAAAGGGTTGTCAAGCCCTGGAACAGGCTGCCCAGGGCAGTGGCTGAATCAGCATCCCTGGATGTTTAGTGTAGTGCTGAGGAACATGGTTTAGCAGCAGACTTGGTAGAGTAGGGTTCTAGAATCATCAAGGCTGGAAGAGACCTCCAAGATCATCCAGTCCAACTGTCAACCCAACACTGCCATGACCACTAAACCATGTCCTCAAGTTACAGCTGGACTGGATGATCTTGAGGTCTTTTCTAAACTAAATGATTCTATGATTTAGAAGAAAAGAGGGAGAGAGGGGCACATTTAAAGGTTTTACTATTGAGTCTAAGGTTTTTTTTTATGTCATTGGTGTATCCAGATCCATTTACTGCCTTTATACATCCAGTTCACGTTGTAGGTTGTTTTATTTTAAGAAAAAAATCATGAGAAGGAGGAAATAGATTTGAAAACTAGACTCGGATGTATTCTTAGATTTTGGGAGTAATAACAGAAAGAGAACATGGGACTTTTTTTTTGTGTGTGGCCTATATTGTGAAGCTATAGAAAAAGAACTAATTTTTTTCTTCTTCTCTGTCTATGCCGTGTTATCCCTTTGGAAGAGCAAAGTGTTTCCATTGCCTTTCTGTCCATCTCGCAGTGCTGATAGTGCTCCCAGCTTTGTACTTCTTATTTTTTATGGGGAAAAGAAAGTCAAATATAGAAACTTCTGTAATCCATAAAAGAAGAACAATTCCTTTTTACCTAAAATACGTCACCATTTATTAAAGAATCCACACTGGATCAGCACCATTTATTTCACAGAACTGTAGTGTTAGATACTAAGATCTGTAGAGGAAGGGTTAGGGAGTTTAAGCATTTTTTGGAACCAAACTACCACTGAAGTACGTAACAGTGTCTGCGATGGCAGCAGAAAGAAAACCTCAACAGAGCATTTTAAGCCGAAACGCTGTTACCAAGATTATTTTTTTTTTATTTGGCTGTGTACAGTACCTTCCTGTCTCTAACCGATCACAGTGGAAAGTGGTTTGAAAAGATATTCCCACTAAGTGAGGCTGCTATAAAATATGTATGGTTTTGAGCAGCAGATGGAATAAAATCTCCTCTTTCCCTTAGCAACCCAGTGTAGGTAGTGCCAGTGCTGTGCGGGACCCACCCGCGGTGACAGACCCGGGGATGGGGCAGTCCTTGGGCTGACCTTGCCATGAAGAAGGGTGTTCATCTTGACGTGACTCCTGCAGCAAGGCTAGCACAGAACTGCCCACAACCCCTGCCGGAGTGTTTGCTTTTCATCGCTGACCCCCTCTGCAGTGAACTGGCCCCTTCGCTGCCGTGGCCACGCTGAGTCCGGCACATGAGGTCACTCACCTCGTCCTGTGCGTTCCCTGTCTGTAAAACGGGAATAGCAGCGTTGGCTTTATGAAGCGTATTGAGATCCTTGCGCAGGGAAGTGCTGTATAAAGGCAAAATATGGTTAATATTATTTTCATACAAACGCAGGAGTTTCCTGTAAATGCTTGGCTTTCGGTTGGGAATACATTTATCTGGCAGCTTTTCAGCGTGCAGAGGAAAGTGCAGTAGCCTCAAGACAAGCATGAAGACAACCCAACCTCTGCTGTTTGCCGGAGTTTTGTTTTCTTTTTTTTTTCATGTCATTCTCCATTGCTGGAAAAAAGCAGGTGCCAGAGCCCTGAAGAGTCTTCGTGTCACAGGTTCTCTGCTGCCCTTGCTGTTGTTCTGGGAAAGCTAGGGTCGCTTAGAGGTTTTACAATAAATTTTTATATCTCAAAAGTTAGAAAATTAAAGCACGTTGAACCAGGGTGCTTTAATTGATGGCATACTCCAAGAAGCAGAGTTTCTGCAGCAGCTCGCAAGTACGGGTGTCGGCTTCAAGCGCTTAAACCCGGGCTTGGTGATTACTGCCATAACTGGGCTCATTAACTTCAGCAGAATTACTTGTGATAATACACACTCGTAGCCCATAGGAAGATTTTGCCACGTATAGCGCTGAATTTAGCATGTAATAAGGAAATCTAGCGTGGCTGGTGGAACTTTAAGGGAAAGGTTATACTTTTTCGCTTGTAAGTATCTCATTTTGCTATTCACACCACTGGTCTTTGATCAAATTAACATTTTACTGTAAGTAGAAGAGCACTCAGTTCATGCTATTCATTATCTTGTCAGGAAACAATGAGAATAATTTAAACTGGATATATTGTGTAAGGCTTTTTTTTTTTTTTTTTAATTGGAAAGCACACAGCAACATTATGATCATGACCTACTGGCTCCACTGCGAACAGCACAATATTTACGTGCTGTGTTAAGGAGAATGAAAGTATTTTGAAATATTTCATTACCAGGGAGGTAGCTCTATGCTAGAAAAACAGTGGTATAGAAATTAGGAGGAATTATATGACTGAACTATCCAGAAAAATAGCATTTTTCGTGCTGGATTTGCATGACCTCTATCAAGGCCAGTGTCGCAGAATCCCAGCAAGGTGGGGGTTGGAAGGGACAACTGGAGATCATCTAGTGCAGGTCTTCAAAGCAGGTTCACCTAGGACAGGTTACACAGGATTGCATCCACGTGGGTTTGGAATCTCTCCAGA
>VZZY01011742.1:74434-146852 GCA_013400335.1 Eurystomus gularis | reverse complement strand
CTCCAGATGTGGCTTCACCAGGGCAGAATAGAGGAGGAGGAGAACCCTTCCCAGTAGTGAGACTGTCACTGGTCACCATGGGTTTTCTAGGCTGTGCGTAGTAGATTTTGAAGAAAGAAACCAAGAGTTTTAGCACTGGCTGATGAAAAGCAACAGTACTATGGCTTACGTGTTTCTTAGCCAAAGCGGGATCATCTCACACAAAGAGAAGGTTGCGTGGTCTCCCAGTGGCTCTGAGTTGTGCAAGATTGCTAGGTTTTAGCCATTTTCCATACTGGGCGTCTGTCTCGGGCTGCACTCTCTTTTCTTATTTCAGGAAAAATTGTTCAAAGATTTCTAAGAACAAGATTAGGAAAAAAAATCCAGTTTTCCCCACATGTTACGAGTTGTTCTTGCTGTTCTGGTGAGGAGCCTGCTGTGCCCATACTTAAGAGAAGGAGCTTGGCACTTGATGAGGGAGGGTTTGCCTTTTTCTCAGGGTTGTATCTTCTGTTGCTTCAAGTAGCAAAAAAAAAAACACAAAAAACCCCCAAGTTTGGCTAGCCTATAAGTGTCTGGAAAGAAAAAAAGGGTTCACACAAACTCAACAGAATCTGGTTTGAATTTGTGGGCTTTGATGTCCGTGCTGGTCCAACGCACGACGCAGTCTATCACTGCGCCAGCCGGGTGGACATTAACCAGCCAGGTTTTCTTCTCTCGGTTGCAACGTAAGGTTCAGCACCACTTTGCCAGGGAGCACCGGGAGGGGAGATGCTCCTCCCGGCTGCCCCAGCCACGGCAGGGACACGGACAACAGTGTGAGAGCACGGAGAGCAAGGTGTGAGAGGGGCTTTGCAGTGGGGAGGGCAGGAGGAGAAGGACCAGGACGGAGCTGCTGCGAGGACGATTGGAGAAGAAGCAACGAGGAAAAGAGGAAGGAGGAAATCGTGGGGGTAAGAGTTACTCTGGGAGTCGTTAGGTTGCGTGAGCTGTGAGCCGGCTTTTGCCTGCCTGAAGCTAAAGGCACTGCGAAGCTCAAGAGAGGACAGAAATGGTGCTTCCAGCAGCCCAAATGTTAGGAAGGAGACAAAGTGACAAGCAGAGAGGAGCAGGAGTCAGAGAGGCGAAGCCAGCGGGTTTGGCAGGGGAGCAGCACCGCGGCCGCTCTGCGGGGGCTCGGGAGCGGGTGAGAAGCGGCCGAACGCAGAAGTGCCCCGCGTGACATCACCATGCAGAGCACCCCGGTGGCAATGGGGCCGTGGCTGCGGGCTTGAGGAACCCCGAGAGCTCCAACAGGGAGGTTGTGCCGGTGCCTTCATTAGCGTTTGTGAAGCACTTGGATCCTTGGGTGGTGGGAACCAGAGCACGGCCCGTGAGGAAGCGATTGATCCTATCTGCAGGGGAGGGTGGGATTAGTTAAACTGTAGAGATCAGACACGGAACAAGGAGAACAAAGCAAAATATTAATTCATTGAGCAATATTTGTCCCGAGAGCTGCATGGAGTAGGGCTCTCGTCAGGAAAAAGCAAGAGCACGTTGCTGCATAGTTCCAGCCTGCCTCCCAAAGCCCTGCGGGGGTGGCCAGACATACCCCAGCCTTGGCATGGGCTTTTCAAAACTTTTAAGTGCTCAATTTTGAAACTATCGCTCTTTTAACAGGTTCTTGTGTGTCATTTATAATTTATATTGCAACAGCACCCAAAAGTGCTTTCCAGACGCTGAACACATCTATAATTCTGGCTCAAAAAAGCTTCCTTTCTGGAAAAAAAAAAAAAAGAAGAGAAAAATTGACCAGTATTTCCTGACTAGAATTGCCCCAGATTTCTGTCAATGTATTTTTAACAATACATAGTATGAAATCTTGTCTGGTGTTACGCAGAGGATTCCAACAGGTGCTGTGAGTCGGCTGGGGAGGCTGCGCAGCGAGGGCAGCTGCCAGCTCGCTGGATATGCAGATGTAACATCTATTAGAAATATCCTCTGTGGTTCGCTTGCATGCGAGCTGAATAGCTTCTCAAAACAATGCCGCCGTGAATGGAAGCCATCAGCAGAATTGCTTAAGGCTGCAAAACCCATTACTTAGACGGCAGTAGATGCAAGAGCAAGTGCCACAGAACAGGAACTTGTCCTGCTTTGCTGGCGTTGTTGAGCGGTTATGAGATCAATAGAAGTAGGGAGGTGATCGTGCCCCTGGACTCGGCGCTGGTGAGGCCACAGCTTGAGCACTGGGTTCGGTTTTGGGCACGGCAGGACGAGAGAGGCATCAAGGGGCTGGAGCGGGTCCAGAGAATGGCAGCCAAGCTGGTGAGGGGTCTGGAGAACATGTCTTATGAGGAGCAGCTGAGGGAACTGGGACCATTAAGTCTAGAGAAGACAAGGCTGAGGGGTGACCTTATTGTTCTCTGCTACTCCCTGAAAGGAGGTTGTAGAGAGCTGGGTGTTGGTCTCTTCTCCCAAGTAACAAGCAATAGGACGAGAGGAAATGGGCTCAAGTTGTGCCAGGGGAGGTTTACATTGGATATTAGGAAAAATTTCTTTACTGGAAGAGTGGTCAAGCACTGGAACAGGCTGCCCAGGGCAGCGGTGGAGTCACCACCCCTGGAGGTGTTCGAAAAGCATGTAGACGTGGCACTATGGGACATGGTTCTGTGGTCATAGTAGTGTTTGGTTGATGGTTGGACTTGAAGATCTTGGAGGTCTTTTCCAGCCTTAATGATCCTATGATTCTGTGTACATCCACAGCTAAGGAAGTGCAAGAATATAATTTCTCTCTGTGTATTATGAGCTCAGGTTTTTATCCTAATATTATCCAGCTGCATCAACGTTATAAACTTCCTCTTTTTGTGCCTTTTTACCGCTGCTGCCATTTTTTCAAGCACACAATAGGTTGTCTCCCACGCTCTGATTGTGAGAGCCGTGTTACTGTACTTTTTACAATTACATTTTAATTACAGCTGTAGAACCTATGCAAAAATCATTTAATATAATGTTGTGAGCAAATAGCGCAGATGATGCGTTTAGTATTTGATTGCCGTTAGTTTACTGATTGATTAAACATGCAGACAGAGTCGCTGCTTTGACTAGGGAGTAAGCCAAACATCGTGCACACGCACAGGGATAGAAGTTTTAGATTCGCTATTTTAGATGACCGAAGATTTCAAAAGGATTAGCTGAAAATGCCTTGAGCAACCTGGTCTAGTGGGAGGTGTCCCTGCCATGGCAGGGGGCTGGAACTGGGTGATCTTTGAGGTCCCTTCCAACCCAACCCATTCCGTGATTCTATGAAAAAGCAGGGAGTCTGGCACGCAGAGATACAGCAGTTTTGGTGGCTTAGGAGTGTCAGGGTGAATTTATTATTCGATAAAGGAAGGGACCCATCACTATAAAGGGTAAAAGTTGGTCAAGAAAAGTTTTGGCCTTGATTTGTGGCAGCCGGTAGGTTGGAAATGGTCTTGGAAGTGGAGAGAGAAAATTATTTTAGCCATTTTCTGCTGAAAGTGCAGCATGATTTGCATGGAGTAACCCAGGCAAAAAGCAGAGATTAGTCAAGGAGGTAAGTAGTGTGGTTTTATAACAATAAAATACATTTTTTTAAAAAAAGAAAGTCTGGCCAGGAGGAGTATATAGTGTAAAAACAGCCAGGTTTTGTTCCGCTTTTCTTAACAGAAGCTTATACAGAGTTATGGAAAAGATGCTGCTATTTATTGCCTGAAGTTACTGATCCATCTGTCTCTACCCAAACTCTTGCACAGACGATCTTTGCTCATAATTCTGCCTTTCTCCTTTCTACTATTATTCAATATTTATATGGGCATTTTGTCTGGTAGCCAAGTCACAGGCTTATCAGATATTGCGTAAATCCTCAGCAGTTGGTAACTGATCTGTGCAAAATTGTTAGTTTAGGGTTAAATGTTGTTGAAGAAATAGACCTGCTGAAAGAACAGAATCTAACAATTCATGTTTTGGGAAATAATTACTGGAGAAAGACAGCCCACTACATTGTATGTGTGTTAGAGAGAATGGTCAGAATATCTTTTAATTCAGCATTTACCCGTGAGAATTATTCCCATGAGGAATCTTGCAATAAAATCTGCTTGGTCTATGAGAATAGAAAGAAATTGAATAAAAAGACTCCATTTCCACTTGTATTTATTCAGTCTGGGAAATTCAGTGGGCCGCAGCATTAGTATCAGCAGGGGATTCCTTGCTCCTAGCGTTAAATTACTGTCATAATCGCTCAATTATTTCTTCCTTGTACTGTTTAAAATAAAAATCCATCACATTCTATGTTTTTTTCTAACATTTATTAGGTTGAGTGTTTAGGAAAATCAATTATATTCAGTCAGGCATGAATTGATGAATGTTCTTGTAATAATTGTCAGTTGTTAAACTGAATGTACTTTCTCTTCTCACCCCTTTTCATTTCCTTCAGAGGGCAGAGGTGGCTCAGAGAGAGGCAGAGACCTTAAGGGAGCAGCTCTCGTCAGCTAACAAATCTCTCCAACTTGCGACGCAGATCCAGAAGGCACCTGATGTGGTGAGAGAAAATATTTACAGACTCTTACAGGTTTCTGACGTTCCTGCAGCACAGCTCTTTCAATTTATGCCTGCAGCTATAAAAATATCTGTTTGGAGTAATATTTTAACTGAAGTGCAATTGTGTTCCTTTGGGAGTGCGGCTTGGTTAAACCTCTGAGGGGGTTGGTGGCCGCAGAAGACCACAGGAAGGAGAGAGGTGACTGGCCGGGGTGATCCATAGCTGTCCACGGCTGCCAGTCCACGTGGACAGGAGCAGCTCTCAGAAGTTATTTCACCTCGGTAAGAGCGTCAGCAGAGGAGAAATTAAGGCAGCGGTGCAGCGTAACAAAGAGTGCCTTTGTGGGTCGCCAGCACGTGCCTGCCTGGAGGGCACGGCAGAGGCAAGGAGCTTCAGAAAGAGGGGACCAACTTCGCCCGGAGTTGGCTGGATTAGCAGGAACCTGCTGCCTGCCCGTTTCTGGGTCCTGTTATTCTTGGTGTACTAGCTGTCAGAGGAGCTAGAAATCAATTCAGGATCATTCCAGCTTTCACTGAGTATATCTAAACTGAGAATTATGCCTATAAATCCCATAGAAGCAGCTTAGAAAATTGAGAAGATCCCCCGTACTCCTCAAGGCTGGGCTGCTGGTTGCCTTCCCTGGGCGTTCCTCCAGCCAGCGCGGCGGTCTGGGGAGCTGGCTGGTCTCTGCTGACCCGACCTTGCGGGCAGTGCTCTTCCCGGACTGCAGCTGGTCCTGGCTTCACAGGTATCACGGATGAGCAGACAGATCAGTTTGATTTTTGTTTGCCAAAGGAGAAATGGGAGTATTTAAATGTAAATAGGCAATTAAGTGAAATTTAGTCTACTTCTAAGCAGCAGATTTAACAAACAATAGAAATCATGCTCCTTATATTGCTTTTTTCTTGCAAGCCGTATACATGCTTGACACTGATATCAGAGAAACACATGGTTGCCTTTAAAAATGTTTGCAGGGAATGAGTAACAAGCCATAACTCCTCCAGATCTGCTTGCCCATCTATTAATACAACCCAGTATTTTCTCAGAGAAGTCAAAAGACAGACAAGCAGGCTGCAAAACAGAAAATAAATAGATGAGAAGCCTGAATATCACTTGTAACTCTGAATTACCTGCCTCTTCCTATCTCCTGTCCTAGTCTTATCATTATTTTAACATTAGGTCTTTCTTGTATTTAATAGTACTTCTGCACTTCATTTATATTTAATATGACAACTACTGCAGGATGAAAATGATCATTATCTATCTTATTTCAGACTCTACGTTCTAGTCTCAATAGGCACAAGCAGCAGATGATTATACAACTTGTGATGTTTCATGCAAGCAAATTAGAGGGTTTTTTTTCAAGTTAAAAGTATAATTCAGTGTAATAGGAGAGCGTTGTTAACTGCCGTTCGTACGTGTAGCTTTCTGCAAGATACAATGCGACGTAGTCACTGAGAACCAAGCAAAGTGTTTAGAAGATATGGAAAAGGTATTTTGCAGTGCCTGCGCTCTCCAGAAAAGAGGCCATGGAATATATTTCAATCTGCTGCAGTGTCATCTTGAATTGTCAGGGAAGTGCTTGGGTGACAGCGTCGGGGGGTTGCATTTTCCTCTCTTTCACCGTAGGATCTTTGGTATGATGCTTGTGATCATTGTCTCTCTCTCAGTAAATGGATTCTGTCCCACTTCACTGGTGTTTTCCGAGGAACGGTCTTTAACCTTTGTAAGATGCGTTTAGTGGAATGTGCCTTCGTCACTGGGCTGCCTCACGCTCCCCAGATCTGCACAAGGATTTCCTTGTGGTCTTCCCGAAGGAGAGGATCAGAGCTCTCCAGTGCGTAACAGCTATTGATCTCTTAACACAAAAGGAGACCAGGGAGATGGTACAATTAGTCTGTCCTAGCTTTCCTAATAGATCTACCTTCTCCTTAACTTCCCTGTCCTCTCGTATTTCTTGTCCTGCTGGAAAGTCGCTCTAGTGAGGAAGTTTCAGACTTGAGGACAGACTTTGCAGCAGTGGCAAACGGGAAGAAGATCCTGACTGAGGAGAGGGAATTTCTGAAAGTGGAGACTGAAGGGAGCATGGTCTTGTCTTACAGCTGTCACCTCTGTCTTCATCCCCACGGAGGAGAGGCTTTCGTTGCCAGCAATAATGTTAACAGCGAACAATTTTCATGCAAGGAGCAAGTTCATTGGAAGTAGCAGTTTGGGGCGATTTTTGACAATTTTGCCTGAAACGTGCAGCATGCATATCAAGAGCCAAAGGCACATGACTCTGCCATTCCTGATTAAGAAATTCTGCTCCATTACTTCAGAATATTTTATCTGATTAGTATTTTGTAAGCACAGATTTTCATAGTTGTCAAAGCATTTGGACTATTAATAATAAATAGATCTAAATAGAATCCTTTGACTTTCACGGCTGCATCTTTGCAGTGCACTTATGAAATAGGGAAATTTATTCTCTCCATTGTCCCTGTTTTACCAGAGAGCTGTCCTGGGGAGTAGAATCTTCCAGATTCACGCAGTCAGCCACGGGAGACCCAGATTTAGAAATTGCCTCTGTCTCTCGTGCCACCCAATAAACACCACGCGTGGTCCTTACCTAACTGCCCTGAATTCAAGCTTGTTGCTTTTTTTTTATTTATGTGCTCTAATACTGGTTTTTTTTTCACATTAGGAACAGGCCATCGAGGTGCTAACACGGTCCAGCTTGGAAGTAGAACTGGCTGCGAAGGAGCGGGAAATTGCCCAGCTCGTAGAAGATGTCCAGAGACTCCAGGGCAGCCTCACCAAGCTGCGGGAGAACTCCAGCAGCCAAATCTCGCAGCTGGAGCAGCAGCTGACCGCCAAGAACAGCACACTCAAAGTAAGGCTGGGTTCTGTGCTCAGCAGCTTTTGAGGGTTGACGTGGCATATCAATCCTGGGGTTTACTGATGTCAAGTGTTCTGTGGTTCTGAGAGGTGCTGTGAAAGCCCTTGACTTCTTCAGGGTGCTGTTGAATTCTAGTTTCTGTGACATTGCATTCTAACTCCTCACTGTTGTGTTGAAATTTCATTCACCTTGTTCCCATCGTTTTGAAATTTTTGAAAATACCTGTAGAGTTAAAACCACCAACAAAACGCAGCGTACGTTCACCGTGGATATGTAGCGAAACACCTGAACTGAAAAAGCACAGAAAATCCTTCGTGGGCTTCAAAACTTGTAATTCCCACTCCAGTGCTGGGTGTTGCAGGTTGGCCTGGAATGTTTATTGTGCTGCGGTCTGTCTTTGAATTTACCTGCTACCTCCTCCACTGGAAAAGGGAAGTGTGTCGTGTAGAGCACAAAACCAAGTAAAAGACACAGAGAGAAGGCTTTTTAGCCTCGATAACCATTTAACTCATTTTTTAACTGTATATTTGCTGCACGGTCATTCCCATTTATAATTATCAGTGCAGTCCTACAGTCACCTGCACGCCAGTAGCACTGCACCAGACCCAGCAGAAACGTCTGTTTTGTGAGTGACCCCTTCACTTTTTGCTTCAGCAGCTTCACTTTCTTTGTGCCCTAGCCCACCCAGTCCTGATCTATCAGTAAGCATGAGAAATGCTTCCTGATGTGCTATGAATCAGCTTCCTGTAACTCCTGACTCTTTCATTGTTCCACCATCTATGAGATTCGAAGTGTAAACGAGATAAATTGATCTCTTCCATTAAAGACTTGGTAGTTTTGCAGGTTTGATAGTCTGAGCTTTTTGCAAGCAGGAGGCTGATAGTACCCACTTAGCTCTGACTGTGGCGTGGGCAGCTTTCCTCGACTGGAATGATTTAGTGCTCAGTTGAAACTCTTACAAATTGTCCTAATTCTACCATTTTTTAACCGTTACCAGTTGTGCTCTGGTGCGGCATAATTTACGTGGAGAAATGTCTGGTAGGGATGAAAGCCGGAGTGTTGCGTTCGTGTGCTTTCTGCGTGTTTTAAGACAGCTTTGCAGAATTTTTATGAAAATTCAGCAGAGCAGAAGAAAACTATTAGGTTCCTGTATTGACAGTATCGGTCTCTGCCCATCTGTCATGTGTGGGCACCGCTCTTAGGGAGGGAGGTTTTGAGGGACACATTTTGCTGGCTACACCCATGTTACAGGGTTGGGTTTTTTCTTTTTTTTTCATAAAGCCTGATAGAAAATATCTTGAGTCCTTGCACTTGACAGATTTTCTTGGAATAAAGCGTGTTCCTGGTGAGGTCAGTATTAGTTTAGCCATTAACTTCAAAGGGAATAGGATCACAGAAATGACAAAGCAAGTCTTTGATTTTCATTCCAGTAATCTCCTGCCATTTTCTCATAGGCTTGCCCGCCTGATGCTCTGTGGTGAGGTTCCTGTTGATAGTGTCTGATGCAGAGACTCTATTGATAAAGTTTTAGTCATTTCGGTCCTCTTTAACCTTATTTGTTGCACTAGAAAAATATTTCAAAATGCCTCCTTTTACCTGGGGAAGCCTGTGTCTGAGATGCGTTGTACAAAGAACCGAGTCGCAGCGGTGGTGTGTTGGTCTCCCGTTTGATTATAGGGGAATTGCTTCTAAAATAAGTGTGACTGTGATGGTTGCCTCCACAAAAAATGCATCCCAGTTTCACAAATGAAAGCAATGTTCTCAGACCGTATCTTGGGGGAATTCTTTAATACTCTATGACTTAATGAAACAATGCAGAAATACTTTTGAAATTATTGCTTCTTTATCTTCATCTGATCTAATAATCAAAACATGTCCTCTAGTAACAAGACTTTTCTGACTATAATTATATTAACCCTTTGTTGCTGGGAGCTCAGGCTTCCCTGCTACCCGGTTAAAATACAGCAGTGCTAGTTAGCAAAGAGATGTATCGAATAACCTGGGGTAATTAAATATGGGCTTTTAGTTGATCACTCTAAACTAAACTCTGACATTTGTCTAATGGGTTTTTTAAAGTGCTTTAAGCCCCTTAATACAATCCATGCTATTTACCTAAGATGCTCTAGTTAGTAATAGCATAAAGATTTATTTTAAAAAAATAATAATATAAGAGGGAATCCAGTCTATGCATGCTCTGACATGGGTTCATTCATACAAATGCGAGATGATTCCTTAACATGGAATATTTGCAAATTCAATGTGCAGAAATGGCACCAGCCCATTCCGCCTGTCCCCTGGCTCCCTGCGTTTGTGTGCGTTGGAGGACGTTAGAATATATTTAGTCTGAATTAACCAGGTTGATATTTAGTGCAAGGATATTCGTTCCTCCAGATTGTCTCACAGCTTGAACCTTTGTTAGACCATGTTCTGTGCATTTTACAGGGTTCTGTGAGACAATTACCATACTAATACATTTTAAAACAGTCATTGACTGGGAAGATGCCAAGCGCCTAAATGCTCTGCTTATATACAGGCATTGCCTTCTCAGTTGTTAGTTTATATTGTTTAGTAAAGTGTACATTTAGGTGCAGATTTTCCATGGCAACAATCTCTATATTAGGTACTTGGGCATGATGGATGTCTGTGTTTTTTATACAATTCAAAGTAAAATATTGCTGGTTGCCATACTGCTGTAACAGCATGCAAGTACCTGGGAGTCCAGAACAGCTCCATTCTCTCAACATCTCTTTTTTTTTTATTCCTAACCGTGTTTGGTATCCCAAATTTCCAGAAATACTTTCAGGGTATAGCATGTCAGAGAGAGTTACATTTCCTATAGATGGCATTAAAATGGGAATCATGAACTTTTCTATATTTTATATCTGTTTTTACAACAGGCTTTTTTCTTACCACATCTTTGCATAAGTAGCAAACATTTTAATCCAGGATATTGTCTGTCATGTGGTGTTTGGCGAGGTTCTCCCATTGCCTGCATCGAGTTTTAAATCTGTCAGTCATGATGTTGAGTCTCCTCCCCAGTGCCCAGGGCTCTCAGACCCGCTGGTTTCATTTAAAGATCCCTCTCCAGCCTTGCTGAGCCTGGTCTGGTGCGTTCAGCGTCTGGCTGGATTCCTCATTAGAGGAACTATGTTTTACTCAGTGTCAAGCTGTAGCTTTAAGAGCTGCATGAACTTGTGGCATGTTGGAGCTGACCCTCCATAAAACTTAAGAGAACTGAAGTGACACCTTGGGCCCTGGGTTTACGTAGTACATTTAGTGACTGGAATTTGGTAAGGAAGGATATGTCAGAAGGATATGGCAACTATATGCTGAGCTGCATGAAAAGAAGCGTGGGCAGCAGGTCAAGGGAGGTGATTCTCTCCCTCTACTCCACTCTCATGAGACCCCACCCAGAGCACTGCATCTAAGTCTGGAGCCCCCAGGACAAGAGGGACATGGATGGTTGGAGTGGGTCCAGAGGAACCGAAGATGATCAATGGGCTGGAACAGCTCTCCTACAAAGACAGGCTGAGAGAGCTAGGCCTGTTCAGCCTGGAGAAGAGAAGGCTCCAGGAAGACCTTATTGTGACCTTCCAGTAGCTGAAGGGGGCCTGCAAGAAAGCTGGGGAGGGACTTTTCACAAAGGCCTCTAGCGATAGGATGAGGTGTAATGGCTTTACACTGGAAGAGGGGAGATTTAGATTGGAAATTAGGAGGAAATTCTTTACTCAGAGGGTGGCGAGACCCTGGCACAGGTTGCCCAGGGAAGCTGTGGATGCTCCATCCCTGGAGGTGTCCAAGGCCAGGTTGGATGGGGCTTTGAGCAACCTGGTCTAGTGGGAGGTGTCCCTGCCATGGCAGGAGGGGTTGGAACTAGATGATCTTTAAGGTCCCTTCCACCCCAAACCATTCTGTGATTCTGAATGACTAAAACTTCCTTTGTATTTGGTCCAGATGAAAACAATGCTTTTAGCTGTAATAGAGATGGGTTTTTTTCTTTTTAACACAATCGGAATGGCTGCACGAGTTGCCGACGGCTGAGGATGCGAGGACACAAGACCTTTTAGGAGGCTGCTCGTTTCATCGGTGTCCCATAGAATGCAAATTCCACAGTTAACAACAGTTTCAGCTTTCCAGCAACAGCCGGTGGTGGTGATCCATTAAGAACTGCTTGTTGAGCAGCTGCCAGAGCAGGGCCCGTGTCTTGCTGCTGGGAGATGCCTCTTGTCAGCAGTGACTGAGGATTGTGGATGACGGTATCAAAAAGCAGGAACAGAAATTTAAGAGGGCTGTATATTGCTAATGTGGATGTCCACTTTGTGCCTGCTTTTTAATATACGTACTCATGGCAAGGCAGGAATGTCAGCAATGCGTAAGCGGGGAAGGACGTGAGAGGAAATCCTTTAAAAGATGGCAGAGTAGCTGGAAGTCCAGCAAAGCCCCATCACACTGCTGCTGTCATCTGAAGAAGCCTCGTTTAAATTATTTAGATGGCTCAGATGATGGACTCAAGTATCTGCGGGTGCTGTATTACAGTGTTTAGGTTGCTGCTTGTACCCGTTGGACAGCTTTGAGATGGGTGATGCCGCCTGTCCCAGCCCTGCTGTTGTGCTCCCGTAACTCTGCTGGTGCAGAACTTTGTGGGGCTGCATTTTAAACAGCTTTGCTAAAACTAGCCAAGCTCCCAGCAGCCCTTCCCTGCCTTCCTCCTGCTTTCAACAAGCAGCCCGCTAGCATCTTCTTGAATTTGCTTCTCCACTGAAGGCAAGCTCTCCTGGACGTAAAGCCCTCTTTCTCTTTTCCACGTCATATATTCCTTTCCTTTTCAAAGTAGATGGTCTGTCTTTGAGGGCGGTACATCCTTGTGTTATTTCTGTTCCCTTGACCTTTGGGATTCTGTGCCAGTTTTAACACCAAAAATGAAGTGAAGCAGAGCTAGCCTGAGCTTCTCTGTGGAGTTCTGTCCTTCCTTGGCTTAGATCAGGTGTGCCTGTACTAAGCAAAGAAATTCTTAGTGGGAAATTAATGTGCCTTCTGCAAGCAATGTAGCGACATCAATTATGTATCACCATGTGCTAGGCCTCCTGAAGCATTTGTTGGGAGCAGGGGCTCCTGGGTAAGGTCCAAACATGTGGCATCGCCTTATGGATTGTGTTAGGAGGTTTGCTGCAACGGTGGTGGCATCTCCATGCTGAAGAGAAGCCATTGAGAGCACCCCAGGTCAGGTAGACCTGAGCACAAAGACCTGCTCAGCTGGTGGCAACGATCACCTCTGGTGTGTAGTCGTATTAGTTATTGCAATAAGTGGTGCTTGTAAAACGACTCGGGACCGCTGTTTTGCTCAGGCACGAGGCATTGCCCAGGCCTTACACACCTAAGGCGTTGCAATCAACAGCAGCTTCTGCAGCCTTTTTTATTTTTCATGCAGATAAGGTTATCAAGAACTGTCGTATTAAGAATACAGTGTGTGCCAAAGCTTGTTTACTTGATTTATCAGTTCCACAAAAATTTCAGCTGCCCCATTTTTAAAACCTTCTTCCCTGATCTCTTTATTGAGCGTGTGACAGTGACATTGCAAACAGCCAAATTGGGAGCTGCTGAATTCTGTAACGCTCGGCACTCTGTAAACAAAGGAAGAGGGAGGTATAATTGTGTTTACGTTGAATTGGTTAGAGTTTGTTTTCTAATATATGTAAATCAGGTATGAATCATTAACCCTCACTTGTGCACTGCTCTATATATGGAATAATTTAAAGATGATTTTGAAAGCCTGCAGAAAAAAAAGTATCTAAATAATGAAATCCATGTTCTTTCTTTTAAAGCAACTGGAAGAAAAACTGAAAGGACAGGCTGATTATGAAGAGGTTAAGAAAGAACTAAAGTAAGTGTTAAATGCCTACTTAATTTTTTCACAAACTCGAGTTTAACAATGCTTGTTAAATGAAGCCACAAATCTGTGTTCTTCGAACAATAAAGAATTCAGTCAAAACCACAAAGACGGGGAAATCGGGAATATTGGCAGAAATTGTCTCCAGAACCAGTGCCACTGCTCTGTGTGAGAGTCCTCCTTTGGGTTGCAGCAGAGTATCGCGATAGCCAATAATACAAGTGACCATGAAGAAAAGGCATTACAACTACCATCCACAAGGGCAAAAAGTGTGAAAATCTGTAGTATTTTAGGTGGATCACTCTTTAAAAATCCCCAGCCGAGAGCTGAATGTAACGTGGACCAAGAATTTAATGCGGGGCCTTTGGCCATGATACTTTGTCTATGCTTCTGCCAGCCAGTGTTCACCTTTTTAATGCCGTCCTTGTTCCACTGTATAGTTTTGCTAATATATTGTGGTTTTAGACTAAAGCCACAAACAGCCTCTTCCTATTTCAAGGGGGTTTTTTAAGAGACTTAAAAGCGCCTCATTTTAAACTCTAACAAGATAAGCTGTCAGGTTCAGAGGAGAAGTTTTTTGACTGGAAATATGTTTAGTGTCAAGGTTTAAATAACTGCAAGAAACCCCATCTCTTCTTTCATCATTGTGGCATTTTCGTGTGTATTTTCAGAAGACTGAAAGAACATTACCTTGTTTAATGAGGTATTTCAGATGAGGCTGGTAGTCACGTGCCTTTGTTTACACGTCCCTGGAGAATATGGGAAGCAGGTTGGGCTTTGCGAGCCCGGCGACCGCCCAGCCCCTGGTGCTGTTCGAGTCAAGCCGGGCCAGCTGCGGTTCTGCAGCACGCCCTGATGTGGGTTTGTCGTTTCAGGCAAGTGAAACCAGTTGACCACTTCTTTGGTCATTATAGCAGAATATTAACTGGTCTCAAAAACACCTCGCTGTGTTAGTGATATGGGTAAATAGGTCCATGTTCTCTCCTGAGTTAAGGAAACTCAGCTTCAGATTTCAGCTGCTTCATGCCCTCATACGTGAAGCAGTGAATGGAAATTGGGCCACAACCCTCCCGTTTGCTGCGTGAGTTCCTGAATGTGAATCTGCCACAACAGCGAATGAATTTTAAATGCTACCTGGTTTAATGCCTTTACTTAGAAACAAAACTCATTTAGATCCCTGCATTCCTGGCAGCAATGCCACTTTTGTTGGTTTTTTTTTCTCCTCTATTTTGCAGACCTGACATACATGAGGGTAGGGATGGGAAGGCGGGTGAGAGGTGCAGGAGAAGCCGTGGCACAGGAGTGTTCATACGGTGCTCCTGTTCCTGTTATTTTGAGATCAGCCTGCAGTGAAATAGATGGGAGAACTCCTGGAAGTAGCCCTTGTTGGGTGCCCGTAAATCAACTGTTCTCCTGGCTCTTACAGCTTTTATATCCCCTCAGTTGTGGGTGACATTTTTTATTTGGGCAGGCTGACGTTGGAGGGACAGCCAGCCAGCTTGTAGGTGGCCTGAGGTCCGTGCACTGTCCTGCTGGATGGTGTGGGGGGTTAAGACCCTCCGTGAGAGCCCTGAAGCTGTTGGCAGTGCGGCTCGTTCACACCACTCCCTCTGCTCCCATCTGCTCCAAGAGATGTGCCAAAACCTGGGTGTGCATCACCTGAGAGTGACAGTCTGACCTGAAGTGAAACTAGGAAGAGTCTGGTGCTGTAAATCCAGTGTCCCTCGTGCTGCATCCCCCTGCGCCTGCCTTTGTGCCCTGAACCACTGGCAGAAATGAACTGCTCATAACATACCTCTGCACCAGGAAATAGCTAGTTGTCAGTAAGGAAGAAAGGGGATAAACTTCTCAGTTGTTTTGGCACTCATGTCTTTTCCTTAATCCTCTCAAGGATGTTAGAGGCATTCTAGGCTGAGGGATCTCAGTATCAGCCAACTTCTAACCTTGGGGGATCTTAAATGGGTCCACATCAAGATCTGGGATGGGAGGATTCCTTGCTTTCTGCGTTGGCTTTTGTGCCAAATGGCTTCTAAAGCTGTTTGTGAGATCTGAGAGCTCTGTGTGTCCTTTCAGTTCCCTCTCGAGTAACACGACAGTGCTAACCCTCCTGCCTCCGCAGTCAGGACCATACGCACAGAAAGTCGAGCTGTCCCAAGGCACACTTTGCTTTAGAGTAAGATCTTTCAAGTTGTCTTAGATGTGCAGATTCAAGTCACAAGATCATTCCTTGAAAAAGTAGGTAACTGATCTTGAGCAGCAGATTGAGCAGAGATCTCCTGGGCAAAGGTATTCCTGGAATCCAAAGAGCAAACATTTTGCTTCCTCATATTCCTGAGGAAAATGTCTCTTTTGTGACACATTTGGAGAGTCATTTTTGACATATGTAACTTTTACACTTTTTTTTTTTTTAAAATGAACCTGCTGTAGTGAATATCCCTCCAAGGGCAATTCGGGACACCATCAACATGGCTGTTAGTATATTTGGGGTTCCAGGTGTATAGGAAATCACCTGTGAAATTGCCAGGAGGTTATTTCAGGTAGCAAAGAATCCACTTTTCAGTAGGCAGAGGTCAGTAAGTTTCCAGCCGAGGTTTGAATATGCATGCCTACTCCAGGCTCGCTGGAAAACGCAGCTGCTGCAAGGTTCGGTGCCCTTTCGGAAGGTCCCAGCTGGCAGCAGGTGCTCGGAACCAAGATGCATCGGTGGAGCAGCCTGTGCAAGGAGAGGGCACAGCAGGGTCCGGGCTCTAGAGCCGGACGTCTGATGCCAAGAACCCGATACGCACACTAAATACACTCAGGCTTCCTTTGCACTTCGGACTGGTTTCGGTCTGGTTCTGTAGGCAGCACGGTAGTGCTCAGAGCACATCACGCCTGCTCCTCCGAGAGCGGGCAGCTTCTTTTGGTTTGGTCTCATCCAGAAGGAACGCGGTTGGCATGCTCCAGGACTGCTCTGCATGGCAAATGGAGAGTGGTAAGTGGGGATTACTGGGAGACCAGCGTGCTGCTGGTCTGAGCTGAGACGTGATCTGCCACGGGAAGGCTGCCACATGATGATTTGCTGTTACAAACTCATTTTTAATTCGGAGGGTCGTTTTTAATCATCATGAGAACATCCTTTATTACTTGCTGTCCTTTTAGAGGCCAGACCCTGCAGAACCCATGGGAGGATGAAAAGAGTTGCCTACTGGTGACTGGGGTTTTCCCAGATGAGTCTCTGTCTATTTATCTGCCCCAGCACCTTGGAGTCCTGTAGGCAGAGCTGTGCCTCTGAAGAGGGGTCCCAAGAAACACTTGCTTTCAGCAGTGATTAGCAACCTGAGGGAACACGCCCGTGATGTCAGTCTAATGTCAGGATCTCTAAGAACTCAAGCCATTAATGCACAACCTCTCTCCTTGACTGGCATGACTTCATTAATAGCAGAGAAAAGGCACTTTGGCTTGTGGCTGAGGCATGTGAAGCAGAGTCTTACCTGCAGCACCTCGTGTGTGTGTCTGGGATGACGGCTCTACCCGACGGCGGTTTCTGCTGGCAAGAGGTGTCATCCAGTGACGCCGTATGATGAAACTAATGGCCAGAATTTTGTGATTTTATTAACTATATTTGTAGGAGTGCCTGCTGGAATGAACACTGTATGCAGTGAGTGGGCACAGATGCAAAATGCAAGAGGTTTCTATCTCAGAATGACTTTTTTTTTCTTGGATTTGCTATGACTTTGAGTGGTCTGGAGTGACTCACTGAGCCTGCTCATTTCCAGAGTGTCACGTAGTGGCCATCTAGTTCTGGATTCATGCGTGGACACGTGGACAGAGGAGCTGGCTGCCACGTGGTCCAGCTGAGGAGTGCTGGGTGCCGGGCTGGCTCCTGGTGGCATCCAGAACTAGCCTCTATGTCTTAATACTGGCCTTCTGCCTTTTTTGGCCCGGTTTCCCCATTTAATACATGGTTAAACGTGTTCTCACAAAGCTCCTGGTGTGTTATACCTGAGGCGTGCTGCATAAACACTGTATCTGTTTATGTATTTTTCTTCAACAAATGATTGTCATCTTTGTCCAACGAGAAGCTGAAACCATTTAGTGCTTCAGTCTGAGGCAGTTTAGGTCCTGCCTCCAGCAGCCCTATTTAAAAAAAATTACAGGACAAAGCACAGAAATAAGTTTGTATTCCTGCAAGATCCTCGTTTGCCAGACGATACAGCTCGAACTGGAAGACTTTGAAGGGAGACGTCCTTTGACCGCTCAGTATTTATATAAAATATTGACAATCAGCCTGTCAGATCCTTCTCTTAATGTACTTATAAATATTTGGATCTTTCATCTTCCTTGAGAAATATTGTGCCATTTTGTCTTCCCTTTGCCACAGAACTAGGAGGTTATTAAAATGAAAAACTGCCTTTTAGCCTGTAGTGTCTTGGTCGGGGAGATTATTTGTGCATATTTTCCTTGCTATGTGAGCTGCTGTATATTACATAAAGTACTGTGACTCTGGTGGTGATTCCCCTGTTTTGTTGCTTTGCTACAACTTTTTCATTCCCTTCAAGCTTCACAGATAAATTTATATCGCTTCTGACAGCTTAAAATGTTATATCCTTATTAACCTTTAAATTTACGCTTTAGACTGGCCTGGTGGGATTGCATATGGAATGATTTAGATGACGCTCGAGAAAATTTTCTTATCCAGTAACTACTTTGAATAGTTATTCTGTATTCATTACGAGCCTGTGTTACTGCAAGGAAAGTTGTTATCACTCGTAGTGTTGCTGGAGAGTAGGAAACGATAATGTTAATGCTCATTAGTGGAGTCGTTACGAAAAGAAGAAATGCAAAATAATTTTTTTTTCTGCCTTCCACAGTATATTGAAATCCATGGAGTTTGCACCGTCTGAAAGCTCTGGTGCGCAGGTACTGAACCTACCTTTGTTTTCTTACGTACTTCAACCATTCGGTTAATCAGCAAAAATTTTGCCTTGCGATTCATCGGCGTTGGGTTGGACAGTTTCCTGTTGGGACATCGGGGGTGATGATTGCTGTCCTGGTGTTTTCTTAACATCAGTAAAAAGCTGAACCAAACATTTTTTTGCCTGGTAATTTCTTCTAAGTGGCCAAGGACAAAGAATGAGGGTTCAGCTGTGCTGGGTGGAAGAGCATAACGTTGGGAAGTTGTTGGCATTGGTGTGCAGCTACGCCGGGATTTGTGTTTCTCGTGCTGACAGTACGAGGATTTTAGCATTTTTAAGTCTTTGTTAGCCTTGAAAATAACGTTCACAAAAGAAAACAAACCTTTGAGTACTGAGAAGGCACAAGCAAGCTCTGCTATTCCGGCAAACCAAACTTAAGTTTAAAGGTTATGAATTAAATTCCTGCTTCAGAAATCTGAACTGAATATCAGTATCCTGGGATGAATTTTCAGTATGATTTTAATGATCAAGGGTTAGTTATTTAGCGGAAGGTAAGTGGCAGGTTTCTGTGGCTGCTTTTATTTTTGACCAAACTGTTTATGCTGAAACGCGGCATTTCAAGGGGCTGCTTAACTTGGGCCGGTTGACCTAGAAGGAATAATATCATCTTAACTCCTCTTTTAATCAGATTAAAAGAAGTGTACAGCTCTTCAATTGAAAGCGTGCCAGCACGGTTTGAAAAGAAGTAGGATTAAGAAAATGTTCCGTTACACATTTCAAAATAACGCAGAATTGATGAATGATTTAGAATGAAAATTAAACAGTGAATCTCTTCTACGGCTCACGTAGGAGCACTGAGCGATTCCTGCAAATAACATGCACGGTGAATTCCCTAGCTGCCTTCAGAGCAGAGACGAGCGCTTGTTTTCTTCTTTCTGAATCCTTTTTAGTGCCTGAGCGAGACTCTTAATGCTTTTAGAAACAAACCTCCCACTTTGATTTTCTTTAGGATGCATCTAAACCGCTGGAGGTGCTGCTGCTGGAGAAGAACCGCTCCCTGCAGTCCGAGAACGCCACGCTGCGTATCACAAATAGTGACCTGAGTGGTAGGTTGACGCGATTTTCGGCTCTTCTGGTTTGTTTGCTGTCTCCAAAAGGGAGGGAGGGCTGAGTGAGAGATGGATGTCTGAGCTAACGCATGGCAGAAAGATTAAGAGGCAACAAGAGCACTGAAGCACATTTGATTTCTGCAGTTTTATAGGCTGGATAATGAAATAAAACTTTGAGACCTCAGAGAGTCTTTAAAGGTTAGGGAAGAGAGGCATTACAAGACGTACCAAGTGGTAGCGTTTGAGGCTGTCTTCTGTTTTGGGAACAAATTCATCCGTGGCACCAGAAGTCTCTTCCCCCACACGCAATGTTATGCAAAATGTTTGCATGTAGAACACAATAATCTTCCTGTCTGATACACTTAGATATACTACCAGCAGGTCAGCTCGGAAAAACAAAATCCTTTCTCTTTAGCAACGTGCGTTTGCCGTTTAGCTTTCCTAATGTGGGCTTTTGACATCTTGTGTGCACATTTTTTAACTGGCAAGTCATGGAATTTCCAGATACTTGAATGCTTATGGTTTTTGCAGCTGGAAGAAAGCTAAAAGTTGCCACTGGCCCTGGGATTACTGAATTCTGAAGTGTTTTATGACTTTAACTGAGTGATCTGGTGATTCCTTTATTCAAATTGGTTTGTTCCAAAATGTAAATGTTTGCTGCATTTGGGTTCAGTCAGGTCCAATGAGTAATGTCTTGAATGAGAGACAACAAAGAGACTTGCTGTCTGTAACTGCATTTATTTTAACTGTATAACTGCACTTCATGTAATTGTTCTAGTGTTCATGTTTGTAAGGGGGATTCTCCAGGCTGCAACATACAAGAAAGGTGCAAACATGAAATGCATGTTGTTTGTTTTGGGGGCCTTGTTTGGCTTATTAAAATTTCAATTATGGAAAAAAAGAAAAAAAAAAAAAAGAAACCAACAAACAAACGAAAACAAACCAAAAACAAAACAAAAAACAAAAATCCCACCGCCACCTCATTGGCCCTTGTAAATCTGCACTTTTTCCCTTTGTGGGGCAAACTTTGCATTTTTTTATCTTGGTTTTTCCCTCTTTGATCCCCCATAATGCATTATGTTTGACCTTCCTTGTAGGGTCAGCCAGGAGAAAAGGGAAAGACCAGCCTGAGAGTCAGCGTCCTGCAACCTTGCCGGCCTCCCCTCCTTCTCAGTTGCTCCGCAACGCGGGGGAGCAGGCTTCCAATACTAATGGTACACACCAGTTCTCACCAACGGGTTTAAGTCAAGACTTTTTCAGCTCATCCCTGGCGAGCCCCAGCTTACCCCTGGCCTCCACAGGAAAATTTGCACTAAACTCTCTCCTCCAGCGACAGCTAATGCAGTCCTTCTACTCCAAGGCAATGCAGGAAGCAGGAAGCACAAGCATGATTTTTTCAACAGGTCCTTACAGCACAAACTCCATATCTTCCCAAAGTCCATTACAACAAAGCCCGGACGTAAATGGCATGGCCCCGTCTCCCAGCCAGTCAGAAAGTGCTGGGAGCATCTCTGAAGGCGAGGAGATAGACACAGCCGAAATTGCACGTCAGGTGAAAGAGCAGTTGATCAAGCACAATATTGGACAGCGGATATTTGGACATTATGTGTTGGGACTGTCGCAAGGGTCTGTGAGTGAGATACTAGCCCGGCCAAAGCCATGGAATAAACTGACTGTGAGAGGCAAGGAGCCATTTCATAAGATGAAGCAGTTCCTCTCGGACGAGCAGAACATCTTGGCTCTTCGCAGCATCCAGGGTAGACAAAGAGGTAAGCGCTCGCCGGCCCAGGGTCTCGCCCTGTTTTCCTGTTAGTCACCAGTGTTAACGATTGAAAGCTTCCCTCTCTGGGGCTGTATGTGCATCGCTGCCGTTTTCACCCGAATCAGATGTCAGGTCCAGAAAGTACAGCTCTCTAACTCTGCTTCTCAGCACTCAAGCAGGTTAGTATCTTTGCTTCTGCTTTTTTTAGCTGCTGGCTTGTGTTTGTCAGCAGGAGCGAGCAGCAGGGACACTTCCATCCCTCGCTTCCCGATAGGTCCGTGTCAGAGCTAAATAGAGAGTGAAAAGGGTTGGTAGCTACTGAAGGTAGGAGCCCTCAGACATACTTGAAAATTTTTATTTGGGCTTTATTGAGACCAGACTCTTGGTATGTCTTGTGTGATTATTTTTTTCCAGAGCCGTTTGACAAAATACCGTAGGTGGTGCATGGGATGAGCGATTAAAAAACAGTCCTAATTTAAAGCAGCTTTGCGTATTTAAGGCAGTGATTGTAAGAACCAACATGCATTTCGTTGTGATTCATCTTAAGCGAAGGCTGAGATTTACATTTAGAGAAACTGAAAAGTAAGTTGTTTACAGGCAAGAAATAGTGGAAAGGACAGGCAGGATTTTCCTAGATTTTGTTTAATTGAAAGCGCACACTGTTAGATTTATAAATCTGTTCTTCCTTTTGATGATTGTACTTGAGGGGATTATCTGCCCATCTTTAACCTCTTCATTTTTGGTATCTCTAGACATTTATTTATATCTGTCTAATCTTCTTTCCGAACGTAGCTGTAATCTTTATTAACAAATCAGCCAGCCTTGCTTCTTCCAAAGTAGCCGGCTCCCGAGCGCTCAGCCAACGGCTCGCGGGGGCCGGGGCAGCTCGGACCCTCGCGGGCACAGCCCGGCTGCTGCTTCTCGTGTCACACAGCCCGTCATGTCACAGCAACCATCCCCTGATTGTTTTGTTCTTACCAAACTTGTTTTTCAACAGAGAATCCAGGCCAGAACCTGAACAGACTATTTCAGGAAGTACCGAAACGAAGAAATGGGTCTGAAGGTACGTCACAGGCAGGTGTTTTTCTTTGCAGTCAATACCTAGGAAGTGGAGTGTGCTTTAGCTGTGTGTTTCCTTAAAACTGTGCAGTTTGATTCTGGCCTGGAATCTGATAGAAAAACAGACAGTAAGTATAAAACAAACCATGGGTTAGACGAACACTTTGCTTTTTCTAATTCTGCTGCTGCTGTACTAACGTAACCCTGTTTGGATACTTTTTCCACGCCCAACCTCACTGCGTACGCAGATTAAAAAGAGATAAGTGGCTTTGTAAAATCATCAGGTCTATTGAAATGCTCTCCTTGCTATTTTTGTGTTTTTGGAGGGAGAAAGTTGCACACTTACATATAATCCAACATCAATCACATACTGCTTCTGCTCCAGATTTACTTCTTTCTTCTCGTGGGGCTTATGTTGACAAATACACTTTAATACGCTGTTAAATTAGTGTGATACTTCAGTATGGTGTATGAAAAAGACAAGATAAGTGAACGTCAGATCAATAAATTATCGCCGAGCAGGAAGTAGGAACATTTCTCCTCATTATAGATTAGTTGCAGAATTTGTCTTTCAGCAGAACAAGAGGAAGGAGAAAAACCAAAACCAAGTGCCCGGAAACTCTCGTTATTTTGACTCCAGTCAGAAATTATCTAGCTCGGAGATTATAATCTCATAATGAAACATGTAATTAAGTGCAATAGCATTCACGGTCATAATTGTCCCTCCTTTTCTTCCCCTTAGTGGTTAAAAAAACCCCAAACCAAACAGCCAAGTAATAGCTCTTAGCTAGAAAGTGCTTCAAATGGTATCTGCGTTTAAATGACTGTTTCTCTTAATGTATTAACCTCTAGAAAGTTAAAAATTATTTTTATCTAGTTACTCTTTAATTCTGTTTTGGGCTGAATGTATACTCATCCTCCTTTGCCTAGCAGCTGATGCCATTTGTAAGGTGATTCCTGGTCTTATGTTTTTCCCTGTCCTCCTTTCCCCTATGGTGCTTTCCCCTTCTGTTTCCTCTCCCCCTCAAAAAAGAAAAAAGAAAAAAAATAGACCTGTGTAAGTTCTCCTGGAAAAGGAATAGGTGACCCTTTCGTTGTTCCTCTGGTGGTGCCGCTGTTGTCACCGTGCAGCGCGGCGAGCGGGCACGAGGAGGTTTTACTGCCGTTATGTTAAGTGCATTCTTGGTGGTGTACGTGTTAAAGGTCCCGCGTGAGCTTTCCTCAGGTCATGCTGGGAGTGCAGCAGTATATGCTGTCTGTCTCTGCCTTAAAGAAACAGCCAAACAAACAAACGTTTTCCCAGTGTCATTAGTTTCGTTTTCCTCTCCAGGTAATATAACCACAAGAATCCGAACCACAGAGACTGGCTCTGATGAAGCCATCAAATCCATTCTCGAGCAAGCCAAAAGGGAGCTGCAAGTACAGAAAACAGGTATGGTCTCATTTGGTGTCTTGCTCCTTTTATTTCAGAATTTAATTAAAACAATTACCGTGAGCTTTCCGGTCAGTTAATTGTATTCTTAAAACCTCAAATGTAGGCTTGAAGAGCTTTATTATTATTGTTATTATTGTTTAGTGGGGTTGTTTCAGTCTATAAGACATCCCAAGTTAAGGTTTCAGGTGTCACGGCTTGGCGGGGTCTCTCCCCGCTCCCGGGGGAGATCTCTGCACCCTTCCCACACTGTGAGATTTCTAAGCACCTTTTCCACGTGCCTTCTTTTTACACCACAGCAGAGCTGCAGGCAGTCACTATGCAAAATCCTTCCTTCTTTGCTCCTTGGAAAGGGAACGGCTCCTGCTTTCTCTTCTCTTCTATTTAGCTCACACCCCAGGGACACAACTGCATGGGAGAGGGAACTGCTTGGATTTGTCGGGGTGAAGGTCAGGATCTAGCCAGCTAGCACCAGTCACATAGTACCATCGTACTCTGGACAGCATGTACTGAAGTGATCATGGAGGCAAACTCAGCTCTGACTTTTATATTACTTTATTTTTGGCTACAGAATGTATTCAGTGAATGAACTGGCAAATCCAAAAAGCATTTTCTTTCCCAAAACCATCATTAATTTAGCTCAAGAGAAGTTTAATTTCTCATTGTATGCGGTCATGTAGTTAATATTTTGATCTACTCCATATCCCTCCCACCTTCACAAGAGTTTCCAGTACTTCTAAAGTGCTGGTGATGAAGTAGAAAGTTCTGTGCAATGCTTTTGTTTCGTTTTTTAAAGTAAATACTGATGTATAGTTTTGCATGGTTGTCTTTTAAATGAAAACTAAGCTAATCTCATGGCAAAATATAAAAGAGTAGTTAATATGCAATTTAAATAATAACACTTTATGCAAGTAATGTTTACTTAGAGAGAAATCTGGGCTGTGTGCAGAAAACTGCAAGCCTGTTGTCCAGTAGGATGTTTTGTCTGAGAGTCTCAGACTTCCTTTCAAATATTAACTCAGCCTCAAAACTCCCAGTGAAACCAGTAGATAAAACAGACGAGAGAGTCCCAATGTCTTTTTTTCCCATTTCTTAGCTTTTCATGTATTTTATAGTGTGTGACAGGAAGGACTGTAGGGAGGCAAACTCAGAAATGATTCAGATGAGGTATAATATTACTAGCATAATAGGCAGCGTGTTTCAAATCTTATTCCGCTTCCAGGCCACTTCTTGCAGCGTGCGGGTTCCCCGTTACTCTCCAGTGCTTCACTTTCCCCGTTCTTTGTAGAGCAGCTTTCAGAGGAATTGGTTTCCAAGCACTGGGGACCTCTAACTTAAATGGAAACAGATGCCACTGCAAAATCCTGGTGGCTCTGCAGAGAGAACCCTACCCCCGTGTTGCAGTCTCTGCTCGTCCCGCCCGCTGCAGCCCAGCCACACGAGTCCTGGCTCGCCGCTGAAATGCTGCATTTAGGGGTTGGAGCTGCTGGAAGCGCCCGTCCGAGGGCCTGGGCTGGGGCAGAGCGATGGCAGGCATCAGCCCGCTTGTCGTGGAGCTGTTCGTTCCAGTGCTTGGGACCAAGGAACAAGAAAACAGGAAGCAGGAGCATTATTTAGCTTGTCAAATGAGAGAACAAAGTCTCTTACTCCAGTTTTTGCTTCGTTGTAATTGGCGCGTTGTATTTTTGGAGGTAAAAGGACCCCGTTTATTTACGTCCTAAGAGGGTACGAATAGTCCGTCCAGGTGAGCGCAGCTGTGTTCAGTTTGGAGTGTGTGTTACGATTCATTTGTGGAGACAGAAGTGAAAGGTTAAATAACTTTGTAAATCGAACTATGAAATGTTATTGACCACTGGGGGTGGGGGAGGAAGAGGTGAGGCTTGATTTTCAAAGGCATTTATTTGAAAATTTTTACAATGGTGGAAAGCATGCGAGTGGTACTAGCCGTCTGCAGCTGAGTCTGTGCGTGCACATGTCCAGCACTTTAGCAACTATAAAAATTTTCCAGTGAAGAACTCTGGAAATCTTACCTTGTTTTGAAAAATGCCAATCTTTGCGTAGTGAAAACTCCTCCCTCCCATCCAGAAATGTATTGCAGCCCTTTTTCTGACAGGGAACTGTTTACAGTAGCACGTGTTGAATATAAAGCATGTTCCTCTGTTGCATTTAGTCTTTTGGTTGTTTTTCATAGCTGAGCCGGCTCAGCCGCCTTCTGCATCTAGCAGTGGCAATTCTGATGATGCTATTCGATCCATTCTGCAACAAGCCCGACGTGAAATGGAGGCCCAGCAGGCTGCCCTTGAACCTGCCTTAAAAACACCACCTTTATCTCAAGCTGACATTTCTATCCTGTCCCCCAAACTAGTATCTACATCTGCAATGTCTTCGGTTTCCAGCTATTCTCCTTTGGCCATATCCCTGAAGAAACATTCATCTGTCACTGATTCCAGTATCTCTGCATTGCAGAACCTCTCTGGGCTCAAAAAGGAGCCTCAGGAGGCACCTGTTTTAGAGCTTCATGGAATAAGTGATTCTGCCCAGGGTATGTTGAGGCATGTTAAAAATGAGTTGGGACGTGGTGGTGTTTGGAAGGACCATTGGTGGAATACTGTGCAGCATGAGAGAAGAAATGCAGCTCTTCCCGAAGATGTAAAAGTTGAGGAAGCCAGTGGTGGAAAAGAAAAGGTCAGCAATCAGACTAGGCCAGATCGTAGCCAGCTCCAAGGACCATCTTCTTCAGAATATTGGAAAGAGTGGCCAAACGCGGAATCTCCGTACTCCCAGAGTTCTGAATTGAGCGTGACTGGGGCGAGTCGCAGTGAGACACCGCAGAATAGCCCCCTCCCTTCATCCCCTATCGTGTCTTTGTCAAAGCCATCCAAACCTTCGGTTCCTCCACTGACACCCGAGCAGTATGAGATTTATATGTACCAGGAAGTGGATACGATAGAGCTAACGCGGCAGGTCAAAGAAAAGCTAGCAAAGAATGGCATCTGCCAAAGGATCTTTGGGGAAAAGGTAAAGAACTGGTTCTCTCTTGTTACACCAGTGTCGTGAACGCGCGGTGTGCTGCTCCCGCTGGCGCCGGGCTGGGGACTAGCCCCCGTGTGTCTGACGGAAAAATGTTTTTGCTGCCTATGTTAAGTACTTAAAAACCCAGCCCACAAAGGAGAGGACACATTTTCCCGCACTCTGGGAATCGCACAGGTTTCTGTGACTGGCTTCAGCCGCTTGTAACCAGAAACGGGGCCCCCGAGTTTAGAGCCATCGAAAGCTGAAGCAGACGTTATTGAGACTCAATATTTCATGCTTAATGTAATGAATTCATGGAATATTTGAGTAATACCGTTGTCATGACTGGAGAGTCTTAACTTTGTTATAAGTGAAGATTACGGACACAAGAGCGTTTTTTTTTGACTATTTGGAAACGCGCACAAGGGTGTTTAAACAAACACACGGAAAATCCCCTACCTCTCCTTAGTCTTAAGTGCAGAACTCACAGTCATTTCTTAGACCTGGTGCTTGGTATCTCGATGCGCCTCGAGACATTTTTAAGCAATGTTTGACTGCAGCTGCGCGATGCACAATAAGGCCTTCTGAAGTCCTCACCTTGTGGGCTCTAAGCGTTGAACACGTGGGGTTTCGGGGGGGTCCCGACCACCAGAACACGCTTCCCAGGCTATAAAAAGTGCTGGACATCTGGTGTTTCTTCTTCCTATAAAGAATTGAATCAATGTAATGGTGTAATGGGAGCTGGCATCGCGCTATTACCTTTTCACTAGGATGTAAAATGAAAAGCCTGACCTTTTGGGGTCGTTAAAGATCCCGTGGCAGCTTTCATTAAGTGTGATTTTTAACCCCTGTACCTGTGCTGAATTCCAGGCGAGTAACCGCGTTCTGCCTGTCTGAAATTCCCCCTTTGCCGCAGTCGGCTCTAGCCTTAAATATTTACTTACGCAGGAGCAGCCGCTGCTACAGGTGAAAACACACATCGTTATAATTCATACCCAAAAAAAAAAAAAATCAACCAAATATAGGCCTAGTCTCAAAAGTCCCAATTATTTTTGTTTGAGAACAAAATAGATGCCAATCATTTCCTGTTTTATCTGCCTGTGTGTGCCTGGACTCTGTGTTTTTCCTGTTGGAACTGCTGAAACTGTTTGACACAGAATACGGAAAGCGTGCAGATCTTGCACCGCCCTTCAGCTGTTCCTGCAGGAAAAACCCCACGCTCCAGAGGGAAACCACAGCAGGAGAAAAGCATTTCCACCCGAGTACCTCCAGATGCCATTTTGCCCTTTTACTGTTGTCCGTATAAAACCGATTGGAGCGATAGGGCAGTAAAGGAAACCCAGGTGACTTCAGTTACCCCCCCTCCCACAGCAAATGTGTTAACGTGCCGTTCTTGGTTGCTTCACTTCAGGTATTGGGGCTGTCCCAAGGAAGTGTCAGTGACATGCTCTCCAGGCCAAAGCCATGGAGTAAATTGACCCAAAAAGGCCGAGAACCATTTATTCGTATGCAGCTCTGGTTGAATGGTGAGCTGGGACAGTGTGTCCTGCCCGCACAAGGGCAGCAACAAGGACAAGGTAATTAAAATTCCACTATGTTGTTTGAGTTGAGGAGGAGGAAATTTTTTTCTTTCTTTCTTTCTTTCTTTTTTTGTTGTTTTTTTTGTTGTTTTTTTTTAATTAAATTAGCAGTAAGCGAGACTCGCAGCCGGTGCTGGTCCAGGCGCTGCTGGCAGCGGCAGCGTCCACCCCTCGCAGCCCGGCCGGTCCCTGCGGCCACGCGCGGGGAGCGTTCACCAACCGAGCGCTCGTTTCTGCACAATTGATAAGCGGCAGTTAGCGAGTTCCTAACTGGGATGATACTATCTAGGCACGAACGCGCTATGGCGTTCGAAAAATTTTGGCCAAAGAGCTGGAAACTCTTGTGCGCTGTTTTCTAGGCTTGCATAGGGGATTTTGACCGTCCCTAGGAGAATTATCGATTGCTTTCGCAGGAGGTGAGCTAGAAGAGCTAAGCTTTAAAGGGGGGATGCTGTGTTGCAATTACGCTTTTATTGTGGCTCTCTCTTACCCGAACACCAGTGGGTGCAGAAGGGCCAGGCTAGAGCCGGCCTCGCTCGCACCCCTGTGACGCCGCTGCGATAAATGAGCAGCGTGCCCTTGCCGGGGTCGGCCGCTTGCTGTTTGTTGAGCCTGCTTACTGTTTAGTTTGTGGTTTGGCATCTCCTTTTATTGTTCCCTGATTTTCCTCTCCTCTCTTATCTAGTCCTTCACTCTGTGACATCATTACAGGATTCCCTTCAGCAGGGATGTGCAAGCTCAGGTAATCAGCTGGTTTCAATGATTTGCTCTGAAATGATTCTCTGTGCCTTTGTTACGTTTCTTTTGCTTTGATGCCGAGATGTTTCTCGCGTGTTGTTGTACCATACAGGAGTCCCTTCCATTTTTTTATTAACGCAGTTAATTCCTCGTTCTCTCCTTGTTGCTATGGCAGATGTAGGGAGCACACGTATTTAGCTGCATATATTAGGTAAAGAGACTCTGATCTTAGATCATTGGTTCTGTAGCGGGTTTTTTTTACCATAGTTCAGCTTATCAACTTGACATGTGACAATGGTTGTAAAACAAGCCTTTGGTTTGTAATGTGATCTGCATACCCCAGCTGCCTTCCTCACTGCCGTATTTTTTTGCCACTTTCATTTGCACAAAATCTGCTTTGTTAATTTGAAGGTGGCGAAAAGAGCACGTTACCTCTTTCTTTTTCTAGCTTCATTAAATATTCCAAGCCGACCTTTTTTTTTTTCTTTCTTTCTCCCTCCCTCCCTCCCCTTTCCGTTTGCAAAAAAAAAAAGCAGATGCAGCAAAGATTAATGTCAAAGAGAAGTGAATTGCTAAAGGTTTTATAAGATGGCCACAGTATAGGAGGGAGGCTGGAACAGAACAGCTGTGTTCCTGCTGTTGGATACCAAACTCTACCCACACAGACGTTTTACCAGTGATAGGCTTCACTGACGTAAACCGCTCGGGATGTTTTGTACTCCAGAAAAATACTCGTGCCCTGCTCTGTACTTACAGTGCCCTGTATTGGAGAATTATTGCATTTCAGGATACAGAGAGGGACGGGTTGTGCTCTTCTTCCCCGTTTCTACTGTTCTGAACCACCCTTTTTTCCTGGAGCTTGCTGGGTTTGTTCTGCATATCCCAACCAAACTGCTTTTTGCTCTCTACTGGGAAACTATTTTGCATTCTAAAAGATTTTACTAGAAGAAAATCCATGAAGATATTCAGCCCACGTTTTCCTTAAGAAGAGAAGTTGAAAATAAATGGATAAAAAAAGAGAAAAAGAAGTGCTCCTGGTAAAAACAAGCCACGAAACAAAACCAAAATGGGAAAAAATTATTTGCAATCATAGGGCTATTGTCGCTTATAGCCAAGCATTTAGCGACCATGGAAATTTTCTGCGATGTTTTATGTGCTGCTGTTCACTAAAGGGGTGCCATTGACTACTTTTTTGTAGCATCATGAGTAACTGGTACAGTTATAAACGCCTAAGACAGCATGGAAAAGATGAGTAATTAATTGTAGCCATTTTAAGAGGAATTTGAAAGCAGAGGAGCTGGGAAAAGGCTGCATTGTTATTGCTAATCATCATATTTATGACTAACTGTAATTATAAAAGATTGAAAGCCAAGCCCGTGGCATTAGAGTCCGACCACCTTACGGATTCCCAGGAGGATCGCTGGGAGCTGCAAGTGATTTCTTTCAGGAAGTTCAGTTTTGCTGCCGTGATATTTCGCTCCCCTCCCACACTCCCCGTCTCATTTGGCAGTTCCTGCCCTTGAGCTAATATTTTGGGAGGCGGCACATTCCTATCAGCTAATAAAATCGTATTATTGATGATTGCCCTCCTTCTTCCCTTAAAGCAGGCTTACAGATGAGACAACAGGCTCATGCCCTTTCTTCCCCCTTTCCGATGATTAAAAATAAAACTGTTGTACAAGACGTTCTTTTCTTGGTGTCTTTCTCTGCATAAGGGAAGGAGGAAGGTTGTGACACCACTCAGAACAAAGGAGTGAGACCAGGCTATTTGAATGAGGAAGGGCAGTTTGGTGATTCTCTTCTATTAGCAGCTCTTCTGTAATTAAAAGCCCAGCAAACAGTTTGGAAAAGGTAATAATAATTATGCATTTGTGAAAGATTCTCCACTCCAGGGCAGGAAGAAAAAAAAAAAGACAGCTCCGATTTTCTGGTCTTCTGAGACATTTCCCAGGAAAATGAAGGCAGAAAAAGGTTGCATACTTGTAATTTTAAAACAGAAATTAATCAGAACAATTTTGAAACGAGAAAAGGTCTGGAGCCTTTTCCATGTAATATAATTGGCTTGGAACTTGTTGCATGCATGAAGGGAAAGAAGTGAAATTAAACTAATATATTCAGTGGCTCCTGAGTGCTTTGCCAAGAAGGTCTTCAGGGTACAGAGTGTCAACATGCACAGCTCCATCGCAAACTTTTATTAGCTGTGAGTATTTTCATTACTGTTTGGCACTATTCTATCAAACTAGCAAGATTTTCTGGATTTCTGACCCAGTTAGTTACACTTCCAGATCATAAGGTTTTGATTAACACCTCATTCATGAAAATCTGGTCTTTTGTCCCATAATTTTCCATTGTCACACGTGGACAGATGGACCCATCAGTCTTTTATATGTGGGAATGAATGGATAAGCATTATATATATATGTGTATATATATATTATTTGAGAGAGAGAGAGCAAGGAGAAGCCAGGCTTGTTTTTCTTCTTTGAAATCTCTATTTATGAATTTTGAAAAAACCCCAGTCTATACCGAAATTCCAAGCAGATATATATCTGTATTTTCTGCCTGTGACCTTTCATCAAGGCCGTGGTGATTTTGTGCAAGTTTCAGTGAACGTATTTTACACAAAAATGGTGTCTGTACCCTAGGTGGTCAAAAATAGTATCGCTCTGCCTTTTCTAATGTTTTTTTCTGTGTATTTTTTTCCACCTAAATGCTCTAATGCCCTTGGGTAAATCTGCCTTTTTAATGATTTATGTGTCAAAAGCACGGACCAAATCACATGAAAAAAAAAAAGTTGAATTAGTGTCACCCAACTGCATCAGCATTTTTTCATGATGAATTTGGCCCTTATTTAGATGCATTACTGGTGATCAGAGCTGGGCTGGGCTTGGCCGGTAGACCTGTGCCAGAAGAAGGTTTACGCGCTTGGGTATTTTTCTAAATACTCGTACTGTGAATAGCTCTTACTAGTTGGTTTTGTTTTGGGGTCTTACATCTTTACTGGGCATGGACAGGACGTTAAGACAAAGTTTCTTTTTTGGTGCCGTTGGTTTCATAGCTGCTCCCAGGAAAGCTGAATTTTTATTCACTTTTGTATTTATCCTCTGTGAAGGACATATACTCTCTATATACTACATTAAAGACTTGCAAATACTCAGCGGGAAAGAGACGTGCCTTTTTGGTATGTGTTTCTGTAAGGGTCGTCTCATGACCTAATGTGGAAATCTTCATTTGCCGATACAGCTGCGGGTGATCTCAGGGGATTTTGAATTTCCCTTTTGTTTGTCTTCCTTTCTGGGTATCATCCATCATTCCTAACCTCATGCTGCTTAGCAATGGTAACACTCATGGGAGTTGAAGAAAGGATTATAGCAGCATAAAATGGGGAGCTAATTAGAGCTTGTTTCAAAATCAGAATCTAGCTTGAGATAATTGCATATTATCTGGTGATTTAAAAACCCAAGATCTACTGTACTTAGATCAACTGAAATATGCATAAAAGCTTTATTTTCAAAATAAAACATTTGTAACAACAGGGAGATTACTTCTTATCACCCCTTGGGAAAGAGAATCTGGAATGAAACCTGAATGCAGTCTGTGGTGTGCTGGAGTTGTGATGTTAACAGACATATTGTAGAATGATGACAAACCAGGTATCCCTGGTAGTTTTATTTATGTAATTACCTATTCCTGTGATTTTCAGCACAGAAGCTGCGGAGCAGGCAGGTGGTTAACTGTGTGCTGGGTAGATCTTCCCGTTTACCCAGTAACAGGAGGACGCTGTCACATTGAGAGTGGGCAGGGAGCGTCTCAGGCTTGCAGTCCATATTCAGGATTAGCTGATGTTCTTGTGGGAGGAGCTCACCAGCCACGTGGTGGCAATGGAGAAGCTCTTACCCCTCCATTTCTCCACGGTTCATGACTGCTTCTTTCATTGTGCTGTTGTCTTGGATGGGCAGAGCTGTCCGAGATGGTGCTTCGGAGCGCAGCTTGGATTAGTCCATGGAGAGCAGCATCCTTAGTACCTTGAGATCACACAAGTGATCACTGCAGTGATGCTGACAGGTCTGCTCAGATTTGAGATGAGAGAGATTGTTTTGCAGTTGTTTGCTGGCCTTCTGGGTTACTAAAATTGTATGACATGAAACATTTGTGGTAATGTAGTCTGTAAGGTGGAAGAGAAGGGAGATCACATGGCTTTTAATAACTGAGTAGCTGGACTTTAGGAATTCCTTGTGTAGATGGTTTATGTTTGATGACTGATTTTGGAGTCTCTGCATTTGGTTGAGAAGCTTGGCTCCTTTTGCGCCAGCTGCAAGCGCATTTCTAAAGTGTGGAGCTGAAGAGCTAAGCCAGCCGAGCAGCTCTCTTCACACGAACCCCGGAGCACACTGGCGCGTATTGGTGAAGTTTCCACATTCTTTCTGTGTGGCCTGAGATTGTGGCTCTGAAGCAGTTGGCCGTGGCTGTCTTGATTTCAAACCATAGGATATCAGTTGGCTCCTCATAAGGGCAGCTGTTGTAGTCCGTCTGTAATGTGTGTGATCATATTCTGTGCCATTTCCCTGACATTTGGACCATGAAAACCTCCCTGGCAGCTTTTCTGGTATCAATAAAGCTGGGAGAATCGCTGTGAAGGCACCTTGCTGGGGCCCAGGAATGCAGCATGAAGTCCGTGTTTCAAGTTCCTCCTCAGTCCAACGTGGGCTGTCACTGCCAGCCATCATCTGGCCACTCCTGCCTCTCTCCTAGGGCTGTCCTCCCCAGGCTCTCTCACATGGCCATAGTCCTTTGTCCATCAGCGATGCCTTGCAGATAGTCGGTATTCGTAGAGGAATTGCTGTCCTCGTTGTATTCTCTTGTGTCCGTGGAATCGCTCAGTGATGAAAGTTGCAGGAGATGACTCCATCCGCGCTGTGGTCGTAGCTTCGCTGTTGTGAAAGCGCTAAAGGAAAGGAGACAGTCATAGAGTGAGCACCGTTTTCGAGGCAGATATTCCTTGCGGCTGAATTCCAATGACAAAGCACCAACACACTTTTCATATTAATATAGCAGGACACTCATGCTGGATTCTGAAGACAAACTTAATTCACTCTGAAGGGTGGTTATGGGTTTGTAGCATTTGTTTTGGAGAAGTTACTCAGTGAAGTTGCAGCTATATTTTATTTGCGTGGTTAATTTAGGAATGTGGGTCCTTTACACTCACTCCCCTTTGTTGTGTGGGAGAAGATCTCCAAGCAAGGAGCTCGTGGGCAGCTCTGCAGTGGCATTAAGCCAGGCTCAGCAAAGCCTCATTCTCAGTCTTCACTTTTAAAAGTTAGAATTAATGAATATATTTGTTAAGCTGTGTGAAAGAAACTTTCCTGACCATTGTTGCCACTACGCTTCTCAGGTAATTTATAAGAGTACCAAGAGTTGCTAAAAAGCCAACACGGTGAATACGAACTTCAGCGTCAATCTGAGCACATAACTTCTTTGCACTCTTGTTTAAAAGAAACTGTGACTGTTGAATATTAGAGTTCTGAAATTCCGCTCTTCATCATTTCATTACTTATTACTTCATTTCGTTAATTACTGGGGTTTCCTTTCCCCTCCACTCGTGCATTTGGAGAGGAGCAGCCTCCTTTGGGGAGGGGACCCACGTTACCTCCCCTGGCTGCTTCCAGGCGCGAGGGGCTTCTCCTGCCAGCTGCGAACCGCAGAGGAGCCGGCTGGAAGATGATGAGCTGATACGTTAGGAAGCCAAATATAAAAATAACTGGAGCAGCACTGAAAGGCGAGCGAGGCGATCGCAGCCGTGCCGCGGCGCGGGAAGGCCAGGCAGCTCCGGGGGGGTCAGGGGCCGGGGTGATGGCCGGGATCTGTCCCCCATGGGCTGGCAGCTGCAGAAGAGGTCGGAAAGGCGCTTCTCTGGAGGGAGCAGGTATTTTTCTGTTGGTAATAGGAGGCTCTGGCATCTGGCAGAAGCTCACATTGGCCTTCTATTGCTTGTGGGAAAAGGAGGGGGCTGCAGGGCCAGCCCCCGTGGCCACTGGTGGGATGGAGATAGCCACCGCACACCATGCCCTCAGCCATCCCCGGGCAACAGCCCAACCGCTGCTCGGCAAATGACAAAATGCTCCTCTGCGGGATGAATATTACCTTGCTTTCAGTTCAAAGGGCAGATAATGGGCTATTTTCCTCCCAAAACTACTGGGGAAAAAACGTGTGCTAGCACCAAACGCGCCGGTTGCTGTTGCCATCTTCTCATGGGGATGGAGCTGCGAGGCGGCTGTGCCGTCTCCTCCGCCCAGTAGCTCTGAAATAGGGACATAAGCAGCCTGTTAGCCTTAAAGAACAAAATCGTCTTCTGATTAGAGAGTTCTAAATTGCTTGATGGCAAATCATCCCCAAGAAGAAAAAAAAAAAAAAAACACAACAGAAAATTACCAGAAAATTAATATCTTCTAAGTTACCTGCTAGCCTGTCCTTCGCATTAGGGTGTGAGAAAAGCTGATGAATTTTTCTTACCTAATTTGGTGGATATTGGAGGTTTTTAGGTTTGCCAGCAGCCTTCCAGAGAAACAGCAAAGGAAAGAATCCAGTGATTATTTTAAATCTGATGAGAAAGACGACTCACATTGAAAACAGAGCAAAGGGGGTTTGAGATCAAGTTTAAATAAAAGTGAAAACAGAAAAATATCCAATTAAAAAGGCTAATGAAAGGAGAAAATGTGATGACAACAAGAAATGCAAAATTGGCCTGGTAGTACATGTCCCATATTTATCCTTGTCAAAGGCCTACAAGAGAACTGGGGAGGGACTTTTTAGAAGGGTTTGTAGGGACAGGATGAGGGGTAATGGCTTCAAACTGGAGGAGGGGAGATTTAGATTAGGTGTAAGGAAATTCTTCACTCTGAGGGTGGTGAGACACTGGCACAGGTTGCCCAGGGGGGTTGTGGATGCTCCATCCCTGGAGGCGTTCAAGGCCAGGTTGGATGGGGCCTTGAGCAACCTGGTCTAGTGGGAGGTGTCCCTGCCATGGCAGGGGGTTGGAACTGGATGAGCTCTGAGGTCCCTTCCAACCCAAACCATTCTGTGATTCTGTCTTGTCATAGCAACTTAAAAGACCCCTCTTTCTTTGGCTGTATGTATAATGCCCTATAGTGGGGTTCAAAAGAGTGATTGTTCTTGAGACTATTCACCGATTCTCCAGAAAATTCACTGTTTGATGCTAGTTTTTGGCAAAACCTGAGCTTGATGAAATATCCCCATGTTACTGTCAGTGCTCGGGGTCTCTCTGATGAGACCGTCCCAGGACAATAAGCTGCTTTGGAGAAGAATGTTGTCCTTGTGAGGTACCCTCGCCAGCTGTCCTGGCCAAACCATCCTTCTCTTTCACGTGGCGTGAGATGGTCTCCTCTGGTGTCTTCTCCTGAGACATCCCCCCTTTCCTTTTTGCGGGGACAGGAGCTGCCCCTCCAGCTCCTCCTGCCCGCTTCACACACCTTCCTGAGCTGTGAGATGAGCTGCAGGGTAACTACCGGTGTGTTTTGTGTTTGCTTCTCTCTTTTACCCCTCTTGGAACACGGGTCCTAAAAATAGTGCAAGTTTGAACTGGCAGATGTTTCATTTGTCCTTTGCGAGAGGACCAAAATTAGCCTCTCTTTTGGCACCTAAATAAAGCAGCCTCCCTGCCTTTATGCGAACTTTGCAATTACTGCCTATTGAAGTTGCAACATTTTGTGATGTTGGATGGGGAAGGGTATTATGTAAGCAACACCTAAAAAGCCACCAGACCTTGAAAGAGAGAGGACGAACGAGTCCAACTCTTTTGTTTTGGGGGTTTGGATTTTTTCTTTTTTAATTTTTCTGATCTGAGGCAAGTGGGTTTCTTCCCTAATGGAGGTTTTATTTAAAAAAAAAAAAAAAAAAAAAAAAAGCAAGAAGTAACTTGGAAATGCTCAGAGAGCTGTCTATTGTAAAGGTAAAAAAAAAAAAATCTAATAAAAGGCCAGCAATGGTTTCTCTAATTTTCAGAGAAAAATCTGCACAGAATGCCTGAAGCTGGGTTAACAGTGGGACTCCCCAGGGGCAACAGAAAGATGTTATAATCAATTACCACATCATAACACTGATGTATGATAATTACTGAGTGTTCCTCCTGAGATAGTGCAGCATTTGGCTGGGATGCGGCTCTTTCATGGTCCACTGCCTGATTAATATGCAAATAATAGGCTGATTGCATGATGAATGCAGAAAATGAGTTCGCTGATAACGTGAGCACCGAAGCGGGAAGATGATAAATTACTTTTACTGACTGTCCTACATTAAGTACCCTTTCTCAACAATTTTATCACAAATTAAGTAAAGCAGTATGGAGAGATTATGAGGATGTGTAAAATAATGTACCTTAATAGCTTCTATAATATTGTTGCGTGCAACGTAAATGCCGTTTTGTTTCGGCACTTGAGGCAGCGCTCCTCCCGAAGAGGAGCGCGCTGAGTGGCGCGGTGGTCGGGGTCACTCTTCTTCGACTGCGTTCTTCCAAGACGAAGAACAACCCGCCGCGCTGCCGAGAGTAGATCGGACCTCTCTGCTGGGGAGGGAAGGCAGCCGCGAGCCTGGGATCCATCCCGTATGGATCTTGCCCGTAGCAAATTGACGTTGTTCAACGGGGGAGATCGATTTAAGCGCACATACGCGTTCTGCCTCGCACGCGTCCAGGGCAGGCAGGAGGTTAACGTCTCGAAGGAGGATGTAGAAACACATTCACGCTCAGGCTTGCGACAGAGGAGGGCAACAAACAGTCACAAACATGGGAACATGGTAAAGTTAGTCTCTGATCACAAGGTCAGCAAAGACACCATAAAGCGCAGCAGCACCTCTAAGAGCTCTAAGGCGCTTTTCCGGAAGGTATTGTGCACACGTTTATTTTGGTTATACTGAAAAGACAGTGATGTGGGGTTGTGGCATCTTGATTGACTGCTTTCATGACATATTTTGGTTTAATATTCAGAAAATCCTTAATAAAGCTTCTGCACACAAGCTGTTTTAATAATAAGGTTATTGAAAATATTTTCCAGCAGTTACTTCTAAATATTGACTTCTGACTAAGTTACAGAAACAGAAAAATCTGAACATTAAATAAAGATTAAGAGCATGGTTTTGTCATTAATCACCTAGACATTAGTCACCATTAATTTCTTCTTAGGAAAGTTTTTTTAGTTGTTTAAAGGTGATCCATAAAAGCAGAACCCCACCATTCAGCCCTCTCAAAGCACAGTCCCAGCTGTGGGCTCAGGAAGCTTTGCGTGAGCAGATGGGTGTTGGAGGAGGTTCTCCTGATGTTCTTGCTCGGTGCTTACCTCTTCCATAGACATCTGCTTTTGGCCAGTGAGACTGGGAAAGGATTTGGGGCTGCTGACATGACCAAGCATTGCTCTGGTGTTTCCTATTCTGTGTCTACTTCCAGCTAAAAAAAATCACACGTTTTGGGGTGTTTTTTCCCTTCATTTGTTGTAAAGTAGTGCTTAAAATCATGGCTGTGTAGAGACTTCACGCTTCCGTGTAGGCCATTTCAAAACTGTCCCTTAATGCTTCTTCTTGGAGGGTTTTGTCAGGCGGTGTGGTTGTGTCAGGGGTTGCTGTGGCTGTTCCAAAGTCCATTAGTTCTCAGTGCAACGTTTCCTTTTCACTGATTAACTCCAGTCTCATCTTTCTGCACAAGATGTTCATGGATGTTCAGGCTGCCCTTTGTAGTGATCTGTCTGGTGGACAGCCGAGTCCCAGAGTCCTAACTCAGCAGAAGTTTGACGGTTTGGGTTTGTGCAGTCGTCCAGCTCCCCGTGACGTTGCTCAGCCGCTCCTCCTGTACGAGCACCTGGATTTGTTGCAAGCACCAGGCACAGCATGGTGCATATGTTGTGCAGAGCAGAACTTCTCAGCTGTTGAGACATTTGTCATCAGTGGGGCACAAGACATCTCTTGAAGGGCAATAAGGCACTTGCTGACACAGGACGTGAGCTTGAGTGATGTGTGTAAAGGTCTGCAAGTGTTTACCAGCCAGAACATCTAGTGATGCCTTCCTGCAGCGGCCAGGGAAAGAGGGAAGAGGGGTGAGACCAAGTGGTGGCACCAGCATAAGCCACGTGGCAAAGCCTTTTTAAGAGGCAAGCACAGGGAAGAAAATCTGACCCAGGCAAAGCTTATGAGCTGAGCAGGATGGTCCCCTGCCCTGGTTCCTCACTGCACACTGTCCAGACTGAGCAGGTAGACGTGCCTCTGCTTGGTTATAACGTTGGTTGGGTGGCCCTGGGCACAGGGTGTTCTTCTGTTGTCATTCCACGAGCAGCATTCAGCTCACGTGGCTGCCCGAGGACTTTCCTCCTTACGCTGAGACTGGCATAAAAGACCATGAGATCAGGAAAGAGATCCAGATTCCTGTTGTTAACCCCTTCCCCAGTGTTGCAGGTGTATGACAGTAGGCGGCTGTTCTCCAGAGCTGGTTCACAGGTTTGGTTCCCCCAAACACTTGGGACAGCACAGTTGTGGTTCAGTGTCAGGCAAAAATGGAGGTAAAAGATAGAGCCAGGATAAGAATACCTTAAACTGATGATGCCAGTTCTTGGCTGTGAGAAGTCATGGTCTTAATGTAGGTTTGGGCACAGTAGTGGGACTTCCAAGACTGAGGTATTCATGATTGTGCGTTCATTGAAAGGAGAATCGGTTGCCCAACTTCTCCAAGTACTTTTAAATGTCCAGCTGTAATTCTCTCTTCATGAGGCTGTCCCCGCTCCCATCTTATTTGCTCTTTTCTGAACTTCATCTGATTTCTCCAGCTCCTTCTCATTTCTAGAGTGGCTGAAACCACGGTTTTTAATAGAAGCACGAAGGTGACATAATCACTGGAAGTGCGACATGAAACTGCAGCAGCACCTTGTGATCCTGCAACACTACTCAGAAGCAGTTTTTTCCCAAGTGCTTCTAACATTCATCCTGACCGTTCAGATAGTTTTATGTGCTCCTGTCACTGAACATATACCCATCAGCAGAACGGGGACCTTATTTTTAGTGTTGCCCCAGTAATTCCTGAGTTAACCAGAGCTGGTTTCCTCCCCGTTCGGTGCAGGCACGCATACATCTGCACGCTTTCCTAAAGGGGTTTTCTTTTGATCCCTCCTCCCATCCACATCAAATTTCCCTCTGAGCCAAGACCCAAAATAACATTTTCCCCAAAGTTATAACATTTGCAAACAAACAAACAAAATCTCCACGGTCGGAGTGGAAATCTATAGTGGTAACTACAGCAAGTGCTTGCAATTCTGCACGTACCTCCAGACTCAGCATCGTTCTGTATGAACACCGTAGGGAGGTTTGTATACTCCCCACGTATAACCGTGGGAGTTTATAACTGTGGGGAGGATCATATTTTCATAAGCCACATTAATTTGCAAATTGTGAATAGGCAAGGTTCACTCACTCCAAGAAAATCCACCAAAGCCACGATCTGAGAAAGCGTTCAGCCGTCACGGGGGTTTTCTTTTACAAGAGGGATACGTTGCGGTGCTGCTCCACAAACGCCCGACAGATTTATTACCTCGTTCAAACTTGCACTCCACCACAGCTAGCATGGAGAGGTGTTACGGTGCGTTAGGAGATCCTGCAAAGACAGACATTGCTAAAGGTAAAATTGGATAGAAAAAAAAGAAAAAGAGGAGAAGGGGGGAAAAAAAAAATCTCTGAAATTTTCAGACCCCGGGAAACAGGAGAGCGTGGTTGTCCTGAGGATATTGCCATGGATCGGCTGGGTGATCAGGTCCTGGTTCTCAGAACAGCACAGTCTGGTTTTTGGTCTGTAGGTTGGATGCAGTGGGCAGCCTCATCGTCAGGGGAAACAGAAACTAATCCGGCCCCAGTATGAGCCGCTTTGATCTCGGGCAACCTGCCAGGTCTGTTGTTGTCCATTAACTCATCTGCACGAGGAGGTGAATGCAGGCCCTGGAGTAGCAAATGCTCTTTTAAGAGGTTGCCGAGAAATCTGTCTGCGTTTGTCTGCCTCCATCTTCCCTCCTCATTTGCCGGGCAGGGAAGGAGCCGTGCGGGACACTTCGTTGCCTCCCCACGCGCGGGACGTGGCAGCTCTCGCTGGTCCTCGCTCAGGAACTTCACATTTGACTAGTTTGGCACGGACCCGCAGCCCGAGCTTTGGCCATCATGAAAAGTGGTGCATCAAACCGAGCGCCAGCTAAATCATGTTTGGGTTCTTGTCGGAATGTCACAGAGTACCCTGTCATTTTGGTTTAGCAACTTGTCCTTCCAAATGCGCAGTTCGCCTTATGGCATGCCAGCAGTAAAAATGTCACTTACAATAATTACTTTTTGGTGAAAATGCTTGCTGACTTCCTACCTTCAAGCTGTTTTTTACACAGTGGGGAGATAATAAGAAATGACTTTATCCTGACTGCTCAAATGAACACTAAATGGAATTTAGGTTATTATTACTGCAGAGAGAGGACTGTGTATTGAAATTTAAATAGTGGATCAGATCAACCGCAGAGATTTGTCTCTGAAAATTATAGTGGGTCTGCTTTTTCAGTCCACTCCGCTCTGAAAGTTAAGGCAGCTGTTGTCTGCCTGCTGTCTTTAGAATATAATATTTTTCATAATCCTTTTAGAGGCCCCTGAATACCTTCTGTGTTCTGCACGGTCTTCCTCAGCTTCTCCGTGTTCTGTGCCTCGTTCCCCGTGAGTCCTTTTGCAGCTTATTAGCTAAGCTGGTGTTAGCAACAAAGGTTGGGCAGCTGATTGTCCAGCAGCTCCTGAGCTGCAGGAGTCCGGCGTGCTCTGGAGAGGCCGGAAGCGTTGCACTGGTGTTGTGGCCTTGTGAATTCAGATGCTCTTGACGTGCACATGGACGCAGAGGCAGCGTGCTGCCATGGCTGTAGGAGTTGAGGCAGGGGCTGAGCAAAAGCGGCAGACCTGCGGCTCTCAAAAGGCGTAGGAGAAATTCCACTGGAGGAATCTGCCCGTGCTGGCAGACAGCAGCAAGGTGCCTCTGGGACTGCTGAAACCGTATCCGTGTCTCAACACTGCTCCGTCATCTGGATACCTCTGTTGAGGGGGATACAGCCAGGGCTGGTGTCAGGTCATGTAGACGTCTGGGGTTTTCTGGGGGGGTTGCAGCAGGTGTCACCTGCAAGTCTTTGCATCTGAGGTGTCCTGAGCTTCAGAAGGAGGATCCAGCTGAAGCGTGCAGTAGAGCAGAGCTGTACCGCTGCTTTCGTGTGGAGGGCCATGTTAGATACTGCCTGTGGTTGGAAGAGTTCCTGTGCATCACAAAAGTCCTCCTTCTTGACCAGGGCCCTGCAGTTTTGCAGAATCTAATTAAATACTGTTATGTCATGCGTGAGTTCGTGCAGCTGAGCGGGTGACGCTCAGGAGCGTTGCAGGAGGGGAGCCCCGTGCAGCCCGTGCTTCGTTACACCCTACAGGGATTTTGTCACGTTACGATGGCAGAACATGATCAGACCTCGTAGAGGAATGTGTCAGACTGATACTGTGCTGGGGGAAGTGTTGCCAGGTAATTTGCAGGGCACCAGTGGGATAATCATACCCCAAGATGTTCTACAGCCAGCGCTGGAGCCCTGACCCCAGCTTGAGGGAGGGAGATCTTGTAGCTGAAGAAGAACAAGAAAATCCCATGTTAAGTTCAGGAAAACCGCTGTAACCAGTGAGCTGAGACTGGAACTCTGTTCTCATACTTTCTCACATTTTCCAAAGCACTGTCATGATAGAAGCTCTGGGGAAGGTGTAGAGGATGGATGGGGCCAGAGCATGGTTCTCCTTCAGCCATTTTGCTGTGGAGTGCAAGACCACAAAAGATTTTCTGTGTGCATGTAATTAAGGTGAGGTCAACATGTTTTGGTTCTCAACCAGTTTTGTAAATGCTTAGATAGACCCTAGTCCTATATACTTTTAAATAGTTTGCAAAATTTGTTTAGTTTCTTAACTGGTAACTACTCAGGGGAGGGGGAGGACGTGCAAGTTGTGATAGCACTTTGGGGTCTTGTGGCAGTAAGATGGTCATTCAAGCAGCAGTTTTATGGTGGAAAAGTAATATTTAAAAAGAAAACAGAAGATACCTGTAAATATTGACTTTGTTTCCATTCGGTTAGCTACCCTAATTTTAGATTATGCATCTAGTGTTGTAGTAGGAAGAAACAAAACTGAAGAATTTCCTGAGTGTAGAATAAGGACCACGTGTTCTGCCAGGAGTGATGTGCTCCTCAGAACGACTCTCTGATGTTCACAAACTGCATCAGATGTATTTGTCTCTATGAAAAGATACTTGCCTTCAAAGACTTGAGCGTTCACCTTCCCTGTACGGTCACAGCTCTCCTGTTTTCGTCAGCTGTGGAGTAGCCAATATTGGTGTTTCAGTTGTCTTTATGTTTAAGCTATGAATGGAGGCCAGATGCACCTGCCAAATATCTCAGATTGCTGGCCCATTTATGCAGGATCCCTGCCTAGTACTCGATTTGCATTAGATGATTATTATTTTCTACGCTGCATATTTGAATATGCTTTTAAAAAAATCGATTGGAAGTGCCTGACTTCCCTATACCCCAGGTGTATATTTTGAATTAATAATGAAAAAAGCACATGGAAGAGCCTTTGCCCTTTCATGACGCAGTTCCACTTGCAGCTTTAGAACATTTTGGATCACTTAAATGCATCTGTGGTGTCTTTGAATCTTTAATGCCATTTGTCAACATCAGCCTGTAATTGTGCAAAAGTTACCCGATCGTTTAGAGTTGTCTTGTTGAACTGTGTCTTCATCACGTGCTTGGGACCCAATGGACACCATCTTTCCAAGTTAGTTTGGGAAGAGCCTGTTTCTCCCATCCTCTAGAAAGCACAGGGCATGGCTGATGGCTTTGGTTAGCTGAGACTCCAAAAAACCCAGGTTCTGCAGTGACCACATGGTGATTTCTCCAGCTCTTTACTCCTGGCGCCTTATTTTTGAAGCTTTTGGGCTTTTTCTTCAAGTTTTAGACCAGGTACAGGCTGTTGGGATGCAAAATTCTGCACCTCTTTGGTATAGAATCATAGGATGGTTTGAGTTGGAAGGGACCTCAAAGATCATCTCGTTTCAACAGCCCTGCCATGGCAGGGACACCTCCCACTAGACCAGGTTGCTCAAGGCCCCGTCCAACCTGGTCTTGAACGTCTCCAAGGATGAGGCATCCATAACCCCCCTGGGCAACCTGTGCCAGTGTCTCACCACCCTCTTGAGTGAAGAATTTCTTTCTAATTTCCAATCTAAATGTACCCTCTTCGAGTCTGAACCCATTACCCCTTGTCCTATCACTAGAGGCCTTTGTAAAAAGTCCCTCCCCAACTTTCTTGTAGGCCCCCTTCAGATACTGAAAGGCCACAAGAAGGTCTCCCCGGAGCCTTCTCTTCTCCGGGCTGAACAAGCCCAACTCTTTCAGCCTGTCTTCGTAGCAGAGGTGTTCCAGCCCTCTGGTGGAACATAGACGGTGGCCATGGGGCTTGAAGGTTGTATAGACAACAGTAATGCAGCGTTACACTCGAGTTAACAAAATGGTCGCTTCCTCACTAAATACAAGCATGCAGACATTTGGTGAACATCACCCACCCGTGCCACACTGGCTCGCTCTAAGTTAGTGCAGGTCTTCAGTGCAGCCTGGGGTTCAAAAAGCAGAACACGTTATAAAGCAATGAGCTTTCCATGTATTATTTTCATTGGAAATGTTCAATTGCTATTTTTGAAATCTAAATATGTATTTTTCAGATGTCCTGAATTTGCTTCTTTGTCCTGTGAGGAACTTGAGAGAAATGAATACAGACAAATTATTTCATAAAACTGGCGAAATGGCTGTGGATTGCCAGTTAAATCTGTAATAGTGAATACATTCAATTTTCCCCTTTGTTCTGTCAGCAGTCACTTGTACTCTAAATGTCTGTTTAATTTTTTAAGTAGATTAACAGGAAATGTTTGCATTATTTGATTATTGAATTGACTTTTCCAAAGGACGGATCTTTTCCTCAAATATTTATGTGATATTGAAAATGTTTTTCCATAAGGGAAAAATGCTAAAAATGAAAGGGGAACATATTTGGAGTTATTTGTAGTAGATGCACATAATGCCTCATCTGAAATCGCTCTACACTTGCCTTTCGTCGGGGGGGAAGAAGCAGTTTGTCATCTGTACTGCCTTCCCAAATTAGATTCAGATAATCCTACCTTTTTGAGTAAATAAGCAGCAGATTGGTCTTAAAAATTAAATTCAAGTAAGCTCTCGATGTGTGATATAAAAAATAAATAAGCTAATATGTGAGCAATGCAGAGCATTTTGGTGATAGATGATAATATAGATTACCTTTGTTGTTTACATAATTAGGGTGGGCAGGGAAAGGAGCGGGAGAAGAAAGCTTTGGTGGGTGCTTTTGTTCAGTCCTGCCTGGTTGGGTTTCTCCGATTTTGGATTTTCTCTGCGCTCTGCGTGCTTTGCAGTGCACGGATGAGGAATTGTATAGGAAATTTGCAGCTGCTCTAGTTATTCAGTAAGATTTGTATAAGCTGGCACAAGGGACAAAATTAGAGGGAACTTGAAGGAGTGCCGCGCGGTTTATTAGCTAGGCAGCCATAATTTTGACCTTGCTGTGGGTTAAAGGACGCAGACCTGAGAAGAAATCTGTTTATCATGTAGGGAATTCATGCCATCCCTGACAGTGTACAGTGAACAAGATGGATGAGCTGCCAAATTGGTCCCTCGCATGGGTGAATCAGGGCAAATTTACAGTACGATTCCTTTGCTGCTCCTGATACAAAAACAACATTTGCTGGATTTTATATTCGGTTGTGTGCTGACCCAGGGCGAGCAGAGGGAGGGAAAAAGATTTGTAGGATCCTTAGTGCCATAAAGATTTATCTGCACCTGGCTTTCCTTTTGTGTCTGCCTCTTTTGCATCTCGGCAAGCACTGTGGAAAAGTCCAGTTGCTTGGTTTGAGAGAGCAACTTTATGTAAGCACGTGTCAGGAACCTCTCTTAAACGCGGCATCCTGAGGGCCTCGGTTGAACACCACAATTATACCGTGTGCCCTGCTACATTTGAACCCTGCTGCATCTGAACCCTGCTGCATCTGAACCCTGCTTTTCTTTATGTATTTGATATGTGACATCAAATTTTCCTTCGCAATTTGGGATATGACGCCGTGCTACACAAGCTGCACGTTCTGTAATGACAATATTCTGGGTAACAACCTTGAAAAATAGTGAGCTTTGCTGTTAGTCGTGGCCGTGGTGGTGACAGGACCCGCTGCTGCCAAGTGAACCGCGCTCGTAGGAGCGTTGCTCTGCTCAGCTCTGTTGAAGGGACTACGCTCTGGACGTAGACTGGCCTCGTCCTTGCATGGTGGAGACCGTTGTAGGCTTCCTCCAGAGATCTTGAGACAAATCCACTGGTGTATGAATCAGAGAAATGTGCGATTAACCGTGTCAGGTAATGAGACATGAGGAGGAGGAGGTGGTTCCACCAAAATGGGAGAGAACTGTGGCCGGCGAGGTCACCATGTGCTCTTTATCTTTGGAAGGGTCCGAACCGCATGGTCTATGTGTTGTTGTTATAAGAAGTGTGTAAATTGTACCCTTAGACATCTGGATTTTCTGCATAAGATTTGTTGGTACGTTCCGTTAGAGAAAAACGTGGATTTATTAGGGGAAAGCAACATTTTGTACAGAACCTGTTGTCGTTGGCAAATTAACAGATTCCAAAAGCTTTCTTTTAGGCAGAGTGTCACGATACCAGATTTGGGTGACTCCTGATCCAATAGCTATCTTTATGTTGGATTCTCAAACATGTTAATTAATACAACATAATTACAAACTGTATTTTAATCTTGTTAAATTATTTCTGGGCAAAGAGAAGGGCAAAAATGTGACGTGAGTGATAAGAAACAAAATTAAATAAAAAATGCTCTCAAGATAGAAAGTTGAGTCAGTTGTAGAAAAACCCTCATTGACACCAGAAATAGTGGCTGAGTGAGTTTCTTACAAGTCACAGAAGGAGGCTTAAACCGGTCTATAATCTAGATTTTTAAAGCATCTTTACATAAAAATGTTGTGGAAAGCAAAAGTACAAGATTTCTTGCAAACTTACAGACTATTGCACTGCTTTTTTTCCTGATTTTCATTTGTATTTGTACATCTTGTCTTTATAAGAAAGCAGAGATGACTCAAGATAAAATGAGAAAATAATTCATTTCTTAAAAAGAGGCTTTTCAGTAACCAAGTCATAACAAGCAGCGTTTTGCATACTGAGGCATTTCTTTAAGTAGGTAGAGCATAAATGAGAAGGAAAGTTAAATATCCTGCAATCAAATCATTACAATCATGCTAAAGTGGGGACTTTTTTTTAATTACAGAAAGCACTCCAAAGACTTCTGCCAGTTGCAGTCCTGCTCCCGAATCTCCCATGAGTTCGAGCGAATCAGTGAAAAGCCTGACTGAGCTGGTGCAGCAGCCCTGTCCCGCTATCGAGACGGCAAAGGACGGCAAATCCCAAGAGTCCGGCGAGACGCCTGCTTCTGACTCCCAATCTACAACACCTCTGCCGCTGTCGGGCCACTCGGCACTCAGCATTCAGGAGCTGGTTGCTATGTCCCCTGAGCTGGACACGTACGGCATCACGAAGAGGGTCAAAGAAGTGCTAACGGACAACAATCTTGGTAAATCGCTTTAGTCTTGTTTCTTGACCGAAATCAAAGGGTTGATGCTTTCGTTTTTAAGCTGTGTTTCAGTAGATGTTTCCAAGAACATTTGGCTTTGACTCTGGCCTAAGCTTGAATCTGTTAAAAAGATTTTTATTTCTTTTGAAAGTGGCAGAAAAATCCTTTCAGATTGTCACCCTCAGAATGCCACCATAGCCTTGCTCTTCTTAAGCTCTGCTCCTGGCTCACCAGCCAGATACTGCTCCCACCTCAGCAGGCTGTCAGGAAGACCAGAGTCCCAAAGCCAGTGAGATCTCCCCTTGAGAAATGTTCTTTTCCCCGTGCTTACAGATTCCAGGCCCCAGCGTTGTAGGAATAGGTGAAGTAGAAGAGTCCAGCATGATTGGAGAGGGAGCTGCAGCACAAGCGAAAGCATAGCGTGCTGGGAGGGTGCGTTCCGGCTCAGCTGAGGTTTAGATGAACCTGAAGATAAGTTTGTGGGGCCGTTCAGTTCTTTCACTTAGAGATGTGCAAAGCCAAGGCTACTTTTGCTTACAGATGAGTTTTTGGGCATCCAGTTAAGTGTGATGTTGACATAGCTGTAGATGTGGAATAGTCAAAGGGAATCACCTGATCTGAGTAGGGGAAATCCACACTCGGTACTGCCACGGAGCCTCTAAATCACGAGTTCTTTGTACGCGTTTAACACTTGCTTCCCTCACAAGGCGTTGGGAGAGCGTTAGGAGTCCTCTGAAGTCTCTCGTGTAGGGCAGTAGGGCTGCCCCAGGGTTTCCTGCATGTGCTTCCGGGGCTTAGCGTGGGGTTCACCTCACCTGCCTTTAGGTGTTCCGAAGGGATGTCCGGGAGGGCTGGGGTGAATCACTCTCCAGAAGTACCAGTTTCTCCCCATTCACTACGAATGGGACCAAAAAGATAAGGTTAGGTTTAGACTGGTGATGATACATGAGGAGAATTCCATCCATATTATCTGAACGTTATGACTGTATAAGTTAAAAACTCCTTTGTTTTAGTGTGCAAGGAAGCCTTTATTCAGGCTAGACACCAAATAATGTGTTCCTATCTTAGATTAAAGGGGAAAAATACTGCCATGGGGGAGGTTCCAAGTTCTCATTTAACATAATTTGGGAAAAAAAAAAGAAAATGGCCCTAGTCATGGACATAGCCTGCCTGAGATTGTGTTCCACTGAACCCGGCAGAATTACTTGCCCGGGCACATTGGCATGGACAGGTTGTGGTTGCTCGTTCAGTGGAGATAATGTAGAGATAAAGCCACAAGTCACTGTAGGGGTTTGCAGGTTCAAGCCCCTAGATTTTGGGCAAAATGCTGTTGGGTGCTGTACCTGCTCTGGTGTTCCAGAGAGGTTTGAAAAAGTATTTTTTGTTTACATTTGCTTTGATGCCATTTTTACTTAGTCTTTTTTATTTCCCATGATTTTTGTTTTCCTACAGTGTGGCTGACAAGCCTAAAAAGCAGCAGAAGAGCCAGGAAATGTGCCCCAAACTCTGCATTAGGTGTGGAACCAGTTTCAATGTCTCCTTTTGCGCCCTCAGTGTGCTAGTGCACCAGATTGACTCGGTGCACAGGTTTCTCTGTCTTGGGCCACAGGGCCTTGTGAACCTGTCTCAGACAGCCAGTGGTGGCTCAGTTGTTCCAGCATCACCGGCCAGTAAAGACCATGGTTGTGCAAAACCCTTCAAGATGTTTGGCACGTCTCTCCATCCGTGCCTTTTAGCATTGGTTCAACAGTCACCATTTTAGCAAACGATGCTGACAGAGCTAACGCTGAGCTGTTGCTCATATTCCTAGTCCCCAGCATCAGTGATTATCAGTGATTCCATGTTGGGCAACGTGTAGCTTAGAAGGGGGAGTAGATTGAAGCTTTTGAAGGATTGCCATGGCAGGGACTTGGCAGAAAGGGCCAGGACCTTGAAACCAGCATAATTTACAGAAAGTTTTGTCCATGAGGAGCAACATCAGTGGGAACAGGTCGAAGGATATTAGGGTAAAAGATGTGGAGAATTAGCAGGAGTTTTAGGAAACCTGTGCTTAAAAATATTCCAGTTATTAATAGCGCTCTGATGAAGATGGAGCATGATGCACCTGCTACCTCCTGAGAGCCATTTCTAATGCTTTCCCCTTTAGCTTGGGAGCCTTCCAGATGTTTTATCCTGTCCTGCCATATCCTGAGATAAAACAAATGTCACCAACATCTTTAGCTTTGTTCTTAACACCTACAGAACATGATGTTACCTCCTTCCACGTTTGCATTTTTACTTTTCAGGCTGTAGTTTGAAGTTCATGCCCTATAGCAGCATCGCTAGTACCTGATCTGGGCTGCTTGTTCCTGACACTTTTGCAGATTTTTGCTGATATTCCTGTTCACGTGGCCACACGATAAACTGGAGCAGTTAATCCAAGTCTAAAGAGGCCGTTGTATCCTTGGTCGGTTGGTTTGGCCTGGATCCGTTCCCAGCTCCGGTTCCCTGTGCAGCCACGCGGGCAGTGGCCACTGGCCTGGGTTAGAACTGGGGGGAACATTACAGGAAAGGTATTTATGAAGGCAAATTAAAAGATTTTTAAGAGTAGCTGTCTTACCGTGCTAGTCGCTGGCAGGTTTAAAGGTAAATGGATGAGGCCTTCCTGATGTTTTTAAATACAAAGCCAACCAGGGAGTAGGTTAATGCTGCAATACCCATGATCTCAAATTGGACCCAATTTACTTCTTGTGTCCGATTTTCCTGATACAGAGGGTAGTGAGAAATCACTTATTACTTAGGAACTTAGTTCTGAGTTCAGATTTCTGTTCAGTCTGTAAGAACCATTTTCAGGGCTAGTTTTAGAGCTTCTTAGCAGACTGTCACATCAGCCCTGTCCTCCTTGCCCCTTTCTGCCCTTCATTGTCTCAGCTGCTTCCTCCAGAAGCTTTGCATGCCCACCTGCCCCATGCAGCAAAATGGGACGTTCTGCAGCTTCTAACTGGTCCCACATTTCGTCCCCTCCCCATGCAGGCAAAAAAAAATCACTAGGGCACAAGTCTTGGGATGTTTTCAAAGAGGAGGAGGAGGAGATTCACGGAGTTAAGCACAGGGGATACATCTAGAGCAGATATTTTGCATGACCTGTGTGTGTCAGGGTGAGGTGAGGCTGGGAAGATAAGAGCTGATGGGCTGCTGCCAGTGTGGGCACGTCCTGCGGAGCTGTAGGAGAACAAGCCCCCAGGTATCTGCATAGTCCTTTAGGGATCCATTGGTTGCCACTGGTTAAGACTGGTAGGGAGTGAAGGAAAAGCTTTCTGCCATGTGTTGTTGTAGCGAGGGCATTGAAAAGCTACGGATCAGACACAAGACCCTGAGGCCCAGACTTGGTCGGGATGGAAAGATCTGTGGGTTACTTTGAAAATACAGGATGGCTACACTTCTGTCAGAAATCACCGGCAGTGCTCAGATGACTTCAGGCTTTGTCTTGTAACAGAAGCTGTTGCGTATCAGGGCAGTTTAGCTTGGGAAGAACACTGAAGTGAAGGGGTCTAGAAAACCAGCTGTACGGTTGGGTTTGAGCTGCACAGGAATTTTTCACAGTCCTTGGCCAGTCAGATCATAACCACAAAAACGGGTGTTGCCAGGGCACACACAACTGCTGTGCGTTGGAAAGCACACGCAGTTTTTACCCTGCATTTCGAAAAAGAACTAAAATTAAATCTTAACTAGAAGTACTGTAGAGGCTGTAAAAGAAAGCTGGTATATTGTAAAATGTGATTATCTGTAGTTGATAAGGCCCAGTTAGAACACCACAGATAGTACAAGACATGTACGTGTGTCTTTGAGGACACTTAAATGACTGTTCTGAACAGGGGGTTGCATTGGTCTTGGTTCATTGATTGCTTGAAATGTGTGGATTGCCCTGTTGGAATGAAGCTGTTTTGCTTCCCTCCTGCATAAGAGCGAGGTAGCCTCACTGCTCTCACTAGCTGCCTGCTTAGCTGAAAGTTGAGTTTATTTTTAATCTCATTAATTTTATTTTTTGCGCACTGTTCCGCTTTGAGCTCCCGGTCCCCAAACGCGTTGAGCTCCCTTCTTTGCCACAGTCAGATCCTAAGGATTAAACTAAAGCTCAATATTTACGCTTTTAGTGGGGGGCAGAGGTTTATTCTTCTCAGTGTTTCTTTGGGGTTTCAAGCAGTTCTGAAGTAAGAATAATTGAGAAATGATCCCGTAGACGTGTTCTGTCTTTTTAGTTAGCCTCATCTCGTAGCTGAATGAATTCATGCGATTTTCAATTTCGTATTAGGTCAGCGTTTGTTTGGGGAGACAATCCTAGGGCTAACACAAGGCTCTGTCTCAGACCTTCTGGCTCGCCCGAAGCCCTGGCACAAGCTGAGTTTGAAGGGACGGGAACCCTTTGTCCGCATGCAGCTGTGGCTGAACGATCCCAACAACGTGGAGAAGCTGATGGATATGAAACGAATGGAGAAGAAAGGTAACTCGGAGCAGAGTGCTGACTCACGTTTTCTGTTATTTCAAAGGTGACGGTTGTCTTTTATAATTCTCCCTAAGTAGGATCCAGGCAGCATTGATCCAGTATTATGAAGGTTAGGCTAAAGGACTTCACGGCAGCTTTTGCATAGCTTTAGTCGATGCTTACTCCTCAGGCAGATACGTCTGCAAAAAACCAACCCCCAAAGCCTGAATATTCACCAGCTGTCATGAAATAATTGCTATATTCTCCTATAGATTAATTACTGGGGCCCTGGTGTATCACTGATAACTTGCCTTACCAAATGAGAAATGTGAGTTTGGGAGCCGGCTTTGGGTTATTAGCTGTAGTGCTGCAGCTGGTCACAGATGTTGGGCTGGAAGAACTGTGCCTTGATTCCTGAGAGAGTTTCTTGCCAGTCCTGCACTGATGGTCGCTAGGAGGAAAGAAAAATGCAGTCTTCCTGAAAGGGTATTTGAGAGTAATTAAATTTGTAGCCTGTGTAGGGATGGGGGAAGGTGATGGAGTTAATACGTGCTCGCATAACGCGGCGAAGCCGTGAGTATGTACCTGCGAGAGATCTAAGTTGTTATTGAGTGTCTTAGTAGGGAGTGTATCCTGAAATATCCTACTCTCTATATTTTAAATTCATTACTAAAAACCAGCAGTTATTCAGAGCCCTGTTTTGAGTGTGTTCATGTGCTTTTACAAGAGAGACTCGTAGGCTGCCATTATCAGCAGTTAACTAATTAATGATATATACATCTCTCAAGCTATCCCTTAATGATATTAGTACAGACAGCATTAATTGTGTGCACTGAAAGCGCTGCTGTTGACTGACGTCCTGAAAGCATTAATACATTTGATCAAGAACTTTGTGATTATATTAAAAAATTGCAGCGAGAAAGCTTCTGGGAAAATTGTAGTCTTCACAGAATCACAGAAAAAGTCTTGCCTGCTTTTAAGAAGAAATTCAAATCCTTGTCATAGTAACTAGGATAATATAATGCAGGGCAGGATCTTATCGCAAATGGTGTATGATCTTCCATGGGGAGCAGAATCCCCTTGGGTTTCCCACGTACAACTGTAGACCGAAGGGAGCCGTGATGGGTTTAGCTGTATTAGAAACATGGCAGAAATAAAATTGTCAAGCAGCTGGGTTTTTATAGCCTCAAAGAGAATATTGCCCGTAACGCAGGAAAATAAAATAAAAATAATTTTAAAGTGGTACTGACAATATCCTTTCAAAACTATTTTCTAAACCAGATTCTTATCAAATACTGTGCAGTACATATGCTCTGTAGCTGGCACCTGAATAGAGATAAGGCCATAAATCACGGAGCGTCTGTACTGAGCTCCTGAGCTGTGTAAGTGCTGTCCTCCTAGCAGAGCACTCTAAAGTGAACTCAACCCTGTATTTTCTGCAAAATCCTCTCATGCAGGTAAGGATCCTGTGATTTAACCTTTGAAATTGCTCTAGAGCCACATTAAGAATTTAACTTCCCCTTCAGCTAATGTCAGTTAAAGAACAATGCAACTGTATCTGCTCCCAGCGAAACATTATTATCAATTATTTCTCTGCCACGTTTTATTAAGGGAGTAAATTAATAATTATGATAAAGGTGAGCTGCATAGATCTTCTTTTCTGTTCTGCCAGTCTGAAGTTAGTGCTATAAATGTCCATTTTAAGGGGTTCTGAAAGTGGGCAGTGTATGTGAACTACCCTCTTTGGAGGAAGCCGGGGGTTCGCGCTCACTGTGCTGAGACACCTGCACCACCTTTCCTGCCTTGGAAGAGCTCCTTCCTCTTCCTCCTCACCTCCCGGGGTGTGTGCCGCTGGTAACGTCACACTCCTCACTGAGCAGGAATGGAGCCTGCTGTCAGGAAAAAATTTAATTCCCTTTATTTCCCCATTATTTCACATTTTAATAATCTTGTTCAATACCGCATAAGATAAGAATTATATTAAAAAGGGCTCTGTTTTACCTCAGTGGGCAGCTGCTTGTTCTGCAGTAGCGTCTGTAGCTCAGCACATGCTGGGGAGCCTGCCCAGAGGGACACGGTGATGCTGGGCTGGCAACAGCGAGGGAAAAAAAGGTAGGAAGGCTCAGGGGATAGAGCTGACCTTGACAAGCTGGTCTCAGACCCAGATCCAGGCCTTTGCCCAAATTACGTTTGGGTTTGTTTTCTTTTTTCCATAGTCCCCTGAGAGCTGGAAACTGATCACAGACAAAAATCAAACTTCTCCAAGTGTTTGCGATTTGGATTCCGGTTTGAGCCTTGCTGTCACTGCAAATGTGCTGAATGATCTCCTTATGTTGTCTACATGCAGCACATATGTTTAAAATAAGAATTAAAAAGGAAAAGCTTTTCTGAACGTCATCTGAAGTTTCCAGAGACCACCAGTAAAGCCTAAAGCGTAGGTGCTGGTTCAGCACGTGGTGAAGCGCCGGCACTGTGCCTTTGGCCCGGTGGAAATTTGTTCTGATAATATGTTATCCTCCAGAAAAACAACAGCCTGTGACAGAACAGTGGGACATCTTCTCTTTATTTTTATGTTAAGGAAATAGATGCATTTATATGATTTGTTCTGTTCACACAAGAGAGACCCAAATAAGCCATTGCACCTTTTGTGATCCCCGTGTGAGGTTACAAAAGCAGAGGTAGGCATTAGGGCGTGGAATTTTTCCCAAGCTGTCACAGCTCCGTGCTGTCCTTAGGAGTCTAAAGATGGGAGCTCTGACCTGCCAGAAATGCCATCCTTTGGAGAGCAGAGAAAGCAGAGACTCGAGCGTCCTGACGCAGGGGTGTCTCATGGTAACTCGGTCGCCTGACCGAATTCCAGAAACTCCCGTTAGAGATAGCCCAGACACCTTTTACATCTTCCGTGCAAGGCTCTGGTTTGTCTCATGGCCTCCTTTAAGCTGCTGCCCGTTGCTGAAGTGATAGACGCCGTCTTTCAGCTCTCTTGGCTGTGCTATCAAAGGAGACAAGGGAACCTTGTCTATCGTTTGCGTGTCAGTGCAAGTTTGAAATAGCACCTAGGAGTCTTTGAGATTAAAGACCTTCTATAAATGGGAGATTAAATTGCTGGAATGATTAATTCCATGGTTGAAGGTTGTAGAAGTTCCTTGAAAGCTGCAACATTAATGCCAATAGGTGACCTTGAAATAATGCGTTTACCTGTGGTCACCTTGCAGTTCTGCGTCCGGTTGGAACAATTTAAATAGGTCCTTTTTTTAATGAAGCTTATTTAAAAAAAGAACAAAACACTGCTTTGCTTCTTACGGTTATTTCAAGCGCGTGCAGGACCGTATCATGGCAGAGTGATGGATCATGAGCAGCTCACGTTCTGTTCCATATCAGTGATCTTACACAGTAGGCAATCCACAGGTAATCTGTCATATTCAGGAAGAACAAAATGAGGGCCATGCAGATACCCCCAAAGGTTGCAGAGCGTGTTCAGAATTCACTGCGGTGATGGTAAGACACAGTGTAAGAAGATCCCACTGGAGGTACCACCGTGTAGAGGACAGGATGCTGAAACCCACTGGAGACACAAGACCTAGCCAGGCCTGAGCAGTCTCTGCCAGAAGAAATTGGCTTGTGTGAGAAGGGCTTTCAACATCACCGTTTGATTGCATCAAATTTTTATTCTTGTGCACCCTCAGCCTAAAAAGATGGAGCTGTGGGGAGAGGGAAATTTATTTTTTGAAGAATTTGGTTGCTGACCAGCGTGACGTGCCCCACATTGGTCCCTGGCTCTGACCAGGGCTCCTCGCTGGTGGAGATTTAGTGCCTCCTAGATGGATGTCAGGCTGGTGTAATCTGGAACTTAATAGCCAAGATTATCAAATTGCAGCTCTTGAATACCTGAACTCGTAAATATCTAGAAGGTATTTAACAGGCCATTAAATATTTTATTGACAAGATTCGTCTATATTTGCCGTTTTCAGCCCCCTCATTAGCAATGCTTGCGCATGATACCGCCAGGTGCAGTAAATCCCACCTCTCTGTGCCCAGTGTAAATCAATCAAGCCAGCGACAGCGTTTGCTGGGACTCTTTCCTTGCAGAATTTGCCAGGAGAATTCAGTCCCTGTCGAGGAGGAGAGTCGGTGGTGGTATCACAGGCTGCTGCCGTCAGCCTCGCCGAGCTCTGTCAGTGCAGCAGGAGCTCTCCTGAAAGTATATGCATTTTTGAAAGAGCCTTGCGTAGGGGAGGAGGATGCTGTGGGCTGTTTTTCTTTCATAACCTGTCACAGCTACAGCGAAGAAAAAGCAGCAAAACCCCTGATGGGCTGTTCAGCCCGTTGCTGTGATCTCCAGGCGCCATCGTGTGTTGGAGCCGCCGCTGCCTTCGGCTTCCACCGTCGTGTTTTTAATTCAGAGACCTTAAATGTTAGAGAGACCTTAGCGTGCACCTTAAGTGCTTAACAGCCAAAAGCATTTACGTGGAAATGAAGTGAGTGTGTCCTAATCAGGTGCTTTTGTGGAAGTTTGCCACTCTTGAAGGAGTGAATTTGAAGTGTGTCATGTGAACTGAACCCTGTTATTCGTCTCCCATGTCCATTAAAAAAAGCAGAAGACTCTGGCGGCTTTCCAGTCGATTTACCCTCTTTTCTCCCCCTTCTTTCTTCTTTTTCTGCCTCTTGCATCCTCCCCATATTTGCTTTCCTCTGATCTCCGATGATGCCCCTTCCTTTCCGTTCTCTCCGAATAGCTCAGCCGTGCATCTACAACCTGTCATCTCCGCGTTTATTCCACAGCTCGTGTATTCATTGATTTTGCATTTGTATTCAGCTGGGGATGATCCGATGCTCTTCTCTTTCAGCCTACATGAAACGGCGACACAGCTCTGTTAGCGACAGTCAGTCTTGTGAGTCCTCATCCGCTGGAATCGACTACAGCCAGGGAGCCAGCCCGCAGCCCCAGCATCAGCTGAAGAAGCCCCGCGTGGTGCTGGCACCGGAAGAGAAAGAAGCTCTGAAACGAGCCTACCAGCAAAAGCCATACCCATCACCAAAAACCATTGAGGAACTCGCCACGCAGCTCAACTTGAAAACCAGCACCGTGATCAACTGGTTCCACAATTATAGGTATGAGATCTCCCGGGAGCCCTGCTCAGAAAGGATTTCTTTGCTTTGCTTTGGCAAGGTGCTGCTCGGCTTCGGCAGGCTGAGTCTGCTTCTGGCAGCACGGAGCGGCTGCACAGCACGAGCCCTGCCGGCAGCGGGGAGGTTCTAACTAACAGGAATGCTAATGCTCCGCGCTGATTTTAAGTCCTCCCCGAGGAGCAGCAATATTCATATACTGATCTAAGTAGTGCTTTTAAACAGAAAGTCTCGCTTCTGGGGTGGGCGTGGATTTGGAGATGTCCACTATTGAATATTTATAAATCCCGTGGCAGTGAGCGAGGCTGGTCTCTCTTACTTGCATATGCACGCTCACCAGACGGATCCTCGCACGGATATACACACCTACAGATGTGTGTTGGCATGTTACACCCGGGTCACTTGGAGGGGGTTGCTTGGAAGTGTCCTCTGCTGGATGCCTTCAGAATTGCACTGCTTTCCTCAGGGAATTTTCCCACATAAGAGCAAAAAGTGGATTTTCTTGCAGATTTTGAGTCACCGAGCTCTGAAAATAAGCACAGTGTGTGCTGGATTTCTGGGAAGCTCCGCACAGTCACAAAGGACAGGGAACCGGTTACCCTGAAGTCAGATGTGGCCGCAGATTCATTTCGTTCTTATGATTAAATCATTGAGTCGCTGAAATGAAATAAGATGTTGGTCTGTTTAGTGCCTTTCTCATATTAGAAGGAACCTTCTCCACATTTGAACTGCTGAAGTAGGTTTTGGCCTGGAGACACCGATAAAAAGAAACAAGGCTGGAATGGCGTATGAGAACTAGAAGGGTTTGAATAAGTATGTTATCAACTGTACTTGGGATTGAGAATCCTAATTAGTGCAGCAGACTTTTCTCCAAGAAGTTTATGCTAATATATATTGAACAGGTACGGTTAAGATACCAGACTTGGTATTGTTCTGCTCCTTCACTCGGAGCCAGTAACGTTCCTAATTAGCCCAGATCTCTAAACTTGTTTGGTTTTAGAAGCTGCTAACATTTAAAGGGTATTTTCCACTTTGGCCCCTGTCAGCTTTCAACAGGGAAACTGCTGCAGCAGAAGCAGCACAGCTTAATGAGATATCTCAGAAATATTATGCACAATAGTTAAATAATGTTTATGGCAAACAATGCAAAATTTAAAAATTATAACCAACGAGTAATCATATTTACGCTGAATTTTATTGACTTGAATTCGCTACAGATGCAGCCTCTTTCAGCGCGCAGAGTTCTCCAAATGCGGGGCCTCTCTTCCAATTCCCACTTCTAGGCAATTATACACAAGTTGGAGGAATGCCTATGAAAATATGTTCCCTTCGGCCTGACAGCAAAATGTGCTGTTCTCACTTACGCAGAGGAGTGCGGGAGCACGGGTGGCATGTGTCATCTTCCTCATTATCATGAGATCTCCTGTTTAGGCGTGCTGTGAGAAAGCGTGACAAGTCATGATTGATCAGCGCGTTTAGCCACACCGAGCTATACGTTCACGTAGACTAGGTGCTGACAGTTGCATACAAAATAAAAACTGTCTGAACAAGGTGCTGTAGGCTGGTGGGCAGCACAAGGCTCACAGCACTGAGCGATCTGGACCTGCTCCCAGATGTGCTGCTGGGTCTCCGGGACTTTCAAGAGACGTTTCAAGCCTGTTTGGAGCCATGGGTGCTCTGAGCAGTTGCCACCACTGAAAAACCAAAACATGTGCCTGCTCTTTTCCTCTGTACCATAATTGCCTTTGCTTTTGTGCATGAAGTACTCTTAAATCATTTGCAGGACATTGCAGGAGAGGTACAAGTTACATGTTCTGCTTGGGGAACAGGGTCTGGCTGTTCTGCAGCTGATGTATTGTACAAAGTGGGTAGTCTTTCCCCTCTTCATCTTCTCCAGGTCGCACTTTATTTTGATATCTCTTTTGTACTCTCCGTCAGCCAAACTGAAGAGTCTTCATACAGAAGCAGTTCCACGTCTCAGACCAGCTATTTATTCTTTAATATAAATTTTCCTTTAAAGTAACTTCAGGCAAGGCAGGGTACAGATTTGAACAGGTTTGTCTTCCTGTCTCTTGGGAATCCTGTTGCAGTGATGCTTTTCCTTTGGGATTCAGCCCAAACCTCGCTTCCCAAAGGTGGTTGCTGCAGCAGAATCTACCTTTATATCTACCAGACAGGAAGTCAGCACTAGCATTTATTCTCTGCAGCAAAATAAACTTAAAAAAAAAAAAAGTCCTCAGCAGGCAAAGAAAGAATTGACTTCAGAATATAAATAGGCATGAAGGATCTCGACATGTCTGCAAACTTGTCCAGGTCTATGGCTTTGCATCCATGCCAGTCACATAGCTCTCAGGACATAAAAACAAATATACCTGACTTTGCATTAGAAGCACATACAGGACGCATCAGTTTGAGGCTCTGTTGTCTTAAGAATGGTACAGAGGAGCAGGAGGCAGGGATTTCTATCGCACGTCGCAGGTGGAAGCTGGCACATAAACTCACTGAGGTCACAGAGGTGGTACTACAGAAGCATCAGGAGTTAAACCGAACTTTCTTGAACTGCAGTCTAGCTTTCCTGGATCCTCGATGTCATTGCTCTTACTGCGGGCGTATTTTTCTATGAACTGTAGCATTGTACTTGTTTAGGTGTTGAGTGAAGGCTTGTGCAGGGAGCTTCAACGTACACCCCAGGAGATCTGTGATACTTTGAGTTAGCTGATGAATGCCAACAGGATGTGTTGATGTTGAGGCCAACACCTTCCACAGAGAGGAATGCTCTCTGGAATTCCCTAGCTGCTGTCACCGGTTCTTCTTTACCATAGGGATTTAATTACTATGTTCATCAGGAGCCGGAAGAGATTCCAGAAGCAATAAATTAGGTGTGGATTCCAGGGATTTCCACAAACATCAAACCTATATTCTGTAGGGCTGTGCTCACACAGTGAGCATCTCATCATTCGGTGTCTTGCTGGAGCTGAGGTGTTTCAAATGCCGTGTAGGCACAAAGCTCTTACCTGTTTCCTCTCCTGAACTGGGGAATGTTACAGAAGCAGCATGTTCTGGATCAATGTCCGTGCAGGGAGATTATAGGCATGAAGAGGGCCTGATAATCGATGTTGCAGGATGTGTGCAATTAATGGTAATAGAAAATTAATGTTAGCACCTGTGGTCTTCTGTTAGCTGAATAATATTCTCCTAGGGAAAATTAGAGACCCCCTAAATCCTTCAGAAGTGTAGAGTCAGCAAGTACTGCTGAAATACTCTGTTGCATTTCAAGTAAGTCAATAATATCATTAGCTTCAAAAGCAGTATTCAGATGGCGTTCTGCATTTAGCCTCATTTTTTATCTTTGTGTGCTGTCTGCCGTAGCACACTTAGGGGAACATGACAAATTCATGCAGCCATCAGCAGTAGGACGGCATTTCACACGTGACTTGCAGGCCCGTTGGCAGTTCTCCTTGGCTAAAACCAAAAAGGTTGTCCTCAGTCTGAAAGATGAAGCTTTGCTAAGCTCTCCCTGTGTCTGTAGTCTCATTCCCGACCACGGGTCATTAAGGCTCCCTCTTGGTTCTAAATTAGGACCTGAATAGTGGCTATAACCTCTCCTACTGATGGACCAGCACAGAGAAGGTTAGTCTAGACCCTAAGATTTTTTTCATAAACTTCCGTGCATGTGAGGGTAGTAGGAGCTCCTAAACAGAGAAGGAAAAGGGAGGAAGGACCAAGTTAAATGATAAAGTTGGTGTGTTTGGGGAATTACTGCACGCTTCAGGTAGTAATAGGTACAAGGTGGCACACCAGGTAGTTTTAACCACTTACGGAGTGCATTAATCCCCGTGAAATGCACTGCTTCTCTTGTCACTATTCATGTGCTGAAATTGATTTTTTTAAACACAAAATGAAGCAGGAGTCCGGCTAGCTCGGGGACTGACAGCCTGTCAAGAGGCTGTGCTTCCACAGAGCGGTTTCAGAACAACGGGCTTTGTTTCGTCTTCGTTTCTCCTTGGTATCCAGGAGAGTACCAAGGGGATCATCCAGATTTTTTTCCTTGTTTGATTTTTATTTAGGCAATTTCTTGTAGAAATCTGAATTGTTTTGTATTTTCCAACCGTTTTCTTCTGGATCTACTAGAAATGTATTCCTGTTTTTAAAATCGTCCCTTTTCTGGTCCAGGGTATTGTGAAGTGTCACCCTCCCGATGTCAGACTTCTAGTGGGAACTCGGTGGGCGGTTGCAGAGCCTTTCTAAAAACTGAGCATAAAATTAGGAATGTTACTTAATTGAAACTCGCAAAAAAAGGATAAAATGATCTGTTATTGGGGGTTTTTTTAGTACAAATTGATCACCTGCATAAAGTTTGTAGTTTTGCTTTATCCCATAACGCCTGCTGAGCTTACTAGAAGGGGCGGTCACCAACATTAGATTTACAATAAATAGTGAAAACCCTGGCGGAAGTCCGAGGGGTCGGTCTCGGCGCTAAGCCCTGCCAGAGTGACCAGAAATGGCTCCTCTGCTGAAAATCCTGGCTGCGGTGCCCACGCTCCCGCCGTGCCGCGGAGGAGCCCCCAGGGCAGCCTGACCTTTGCAGCCAGCGTCCTCCCAGCACGGCAGGCTTCTGGGGAAAATGGAATCATCACCATCTTGGCCGTGTTTTGTGTTCTTGCTGACGCCTTTGCAGTCAGTCCTTTGGGTCTGAGGGTGAGGGCGCTTCCCCTGAGCTGGCTCGGTGCAGCTGGCCCATCGCCAGACGGCGGCTTACAAAAGGGTGTTGTGATGGGGTTTGTGGTAGAGCAGGGTGGCTCCGAGCGAGCCCGGCAGACTGACCATCCCTCTCCCCTGTCTCCTAGGTCTCGCATCCGCCGGGAGCTGTTCATTGAGGAGATCCAAGCCGGGAGCCAGAGCCAGGCTGGGTCGAGCGACTCGCCCTCGACCAGAAGCAGCAGGGCCGCTCACAGCTCCGAGGGAGACAGCTGCGATGGCGTGGACGCAGAAGGCCCACCTGAAGGAAAGCCGAGTGGCCCGGAGGCGGATGAGTACAGCAATGCAACCCCAAAGTCTCAGGGAGGGCCCGCGGAGCCGGCTTTCGAAGCGGGGGAAGAGGCACTGCAAGGCACTGCCAGGTCCTCGGAGAAAGCGGAGCCGTTCCAGGCGGAGAGCCTGGAGGACACCGACGATGAGGGCAGGCTCAGAGCACCGCGCCAGAGCTCTCCGCCGGCACCGCAGCGCCCGGGAGAAGCTCTGGAGACACTGCCAAACTCTGCCACGGAAGGGGATGCCTCTACCTCAGCTGCCTCCACCTCAGTCCTTACAGGGGAGAGCTCCTACAAGTCAAAAGAAAGTTCAGAGAAAATCTCCAGTGTGCCAAGTACGAGCTCGACGCCGGCCGCAGGCTCGCAGAAAGCCAACTCTCTTCAGAGCTTGTTCGGCTTCTCCGAGGCGGCGAGCTCCAGGAACACGCGAGACAGCTCCTTGAGGAAAAAGAAAGCGGCAAACTTGAACAACATCATCCACCGCCTGGAGAAGGCCGCGAGTCGGGAAGAGGCCGTCGAGTGGGAGTTTTGAGATTAAACTCGCCCAACTCGGGAGAGCTGGGAAGTGAAACTGGACCTCTACTGGTTTTATTGTGTTGCGCACTTAACCGCCCTGCGGGCCACAGGGCAAAAACGCCATAGGCCAAGGTGCATATAGAAAACAAAAAGGAGCGTTAAGCCCAATTTATGTTTGTGTTTTCGAGGAAGAAAACTGAAATGTGTAGTCAAGCTTTTTTGTACCCTGAAGTGTTTTTATTATTGCCCTAAAGTGATTTCCACAGTTTCTGGAATAACTCGTACAGCTTTGCCTTGTGCCCTCCTCTTTGGTGTGGGCTTTAAAAAAAGAAAAAAGAGAAAAAAAAGAAAAAAAAAAAAAATCAAACCCACATATTAAAAGGGGGCTTTTTATCTGCCATCTAATGGCTACAGAGCGATAATACACTATTATCTTCTTAAACCAGGAAAAAAGGGGAGATTTTTCAAAAAAAAAAGAAAAAAAAAAGAAAGTTTTTTGTAGCTGTTCAGTTGCCACTAAGAGATTGCACAGTCAACCGACTCTAAACACACTAGTTTGGATTCCTACATATTTTCAAGAAAAGAAAAGAATCTTGTTGTTTGAAACTTTGAATTAAAAAAAAAAAAAAACACATTTACTCCACATATTTTTTAACAAAACAAAAAAAAAGTCACATCAGGAAAATATCTTAATTTGTGGTAGCTGACTTAGTGTTTTCTTGTAAGTGAAATAGAATATTGACACGTAGTGCACATTGTTTCATAGCTTTAACTGATTCTGGTCTTTTGCAGACCAGAATTTGTTTAATACACTCCATTTTAGGCCAAATCAGGACAAAAAAAAAAAAATCTGAATCTAGGTATTTTATAATCTGCTTTTTAACCTCTAACCACAGAGCACGCTGATCAGACCTCATATCTAGGAGGTTTAGGAGACAACTTAGAAACAGCATGTACTTGATCATTTCACTTGGTTCGTAGTGTACAGGATTTCCTTTCAGTAAAGACAGATCGCTCAGAAAACGTTGGCCAGTAACATTTCAGCCTGCTCCTCCGGGGACGAGCTCCCTCACCCGAAACATTCGGCTTTCCTGGACCCGATGCAAGCGTGGTTCACACGTACGATCGCTGTCACACACCACTAAGAGGGGACTGGAGCTGCCTCACACCGAGACCTTTTCCTGCTGTTGGTGGCCATTTCCTGACTCTCTTCCCACCACAAGCACTGATTTTAAATACGTTTTTAGTTGTGGGAAGCTTATTTTTGCGTGGATAAAGAGTACATGGCAATGACCAGTCGGGCTCTTACCGGGACGGAAATAGCCCAAACTCCAAACCAAAACATTCGTGCTCTCGAGTCCCAGTCTAGACCATTCTGCCCTGCAGACATGCAGCCTTTTCTCATTTTATGCACAGGTTAGGGCTGATCAAAGTACAAATCCAATTCTAACTTGTCTCTAACTCCTCCTGTTGTCTATATGTATATGCGTGAGCATAGAGGTGTGTGGAAGGATGTGTGTGCGTGAGTGTGTGCGTGCAATTTTATACGTCTGTGTATTTTCTTACGTACTTGTGCACACATAGAGTGCATTACTGCCACCTTTTTTCAATAAGCTGTTTTATCAGTTATGGCTTCTACAAGTTTGCTAATTTAGACTCCTTTATTGCCATATCTTTAAAACTAACAATAGATGATTTCGGAATATATATATATATATATATAAATATAAATGTATAAACTAATTNAAATATATATATATATAATTTTTTTTTGCTTATTTATAGGTGCTGTATTTTATTATCTGATTGTTAGGAAGGGATGAAAGGGGGCAAATATTCTTTAGAGGGATAGACTGCCGGCAGTATTGGGTATAATTTACAAGATGTAGTTGTCATACTGTATATTATTGATTGAAGACTTTTTGACCGTATTGTGTATCATTGAACTTTTGTCTTAGGTCAGCATCTTTTTGATGACACTTTAATGGTGCATTCATTACTTCTTAAGTTTAATTAATATTACTTTTCTGATTTTGGGGGCGGGAGGGACGGGGAGAGGAGTTCCGACTTTAAAGGTATGTTCCCAATATTACACCTCAGTGTGCTTGTATTAATTCATTAGTAGGATTTTTGACTGTAAGATGTGAAACCACATTTCTTGCATGATGTTTTAGAACTTATGTATTTCATTTACAGTCTCTGAACATGCAACAGCAGCACTTAGCGCAAGTTTTCACGAATTACGAACCAGTACACTAAAATCGGTCCTTTTCATGATTAAGAAAAGAAGGCTCTAGGAGGCTGAAAGGCAGGGATTTATGTCCTATTTTTACCGCTAGCTGTTTCAGGATACCTCCTTGGGTAACTGGGGACTTGTGATGCAAAGCTAAAGCTGAGAAGCAGAGAGAGCAACGGCCCCTTTCTGTGGTGAGCTGAGGAGACCATTGGTGATGCCGGCCACCAGTCCGGGACAGCACGTGCTGGGAGCGGTTACGGCTTCTTACCTGGAGCGCAGTCAGCCCGCGGGCACGGCCAGCGAGGGGGACCCCGCCGGGAAGCAAAGCGTTACCTCTGTGTCCGTACGGTGTCCCGGTTTGACTCCCAAAGCACAGCTCCACCTGCTAAGAATACGCGTACCTTAGTACAGGTACCTTCAGCCGAGAAGCCAAACTTCCGGCTAGAAGATGCAGATATTTTCTTACGTTCTTTCTTTTTTTTTTTTTTCTTCATTGTTGCTTGGTTCAGGTTGGGTTGGTTTTATTGGGTTAACTCTAGGCAATACACTTGCCAGTCTCTTCCTGCTGGCCTTGTCTGCTGACTCGAGGTCCAGGCGCTCGGTGCAGGCAGGTGGTTACTCTCGGCTTTCCCCAGAGCGAGGGGTTTGCTTAAATTCACGTTCCCCAAACGGTTCTTGTGCCTGTGTCTGTCCGATTGCATTCCATGATGCTTTCTGCGAGCTCTTGCTGCGTTACACGACAGCAGGACTGTATTCACAGGTTGAACGCCAGTGCAGCACTTAAGGTCAATCTCTTTTCTTAAGAAGCAATACGTAAGTGCCTTGAAACTTATATATTTTTTTTTTTTCTTCTGTTTATTTCTGTTTTGGTTTTCAGGCTTCCACCAGTTCTTTAGGATTCTTTAGCGTCTGCCCAGTTTTTAGCGCCGTAATGATTTTTCAAAAGCATATCTGTAGCTTGCCCTAGAGGAAATCTTTCTTTTATAACACTAACTTGTTAATTCCAAGCTCCATTTTCACATTTGAATCATGTAATTTTGCTGGATAAAGACAGCATTCCTAAGTCAGAAATCACTCCAGCCTGCCAAGGGTTGTCATTGGTATCTATTATAAATTTAATCAAATAAAATGCTGTCGGTATTTCCTATATTTTTGGCACTTTATTAACGGCTTAGCTCCTTTTGTTGTTTGCTATTTAATGATCTGCGGTGAATGTGGATTAGCCTGCTGAGATGCTGTCGGGGTGACCCGGGCTGTCCTGCCGGGAGTCGCTTTGGGTTCCTTAGTGCCCACCTCGCTGCGGGGCAGGGGCAGACGAACACCCTCAGACCCAGCTCGTGGGGTTGAAGTGACATTCCCAGCCGTTTGCTCCCAGTTTTTAGCCACGGTCGCAGCTGCTTTTCTGTTTCGGTGGCAAGTAAAATGGATTAGCTTGAACTACTGCTGAGATTCTCTTGTTGGAGAGGAGTTAAGCTTCCCAAAAGTGGCAGAGCCCTCCCCGCTTTCGAGACCGAGCTTCAGCAGCTCTGAAAGATTTTTGCTCGATCTCTGATGTCGTGCGGCGTGGGGGAGTGACGCTTTTAGGAAAATATGTGTTGGGATCACTTGTTTTACTCACTGAGAAGGATCAAATCTTGGAGGAGAAGAAGTGCCCAAAGCAGCGCGGTGGCTTTCTGGGGTCAGCGGGGCCGGGTGACGCCAGGCACGCCCGGCGCCGGGGCAGAGCGGAGCCTGGTCACGGAGCCCTCCACCACGTCCCTTTTCCCGGCGGATAAAAGCACAGGCAGTTTTCAGAACATCTGTTCCACCAGAGTCTGTTTTTCCTGAGGTTCTTTAAAAGCATTTTTATTTTCTCTTTCTGTTTCCAGTTCCAGGATCTTACTAAAGCTGTGGGTGAAGGGTCAGGGCTATTCTAGCAGAAATACCTTTATACTGCAGTTAAAATTGTCGATTTTTCTCTCTGGATGGTTAGGGAAGGAAGAAAAGTGTAGTGCTTTGTTTGCTGAAAGCAAGGGAAGAGTGTCCCTCGGCAGCGGGGTCGTACAATGGGATTATCGATGCGCTTCCGCTCTTGAGGATACACAATTCAGACAAAGAATTGCACGTGGTTATTGGCAGAAATAATTTAATTACAATGGCTGTTGATGCCAGAAGATTTGACCATTGTATTTATTCATCTGTAAAATGCCTATAAATAGAGCCACTCTTTGAAGGGATCTGTGTTGGTGCACTCTGCCCATATCGTGGTTAGTGAGTCCTTTAGTAATAAAATCCTTGCGGCAACAGGAAAGATCTGTCTTACAGTTGAGAATTAAAGAAATCTGTGTGCCTTTCTCACTAGGTGAAAGATCTTTGCATTGTTTTTAGGTAACTTGTTCAGCTGGGAATGGTGTAGAGAAGGGCGTTCATGAGCACGACGGAATTCTATGCAATAGTCTGATCCAGTTACCAAGTTGCTATTCTTCAGTCCTTCCATGGGAGAAATAGTAAGTTAGAGAAGTGCATCGTTCTGGTGGTAATTCAACCTACAGAGCTGACAAGTTCACATAAATAGGATTGAGGGAAATCTGACAAAATAATGTAATGAAATAATGGAAAGTGCTGACAGTGATTGCAGTCCCTGCTAGCACAGCCAACTGTCAGGAGTCTGTCGTTTCCCACCTTAAAATTATTTATTTCAAGTATTCGGAGAACAGGCATGAAATAAAAATACTCCTGGCAGGTTGGAAGCAGGGAAAAAAAAAATACAAAACAACAAAAAATGCGGGCATATATCAACTGTGAGAATACACAAAGTAATTGGTTTGGGACATTCCTTTGCACTTGAATCCGAAATAGTTTCTCCATGTGGACTGAAGAGCCGCGGCAGTCTGAGCAGTGCCTTTAGCAGAGACAGCAGCGATCCCGGCAGTTCAGCGCAGACACAAAGTAGAGTGGTGACGTTCTCAACACGCAGAGGACGGGTGCTGGTTTTGCTTGATTTGGCTCTTTCTAAGAAGCAAGTTTCTTAAATGATCTCTTTTTTCTTCTTCGGCCCGCGCACGTGTCCTGGGACATTCTCTGTCTTACAGCCGCCGTGGGTGGCTGAGCTGCCAGCGTTTCTTCAAGACTATCGGAGGAGGAGGAGGGAAGTCGGTTCTTAGGCAGGGCCCGGATTTAATGTTCACTAAAACCAAACCAGGAGCGAGCGGCAGGTTTGGCCTTTTTGGAACAAAGCCTCTTAGCGCCTCGTATTCCCAAAGTCAACCTGCTCAGACGCAGCAGCTGCAGAGCAGGGTTCAGCTCACCCCTTCCACGGCCTCTGCTTTCCCCTTGCTCTCTGCTGTGAACACCACCGTTCCCCCCCTTTGCGTCGCAGATACAATCAATTTATTTAGAAAGAAAAACCAGAATTCGAAAAGTCTGTGCAAACAAAAGGCTTTTTATTCTGGCAGTTTCCAATCTTGCCGGGTGGTTTTCAGTTGCGAGGAGAAGCCCTGGCGTGGAAAGGGTGAGATCTGAAGTTCTTCTCTGGCTCAACCTTCTGGGTTTGAAAAGTGATGTAGCTGTCCCCGACTCCTTCACATACGTGTTTGAGCTCTAAAGTGTAGAAGTATTATTTCACTCATTTGTTCTTTCCTCCCCATCTCTTTTATGGGATATATTGACTATGTTATATATAAAATAGAGTTAATAATTAACTTTATAGCAAGAAAAGCCCCTTTATGCTATGCCTGGGGACCAGTTTGTCCTACAGGAGCAGTCATGTACTGCACCCTACTCTATTAATATGCAAGGAAGAAAAGTGTTTTATGCTCTGCAGGTGGAATTTATCCTTTTGGAGAAGGTTAGTGTGAGACCTGTGCACTTAAGTTTTCAAGAAGCCTTAAAAACAGGTATGTAAGTGGTGCCATCTCTCTCCTCAGGGGTGATTTCCCTCCCCAGCCAAGTGGTACTGGGGCATATTTAATATAAGTTATTAGTTGTCAGGTCATTTTCCCGTTGAAGAAAGCCGTTCATTGAACCATTAGTGATTAATGACTTATTAGTGAGCCTCCTGAGCAGCATCCTCCAGTACAGCCCTGGACGGGTGGAGGCTACTCCCAAAATCTGGGCGCTCAGTGTCCAACCCAAGCCCTTGGCTGTCTGTGAAATCGGCATTTTTGCAACAATTCTGTCAATAAGCGGCTTGATTTTCCTTGCTCTTCACAAACATCTTCTGGCACTAAAGCGCATTAAAAGGAAATGCCTCCTTTTTAAAAATTAAGAAGATTATTGTATTTTTCCTTGTCCAGCTATTCTATGAAGGACAATTGCTGCCGCTTTTCAAGCTCACTTCACTCATGGTGACGTTAGCAGGGTTTGGCCGCGGTTCTGTAGATACGTTATCGTTAAAACTGTTGGTTTCTTAGTATCATTCCAGTTTCTTTATATTTTGAAGCAGCTGAGTGCAGAGAATGTCTGAGTTCTTAACCACACCGAAATAGTGCAGGAAGCAGAACAGCAGAAGTAGATGCCTAAAGCCCCCCGTGATGTCGTGTCTTTGACTTGGTTTGAATTTTAGAGATACTTGTACTACGTAGTACAGTCTTCATCCAAAGATGCTTGGAAACGGAGAGTCAAGCCAGGAATTTCCTGCCGTTCTGGGGACGTACCTGCTTTTTGCATAGTTACTGTGTAATTCTGTGGTAATGTTTATAACGGCGCGACCTCTCTGTCAAGAACAAGAATAACGGCGTTAAGTTGCATTATCCTCTTCTGTCTATGCGGGTAATTAATATGCATTTTTAGAAGCTGTTAAATGTGTCTATGTGCGTGGTTCCAGTATGGAAAAGCCCCTCTGTATGTGTAGCGTTCGTGTGCTTGGTCTTCACGGTGCAGTAGAGTCGCTACAGCCAAATCTGAAACTGTTTGGGGCATAGGCGAGCGCGGGCTGAAAACCAATATGTATTTTAGTGTGTGGAGGAGGCCTTTTTCCCACTTGTCAGAGAAATTCCCTGGGGTAAAGAGGGGATTAGCCATTGGAGAGGTCGGATTGTTGGAGAGACGCGGGTTTAGCTAACGAGGAGGGGGAAGATCACGTTCAGAATCATGAAAATAATTCCAAGGGTCTGAGATGTGCAGAAGCCGAGTAGTTGGAAGGGAAGGGTCAAACCGCACCTGCAGAATCCTGTAGTGGTTGGTCTGTAGGTTTTGCTTCAACGCAGCCTGCGGGAAGTTAATATCCCAAATATCTGTGCTTGTGAAATACGCTCTCTGGGGTCTGTGTGCAGTGGGAAGGGGAACGGTAAAGACTTGTTTCGAACGGTCACCAAACCAGCGGATGAGCACATTAAGCCAAGTATCAAATTAAAGCAGGCAGTTCGTTCCTGCTCTCCCTAAGCTGAAAATTCAAGTGTTGGGAAAGAGACAGAAACCCTCTGTTATGCAGCTCCTCTTAGAAGGCGAGCGTCTGTGCTTTCAAGAAAAGAAATAAAACTTGGCACTTGACTCGCTCCAAAGTACAGTCTTATCTGCAAGTAACTCCAAAGATTCTTTCTACAATCAGTCTTTCAATCAGACTTCTGGCTTTTGTGCCCTCACATTAGACCCTTAGTGCTATTTTGATGTATTATCTGGATGTGGGTAAATGATTACTAGCTTTAAAAGTGTTTCCAAAGTACCTAGTTACCTCCGGGTGCTCGTAGAGGCTGTGCAGGGAGTACCTGAGCATCTAGTTCTGAAGGAGGGGTGTGGGGAATAAGCAAGGTCCCATCTGTATCCTACTTTCATTTTTCCTTGGTCAGGGCTTCCATCTCCACACCTCCTCCAGTGAGATGGAGATTGTGGCTCGGGATTTTTTTCTCTGGGGGAAAGATTTTAGTTTAGCTTCAAGTTGTTTTGTTTCCATTCAATAGGCATGGTCACCCAAATCCTGCGTGTTACCGCACTTCCCATAAAGTTTGTCAGTTTTGCTGCTTTCCTGAACGTTTCTATTTAACAGTCGTTCTGTACCTGGAAAGCTATGTGCCTTATTTCCTAATCTCTTCGTGGAGAATAACCTAAAGCACAGTGATCTGGATTGCAGCATTCACAGCCGCTTTTCATCTGGGGAGGTGAAGCAGCCGCTGCTCGAGGAGCGCTCCGGTGGCCCGACAGGAGTTGCCCTGTTGCCAACGAGCGCGTCAGACCCGGCGCGTGACGACTTTGTGCAATAGAAATTCCCGTGCTGCGTTCGGAGGGTTGTGTCCCGGCCACCAAACGTAGGTGAGCGCGGGCTCTAGTTGAGGAGAATTCAGGTTCCTGGGGGAAAACAAAAAGTAGATGTCCCTCTGGATTGGCTCCAGCAGCATGGTGGGGTCTTGGGTTAGGAGGTCCACCATCGCCTGGTAATGTTCTTGCTCGTAAGGCTCGTAGGTCTGTCCACATCCAAGAAAGCCTCGTGGGCTTCAGCCACCGCTGACTGCGCCGCGTCCCTTTGTGCCGTTGGTGACAGGAGCTGTCTCCATTTCCACTGTCTCCATTTCCACGCCCAGAGCCGTGTTGTCTCTGGGAGGCACTGTCAAGTCATTCCAGTCTCGGTCTGGTTGTGTGAAGAACAGATCTTCACCCTCCGGCATCCTCAGCCAGCGCTTGGGTGTTCTTTGCCAAGCTTGCTCTCTCTTACAGCATCATAAGGTGAAATACAGAAAGGTGGTTTGTGATTAGGAAGGCAAGCTAATATTTCCTATTTATGAGATTAATTTTAACAGTTGCTTTTTTTGAGGTTTGTTTTTGTTTGATATAAACACAACAGGAGCATCCATATCCCCTGAGCGGACGCTGGAGAAACCTTGGGCTGTCCCAGCGATGGAGCCGGGTGGTGTCGGCTCCTCGTAGTGTCCATATCGTTGTGCCCCTGTTGTGTTTTCTAGAGCAATCAATTCTTTTTTAAAGGAAAAAAAGAAAAAAAAAAAAAGTATTTTATCTAAATGCCTAATAAATAATATTATTTAAATAGTTTAAAAATAATTTAGGACTGAGAATAAGAAGCCTTAGTTGTGAGAGAAGAGACTTAAGATATACAGAGAGAGAAAATACCCTGAGCCTCCTAGAGCCTCTACTGAGAATTTGATGAAGATGCAGCGCCCAAAGTACATTGCGATTTACTCGAGAGTGTTAATTTAAATTGAGAGACTGGTTTCCCGTGATGTTCATCTTTGTTGGCACATGTTTGAATTTCTCAATTCAGAGCTGGTTTTCTTCTCGCTCAAAAGTTGGTCAAGCAAAACAAAGCAAGAGATTAAAAAAACTCACCTTGTGCAGCAGCAGCTTTTCCTGATGCGACCTCTGGAAGCAGACGTTGCGAATGGCTGTGTCGCGGAGGAGTCGCTGGCTTTGCTGGCGGTGTCGGAACACGTCCAGACAGGCTCTCCCCGGCCCGGCGAGTGGACACCTTGGCTGGAGACGGGCGGGGAGCGCGTGTCTGCGCGCGGGACGGCG
>VZZY01011742.1:38002-74360 GCA_013400335.1 Eurystomus gularis | reverse complement strand
GCAGGCGGGGGGCGCGGGGCCGGTCGCAGGGCACGTCACCACTGCTGTGGATTTGGAAGCGAGTTTGCACTTTGCCTTTCGAGGGTGTCCCACTCGAAACCATCAGATGCGCTCCCCACGCGAGGTTTCTCTTGCCTTCTGGCATGGTCAGAAAAAAAAAAAGAGACGAAACAAAGGCCCGCGGTTGCTCTCGGATCTCCTCTGCCAAACACAAGGTTGTGCTGTCAGAATCCTCTCTGCATTTCTGTCTTGAAAAGCCTTTTCTGCCGTTCCCTTTCCGAACCGGGCCCCGCTCGCTCGCGATGCTGCGCCAACGTCGTGTCCGAAGCTGGACGTTCATTCCAGAGCAGCTGGAGGCTGGCTCGGGGCGGGGAGAGATGTTTTGTTTGGGTTTTGGGTTTTTTTTTTAATTGTTTCCCTCATGTCCCTTCTCATTTTTGTTATTAAGAAATTAACTCTTTGCATTTGTGCAATAACTACTTGCCATGATAATGGGCAGACCTTTGAATTGCCCCGACTACTAACACAGCACAAGATGAACTCAAGCAGAACGTGGTGTACTTTTTCCTGAGAACTTTTTTTTTTTTTTTTAAATAATAAGCTCAGTTTTTACCCCAGTGTATTGTGGTGTCTTACATTTTTAGCAGTATTTTATATTTTTTTCTGTAACGCACTAAGTCTTAGATGTTTTTAGAGCTTGTTTGTTATATTCACAATCACAGTTTTAAAAAAAAAAAAAAAAAAACCCCAAAAAAACCCAAATGACAAAAAAAAAAAAAAAAAAACCCAACAAAAAAAAAGTGTTTTTTTTTTTTTTTTTTTTTTTTTTGTACAAGTAGCTTTGAGAAGCCCACATTGTGTTGCTGTGACTCATCTTTTGTAACATTTTATTTCTTGGTATTTGTTTAAACAGAAAAGTAAGAGTTTATATGGCTGGCAGTAGCAGGGCCGCGCTCCCTCCGTCAGCAGAATGGCATTGTTTCTTCTGTCCTCCTTTGGTTAGCCATATAATGTTTGTTCTCAGCACTGTACAACGGTCCCTATATGATATGGAGAAGCAATATCACTGTATGAAACTCACACGATGTATTATTATTATTATTATTCACTAGCACCCTAGGTGTGATAATTGAAGTAAATATCTTTTATACAAACACAATCCGGCGTGGGCTGTCTTTATTGAGGTGAGACCTGAGTCCAAGCAGCAAACATTTACATTGCGCTTCAGGGAGCGAAGGGGCTGGGTTTTGGGGAGGAAAATGGACTTTTTGTGTGTCCATTTCTAGGCAGGGGAGGGGAATGTTTTCAATACCTTGAATGTTGAAGTGTCGGCTTTCCAAACGATGCCCTTTTTTCAGTGAAATTCAAGCGTGGTGGTTCCACGGGGGTGGACGCCTGGCTTCGTGGACAGAAAAGGTGGATTTGGGACCTGAGATGCAGCAGGGATTGTTTTAGCACCGTAACAACCCATTCACTAATTTGAATAAATGCGATTAAAGACGTTGTCTGAGGTCAGAAATACTTTCGATTCAAAACTGCAAATGTAGAACAACTTCCCCAGATTTTTGGCTCGTTGTTTGTTTGTACAGATACTTTATATAAAGATAAATTCCTCTTCTAGTGCCTTACGAGATGTTGCTCTTGTAGATATATACTCGGGATTTACAGAGTCTAGAATTTGAAGTTTGGTAAGGAACTGATCGGTGGAATTATACTTTAAAAACGAGAGGAATAAATCTCTGGGTGACCACTCTGGGTCTCGGGTGGAGCGTGCGTGGGTGTGTGCCTGTGGCTGCTGTTCTACCTGACGTGCTCATGTCTGGTTTGTGGCTTGTCAGTGGGAAGTTATTTTGAGAGATTTTGCATGCAGGAAATATCTGATGGGGTTTTCCTACCAGGCTGTAAGCTCCTGTGGTGTGTGCCTCCGTGGAGGCCGAGTTCCCTGTTGATTAGGGCCTGTTCAGAATGGGATGAGGGGTTTTGGAGGACCAGGCTGGAACTGTGCTGTGGTTCTGTCCCAGAAAGTCTGGGTGTCCTGGGAGCAGGGAGTCGGGCTGGGCTTTCCCAGGACTCTCCCTCCAGTCATTGCTGGGCTCCCTCCTGCTCGTGTCCAGCTCGGGCACCCTGGTCGGTGTTTGTGCTCAGTGGGTGCCTTGGCCATCTTTAGCGGGCAGGGTACTCTTCAAAGTGTCTCAGAAATGCTATTTAATGCCTTCATTTCCTTATAAACGTGTATTTTCTGCTTTGAAATGTGTGTGGCAGGTTGCTCCACGTGATGTAAAGGTTCTAGGTTTAACACTTATTTTTTTTCCCCCTACTTTTTAACGACTGGTCAAACCATTGGTTGCTAGAAATGGCGTTATCTTGTGTCATTTGACCTTAATCATTTTAAGCCTGGTACTAAACATCTGTATTTTTATAACCTGCTCTTTTCTCTAGGTATTGTGGTGTCAGCACTGAACACATGGTCACAAGCAAAAGATGCATCATACTTGCGAAAGCACAGACCTGGTAGTGAAGAAGCTGGAGGGGGTTCATTGTAGCTCAGGAGCATGCATCCAAGTGAGAACCAGACTGTCCTCTCAAGCCTAAATCTCCCAAAGTTTGGTTTGGGGAAACTAGGAAGGCAGCCAGAACCACAAGGATGCATCTCAGAAGTCTGGAGCACATACTTATGGTGTTCCATGGAGATAGTCGGAGCTTCTGTGATAGCTTCATTGGTAGCCCTTCAAAAACATGTCGAAAATCTCCTTGTGAGAAGTGTATGCTGTGTGTTCTCGTAGACCCTCCCTGGTCTGTAGTGATAGGATGGGGGGTAATGGGTTCAAACTGGAAGAGGAGAGATTTAGATTGGAAATGAGGAGGAAATTCTTCACTCTGAGGGTGGTGAGACACTGGCACAGGCTGCCCAGGGAAGCTGTGGATGCTCCATCCCTGGAGGTGTGCAAGGCCAGGTTGGATGGGGCTTTGAGCAACCTGGTCTAGTGGGAGGTGTCCCTGCCATGGCAGGGGGTTGGAACTAGATGATCTTTAAGGTCTCTTCGAACCCAAACCATTCCATGGTCCTAAGGTCAGCACTGTTCCTGCTGGTGAAGAGCTGCTTCTGGAGTCAGATGCTGTAGCAAGGGTGAGATTTTACATAGGAAATACACAGACGTTTGCTGAGCGCACAGCAGAAATCTTTGTTGCATCCTTGGGTGCAGGGATACGTTAGCAGGTGGTGAGCACCTCAGTGCCACCGGTACTGGCCATGGGACCGCTCCTGCCCCATGGTCAGCGAGAGGCAGGTGGTCTTTCCGTGGGAAGGGGGGTATTTTTCCGCATGGCACAATGTTCCCAACAGGTAAGAACATCCTGTGAGCAGCTGGTGTGGTGCGTTTGGGCCCCACGTCTTTCCCTTCTGAAACGCGATCATTTTCTTCTAAGTATTTCTCTTTTAATGGAAGTGGTGAAGAAATTGTGTACTTGCCAACAGAGAGCTTCAGAAAACATGATTTGATTACAGTAGAGCATTTTATTTTCTTTTTGCTACAAGCTATGAGGAGCTGATAAGAAAATTCAAACTGTTTTCTTGAACTCTTCCTAGTTACCCATGTAATTATCTTAGTAGCCTTGGAAATAATCCGTTCTACTGTGAAATCTCCATCCTTATGGGGTGAATTTATTAGGCAGTACTGTGTTTCTTTGCTGGGGGCTGTTTATTTTGGAGTGGCTGGGCCAGGAGGAAAGGGAAGGAGAAATCCTTCAAACTTTCCCTTCCCAGCAGGCCCTCAAAATGTGTAAAGAAAGGGGGAAAGGAGGGGAGGGAGCAGAAATCTTGCCTGCACCTCCCCTGCTGCAGAGGAACCCAGAGACCTGTAGGGTGGGCACTCCTCTTGCTGGGCTTTAGAAGCTCATTTTGCTCTTCCTCAAGACCACTTTCACTGATGGAAAGGGCTGCAGGGAGTTCAAAGAAGGCTACTCTTTGAGTCCTTTCCCTCTGCTCCCAGCCCTTCCTTCTCTTGGGCAGGTGAAATCCCAGAGTTTGTCCTCAGGATGTTGGATGTGATCTGCTTTCTACTGTCTCTATTTTTTCTTGTCTTCTTCTTGACAGCACACTAAAAATGAGAAGGGTTGATCTTGCTGCCTTCGCTGGTGCCAGTCCTTGGCATCTAGGACTGCACATCTTCTGCACGCACCCCTGAAGGATGTCACTGAAGGTTCTTGATGGCTTCTCTTACAGCCTCAATATCTGCAGAGCAACCTCATCACTTCATTCTTGGAGCTGTTCCAGGGCTGGTAACTGTGGCTAGAGATTAGGTAGATTGTGCTAGGAGTTGTAGGTGGCTTTTAGAGGTGTCATCATTCCTTTCTTTTCATACCCTTCTAGAAAGCTTTCAGGAGACTTGATCAGAGAATAATCTTGTGGTGGGTACAGAGGTGACAAACAAGGACAGCCTGACTGCTACCCGTAAGCCAAGTTGCAGGCCGAGATGATTCTCACACTAACATAATCCAGGCATTTTGGCTACTTGGGAGCTCTTGGAGCTGACTGACCTTTCCAGAGAGGTTGCTTTAAAATGTCCCAAAAGCCTAGTTCTTGTGTGGCTTCTGTAGTGTTGGTGAGATCTCTGGAGCACTTGATCTTCAGTATCTTTGTTCACTCTGGGGAGATTCTTGGTCATTCTGGGGAGATTCTTAGAAGAATATATGCCCTTCAGGTGGTGGGAATGTTTCTTCAATGCTTTATGTGAGGTAAGGTGGACCTCAGGAGCTGGCTCAGCTGGGCTTTTGCACTACAGCCTGCTCTTCAGCCCTTTACTCTGAGCAGATTAGCACCGCAGAGGACTCTGCTAGATTTGAGAGACAGGGCTCTGAAGCCTTGTAGAAAAGAAATGTTAGATCATTCTGTTCCGCCTTGTCCTGTTTCTCAGCCTACTGACAGCTCACAGCAACGGTGGCCCCAAGGAAAAGGCTTTGCATAATGTTAAGACAGACTGAAGGACTCCCACACAACTCTGGACCAGGCAGAAATGCTGTCCCTTTATGAAAAGGTCAAGACAGAACTAGAACCATTGAGATGGGACAACACCGAAAGGCCTTTGGCAACCTTCCTGTCGTGGGAAGGATTTTGGCTCCAATCTTTCTTCCTTGGAATCTTCATAGACCAAAAAGAGGACAGAGAAAATCACCTGGTTCACCCAGGAGTCAATCTGCAGCGTATGAACAGTGTCCCAGTCATCCCTTCAGCTACAAAGCGCAGAATCAAGTCATCTCCCTTTGATTCTCCTGGAAGGGGAGCAGGACTTCGGGCAATAACAGTGCCGTCTTTTTCTAACTTCCTTAAAAGCTAAATGCCAAGTATTTCAAGAGCCTGAAATTGCGCCTTAGTTTATATATAAACCTGGGAGCTCTGGCATCGGGTAGAACCGGAGGTAAGACTTTGTTGGCTTGAAAGAGCTTATGGGAGAGAGATGCCAAAAAGCCTTAGTGTTTGTTCTGCATGGGGAAGAGTGACCATATCAACCTCTACGTAACTGTCCACAGCAACTTGGTCATTAACTGGAGTGGCCCAACATGGGGAAAGGTTGAACGAGGTGGAAAAACCAAAGGACTCGTGGCAGACCCAGTTTCCTTCTTCCTCATTTGGCTCCCGCTCCTCATCCTGGCGTCCTCACACAGCAGTGTTTGTGTTGAGCCTCCAGCTTTGTGCCTGGGTTTCTCAGCCTTCGTGTCAAGGTACTCCAAGATTTAGTTATCTTGCCACCATCTTCCTTCCAGTCAATAAAATAGTTGTAAAACCTTTGAAGTAGTGGGTTTCGATGCACTTCGGTTGACTTCTGAGAGGGTAGTTTTTCAAAGACCGCTCCTGGCGTGCCACATCACTTCTCTGCTTGTTCTCTTGGGGTTTTATAGTTATGTAAATCCAAGGAGGCCAGACAGTAGAGGAGGAAGATTAAAAAGTTACCATAAGGCAAATCAGGGTGTGAACGTGCAGAGCATCAGCTAATTTGCAGAAACTGCCCATGTGTGTGCTCCTACCCTGCAGATCCCTTCAGCAATACCATTTACCTCTGATTTCCTTGGGGCTCAGAGGATGCACATGAGCAGTTACTCCAGTCTCATGGATGTGTAGCAAGTTACAGCCTATCTCACCCCAAGGTGATTTATTCATCTGTCTTATCCTCGGTAATCAAGCCACCATCTTATGGAAAGATTGCCTCTCATTTATTTATGTCTGGCCTTATAACTTCAAACTAAGTTGCTAGTATGTCTTAATTTTCTCCATCTGTGAAAACAGATGCTGTTTATTTTGGATGATTTGCCAAGGGAGTCCAATTGCTGGGGCTTGTTGCAGGAGTCAGGGCTGCCGTTGCTCCGTGGCAGCGCTGGGCTCGCTGTCTCGCAGGCGCTCCCGATGAGCCCCTGCGTCTGCTGGGCTCGCTGCTCCCCGCAAACGTGCCCGTGGAGCCTGCGGCTCTGGGACTTTTTTATTCCTCGATGTTCACTACAAGGATTTTAACTTGCAGTCTCGGAGGAGCGCGAGACTGGCAGGGCTCTCCACCGTGAAAGAAGTGTCTAAAGCTCTTAGTCTCAATTGAGGACCATTTTGTTTCCTCTCTGCATGAGGAACCTTTGAGGCACCTTTGTGCCTCACCTTTGTGTCTCACCACATGGCTGCCCACAGACACGTCCCATTTTTTCAGGAACACGTGTCCCATGGCAATGTCATCCATGGCTGTTCTCCTCAGACAGTTTAGACTTCCTGGAGCAGACATCTTCTTTAAAACATAATCTTGGAGCAGACGATCTTTCTAATGACTCATTCAGTTTTGGGCAAGATCTGATGCTTTTCAAGAGCCTTACCAAAATTATTGCTCCTGACCCGTCTTCTTCAGAGTGGTTGGTTCCTCGCAGAGGGCCTGATCCCCCTCCCCGCTCATATCAGGCATTTCATCGGGCCCCATGTGCAGTAATCCAGAAGACTTGAAGATTTGGTTGGTCATACAGGGTGCATGGGAGAAGGTTTGCAGCTCACCGTTGTCCCAAAAGGTGCTTCTCTTCAAGCCCAGGATTCCCCAGAGCAGTCTGGCTGCAGCGGTCAGGTGCCAGCCCAAGTTCACTGGTTGGCAGCCAAAGTTCAGTGGTTGCACTGGGAGCTTGCTCTTTGCGCTGTGTTTGTTGTCGGTGGTTTCTGCCAAACTCCTGGGAGCCAGTTCACAGAAACCATTTTTTAATGAGTGATGTGTTGTTGGCCAGCCAGACCAGATGAAAGCTCAGGGATTTAGGATTCAGTGTCATGGGGAATTTGAAAATGAAGAAAGACCTGATCAAGGAGGGTTCACCCAGCCGACAGCTATCTAGGGACTTCACAAGGGCCTCATGCAAAACGCCACAGTCCAGTTCCCATCTGCTCTGCCACCTTCACAAGGGCTCCCAGGAAAGCAGAAGATACTTTTCAGTAATACTCCAGTCTCAGCTGCTTTTTGTCTGTGTATCAGAACAAGGAAGAACAAGTCCTGCCTGTGCCAGGCAGCCCTGGAGTGTGGCACCAGGCAAGACAGGCGACTTCTGCCAGCCTTTGGTTGCTCTGTTGCTGCACTTCATCGCTTTTCTTCATCAGGTGGTGGCAGTTTCAGGCCCAGTTTCTCCGTTGCCTCAAAAGTCAGGCATTTCAGAGTTTGAGGCTAAAGATACGTGGTTTAAAATCCCAGTTTCCCCAGGGCTTCACCTTCTTTGTCCCATTATCTTCTGCAGTACCTCTCTGTCTTGCGCAGCTTTTGGAATATTTGCACATCTGAGGGGTCAGAGCAAGGGCTTTCCAGCACAGCAGCTCAGAGAAGACAAAGGCAGATTTTCTTTTGCTCCATCTCAATGCTTTGACTGACCTGCCATCCTGGGAGAGCCGTCCACCCACTGCGGGAGGTGAAGAGTCACTGGCAGAGAAGTGACGAGCTCGCGGGTGGCCGCTGCCCCTTTGAAAAAAGAAAGTTATGATTAAAAAAAAACCACCAAAAAACAACAGTGAAAAGAGGCACTGAAGGGGAGATGAGAGAGAAGCTCCGTGCAGCCCGGTTGCTTTCTGTGTCAGGCATGGTTCCAGTCCTTTCTGTTTTCACGGGCAGTTTGTAGAAGACTGGCCAGCACCAAGGCAGTGAAACCCAAAGGAAGGAAGGACACAGCTTTCTTTAAACCTGGGAGATCTATTTCTTTGGTGACCCTGTTTTCTCCTAAGCAATCTCAAAAACTCAGTCTATGTAGTTCAAAAGATCATTTAAGAAGGAATCCTGGAAGCTGGGATCCAGGGCTCAGTGGCCTTCAGCAGGATGGTCCTTCAGCCCAGTTCTGCAGAGGTTTTTTGGGCAGGGTGGGAGGCAGGGGAGCGCATCCTGCCCAGGTCATCCCTCCTCTCTGCTCCCACCACCGTGCAGCCCAGGCAGGCCGGCAGCAGCATCAGGCCCTTTGCACCGTGATCAGAGCTGCTGTGTGCAGAATTGGGCCCCACAGCCCATGCTTGCCTAGCAATAGCTTCCCAATTACATTTTAATGCAATTTAAAGAGACAGCCAATTAAATAATTAACCGTAGGGAAAAGGTTTTCTTTCCAAATCTTGTTAATGCAAGTATTTTGCATCAGGCCACCCATGTTTTGGGAGCAGGAATCATTCCCCGTTTCTTGAGGAACACTGACCTCCAGTGGGACTGTGCTTCTAGCGCAGCTGGCTCTTCCCAGAGCCTTTTCTTTGGGGCCTATAAAATCCAAATAGGCAGGGGAAAAAAATAAAGCCATGGATTGTGTCTGAAGCGTGTGGTCCCCGCCTTTCCCCTCAGGCAAGCATGGTCTCTTGTGGAGACCAAAGGGGGACAAAAAGGGGGAAAATTTGCACTGGCAAAATCCCTTCATGGGGAAGCAGCGTTGGCTTTGGGCATGACTTTAGGACAAGAGGAAATGGGCTCAAGTAGTGCCAGGGGAGGTTTACATTGGGTATTAGGAAAAATTTCTTTACTGAAAGAGTGGTCAAGCACTGGGACAGGCTGCCCAGGGCAGCGGTGGAGTCACCATCCCCGGAGGGGTTCAAAAAGACATGGCACTTCAGGACATGGTCTAGTGGTCACGGTCATGTTGGGTTGACGGTTGGACTTGATCTCAGAGTCTTTTCCAACCTTAATGATTCTGATTCTATGGCTTGGCTGGATCCCCCATCGCTGCTGCCCTGAGTCCATCCCTCCCAGGCAGGCTCTGCAGGGCATTGGGCCCCATGCAAGGACTTCCCCTCTGCAGCCGGTTTCGGGGTGCGCAGCGGGGGGGTTTCATCCTGGCAGGTCTGGGTGAGCTGGAGCTGAGCTGCACACACTTTGCACCTCTCATCGGAAGGCTTCGGAGAGGGTCAGAGGCCCCGCGGGCGCAGCAGCCCGCCCTCGCCTCTGCGCCAGCGCAGCTGCTTCCCCGCCAGCCTTTGCGCTTCTTGCTCCCTGGCTGTTGATAAATGAGGATTTACTCTCTTTTTTTGCCTCCCAACCGTCTGGAATTTAGGGGAATAATCGCAACAGGAATTATCAGGGAGGAACTGGAACAGCCGGGACCTGAGCTTTCACCCGCCTGGAAGCGTACCCTGTGTCCCCGCGGCGGAGGGGCTGGCGGCGCGAAGCGCAGGGTCTGGGCCTCCATCTGCGCGGTGTTTTCCGCCGGGCAGGGGCCCAGGTAGTGCTGGCGAGGAGGAAGGAAGGTGAAACGAGCAGATTTCTGCTGCAGGCCCAGGCTCCCGCTTGCTGGTGCTGAGTTTCGGGATGGATTTGCACACGGAGTGAGGTGCTGCCCTGCGGTGCTGGTCCTGTGCCTCCCGCTCTAGCTGCGTTTGGCCCCAGCGTGTCTCACCGTTGCTTCACATCTGGGCCGGGGTCACGCGAGGGGAACCAGAGGCTGTTGTGTTGCTCCTGCAGCTTTCCAGCCAGCGCCTGTTGTGGTTTAGGGCGTGGGTTTTACTCGGGGCCGGGGGGGGGGCAACTGGAAACAGGGCTCGTTTATTGAGAATTGGCTGAGTGGGGATGCTGGGGGCTGCACAGCCTCGCCCAGCGCCTTGGGGCAGGATTGGTCTCTGGGAGATGTCCCCCACTACGCTCCAGCCCCTGTGGCAGTCATCCCCCCGTGCATCCCTGTGCTGATGCCCGTGGGCAGGGATGTGCTCCCTGGAGTCTCCTCCACTGCAACTTCTCTGTGCAGACCAGACCTGAGGATTGGTGCCTGGGCTCAGCTCCCGTTATCCCCCTCCAGGTCCTCCCACTCTGCCCACACTGGGATGCTGCCAGGTGCCCCTTGGGGCACCAAAACCACCTTGCTGATGCATCTGAAGCAGCCGTGCTGGTGCAAGCAGCTGCTTTCTCGTGGCTCTGGTCCTGCTGGGGACGGCTGCCCACCCTGGGGCATCCCCAAGGCGGGCTGGACCCCTGGTGCCCTTTGCCTGGAGCAGAGCAGGGGTTGCTGGTGTGGTCCTTCCTGCTGGCCCCAGAAAGACGGAGAAAACAGGGCTGGTGACCGGGAGTTGGCTTTGGTGCTAAAAAAGGGAGGTTCTCGGCTTTCCGGTGTCTGTTTGGCAAAACCTGGAGGTTTGGGCCACCCCTAGGTGACGGCCCCGGCTCTGTTTTCCAGTGCGCTGTGCGGAGCTGCAGATCCAGATGACGGAGGCTGTGTCCACGCTGGCTGGCCAGAAGGAGCTCATCGCCAAGCTGGAGCATGATCTCAGCACCATCCAGACCCTGTCCGCCGTGCATCGCCCGGACGCGGAGGTAACCCCCACCCATAGCGCTCAGCTCCTGGCAGCGGGCAGGGACCCCGCAAAATGACCCCAGAGTTGACCCTCAGGGGTGGAGGGGACCACAGCAGCCACGGGGGATGTTTTATCACCTCCTCCTTTTTTCTTTTCTTTTCTTTCTCCTTTTTCTTTTTTTTCTCATGACTCACCCAGAGGGTTGCATCATATTCATGCAGCAGGATGGTGCTGGGGCTGGTGCTGGTGGCATCAGGGACAGCCCAACTCTTCTCCTTCCAGAGCAAAGGATGGGATTTGAGGACTGAACCCAACCTCTCCACGTTGTCTCAGTCTTGATCCTTGCAGAGGGCCTGTTTGGCAGTGATGCTTCCCATGAGGCTGCGGGTGCTGGGGTGCGGGTGCAGGATTCAGGAGGGGTTGGCTTTGACCAGAAACCTTCAGGTGGGTGGGAGATGCTTAATCCCTTCTGCTTATGCTACACAGGGTGCAGCTGTCCCCAGCCTGGAGAAGATCCCTGAGCCCATCAAGGAGGCCACAGCACTGTTTTACGGTGAGAGGCAGGGGCCACGCAATGAGTTGCTGGTAGGGGACATCTTGGTGCCACGGGCAGGGTGGTCACCTCTCCAGGGATGATGGCGTGAGGATGCTCCTAAGCAGGTGCAGACATCACCTGCTCAGCTTGTCCTTCGCTGGGGCTGGTGATGGGGTTTCCATGCTTGGCATGGTTTGCTGACCCTCTGGCTGCTCCCGCCGCCGTGCCAGGCCTGGCTGTGCGCTGAGCCGGTGAACTCGGGCTGAACCAAACACCCTGAGCTTCAACTCCTGTTCTTCCCGCACCAAACCCCCTCCAGAGCCGGCGACCTAAATATTTCCTGTACATTGGCTCCTGTGCCGGGATCTGCAGGAGAAAATGAATCAAACATATCACGACGCCTGGCTCTGCTGGGAGAAAACCCGCTTCCTTTCCTTTTTTTTCTTTGTTGTTTTTTTTGTTTGTTTTGAAAGGTTTCGAAAACACACGATAAACAATATCTCAGCAACAGTCCCACCAAGCCAAACAACCTGCAGCCACCCATCCTGCGCTATGAATAGCTCCTCTGTGCAGCCCGTTGAGTCATGGCCTTGGGGATGTGCTTCTCCTTGGCCGTGGACATCTCCTGCTGCCGGGAAAGCAGAGTGGGGAGGGATGGCCACGGCCCCCAGCCACCGGCAGAGCCCCGTCGTGGGGGGCACCCCCAAAACAGAGCTCCTGGGCTCGGCAAGCTGGTGATGGCTGCGGACGAGCAGCCCCTGTTTTGCTGAGGGGGGCTGGAGGAGGAGAAAGCACAAAGTGGGGGGGATTGTTTTGGAAGGAGGGGAAGGGGAGAGAAGAGTTTGTGGTTGGAGGGGCTGGGTGAGGCACTGGATCTTTTTCTCGGGGCTATGGCTGCTGCAGAAGCTACAGGGGAGAGTCTGGCAGGAACTGGGCGGGTTGGGGTCATGGGAAGGCAGCCACAGGTTGCACCAAATAATGCGGTTGGTTGTCCCTGGGGAGTGAACCTGTCCATTCCCAGGGTAAGTCCCCCAGAATGAAAAAAAGCAGAAGAACTAGTCCATGTTGTAATAGTTGTGCAAAAGAGTTCATCTGCCTGGGTGCTCCTGCGATCCCATGGTGTTGGGGAGCACCTCGAGCAAGCCCCACTCGCTCTGGGGTGGATGGTGGGCACCTGCTGGGTGGACTCTCATGCCAAGCCTTGTCCACAGGTCACCCGCCATCCCCTGGCACCTCGTTCCCTGAAGGACAAGTGGACTCGCTCCTCTCCATCATCTCCAGCCAGAGGGAACGCTTCCGGGCCAGGAACCAGGAGCTGGAGGGGGTACGTTGGGTGGGGAGGGCGGCCAGTGGGGGCTGCAGGACCTGCAGTCTGGAGCTGGCTGCTTTAATGACCTGCAGGGAATTTATTATCCGCATGACGCAGGCAGCACCACAGCAAGGAAGAGAAAAATATATTCTGTTGTTGACAGGCCGAAAGCTTCCCTGACCCACCAGTGTTGCTCCAGTTCAAGGACTGGTCCAACTCCCTGGCATGGCATTTAGGGTGCCGTATGAAAAGCACACAGGGTCTGTGGCTTGGGCTAAAAACCCAAGAGCTCTACAAATTAAAGTACAGCTCAAAATAACCTCTTTAAAGCCATCAGATTGGCTTTGGACCTGCCGTGGGGGACAGGTCTCCACCAAAGCCAGCTGCAGCCACCTTGGCTGCCCCAGCCCTTCTTCAGCCATGGAGGAATCTGGTTCAGAACTGGGGGCCCCGTCCAGCAGCAGCTGGGACAATGTCCATTGGGGAGCAATTTTAATTCAAAACCATGGGATCTGAGTTACAAAGAGGGGACTGAACCCCAGCTGGGTGCATCAAATCACCCCCACATCTGCCTCCCCCCCAGTTAGAGCCTGTCCTCCCCCTGCCTCGCTGCTCACGGCCACCTTGCTCCCCCTGTGCAGGAGAACCGCATGATGCAGCACACGGTGCATGCCCTGCAGAGCGAGCTGGACAACCTGAGAGCCGACAACATCAAACTCTATGAGAAGATCAAGTTCTTGCAGAGCTACCCTGGCCGGGTGAGTGGCTCGCTGTCTGTCTGTCCTCCAGCAGGGTTCACACGGTCAGACAGACCCCAGACACGGACCCTCTGTGGACAGGAACAACGGGGAAATGGCTGAATACCCACATGCACCTTGCATGAAACTTGGAAAATGGGAGTTAATTGGGGTGAGGAGGGTGAGTGCTGTGTCTAGAGGAGCAGGTACCCAGCCCCTCTGCCAGGAAGGTAGTTTTTAACTGTGCTGAAGGGTGACTGACACCTTTGATGCCAGAAGCTCAGATTTGCTCCCTGAAAAAGCTGCTACAAGCCCCTTCGATGCTCATTGCCAGCAGCATGATGCTCCCACAGGCGAGTCATGGATGCTTCTGCCCGACCAGGCAGCAAGTGGTTAAAGTGAGACCTCCTGCAATAAATCCCTGCAGTTACAGGCTGAAAAATAATCCCTCCTGTCATACCTATGCCCATTCCCCACCACCCTGAATTTCCCGTGTCCAGCAGAGAGCTGCTCAGTTGCCTGCTCTCCAGGGCAGCCAAGGCTCCTTCCCTAAAGAGCAGAAACCAGCCCAAACCCATCCCAGTAATGCCAGGAGGAGGCTGGGGATGGGGAGGCCAGACTACGCCACAGCCTGCTCCGCTCATGCCGTGTCCCTCGGGGGTTTCATCCCTGGGGTTTTGCAAGCCTGGGGTGCTTCCCATTGCAACCACTTCCTCGGAGCTGGGCTACCGAGACCTCGGGCTTTCATTTTAGCTGCAAAAGCAACAATAACCAGGGAAAGGCCATTGGGCGGAAGGCTGGCTCCTTGCCCTGCCTGCCCTGCCACCCTCCCCGGAGCTGCTGCCTTTCCACACCGGCTGGACCGAGTCCCTTCTGTTGATGGACATTTTAAAAGTGTTTGGGGATGGGAAACTCCTACAGCCGTGAAGGACCTTATTTGGTCCCTTTCTTTATGTCTCGGTGATGGCGCTGGGTCAGCCCCTCTGACATTTTTGCCCGTTTCTCCCGCGGAAGATCATACCCGTGTTTATCTGCTGCCACAAGGCAACCCCTGAATGCCATTCCCATGAGCTAAAGAGCAAAAGCCCGCGCCGCAGCAGCATGGGGGGATTGCGTAATACCCCACCTAATCGGGCATGTGACACGTTAAAAATAATCATCAAAGATCATTCAATAAGGCCAGGCTGTAGTGAATTCACGGCCCCTAAATCGGGAGCTGCTCTCATGGCGAGCTCCTGGCTGCGCGGTGACCCGCGGATCGTATTGCAGCGCGTAAGGGCATATTTGCTAAAGGTCTGGGTGCGATGGGGTTTAGCGGCGCTGAAATGGAGCCACCGGCCAGCGGGCTGGGGTGGCTGGGCAGGAGGACAACCAGCAGCACATAGTGACGGGTCCAGAAAGACCTCGGTAAAGGTCAGCGTCACCATGCTGGTGGAGCAGAGCTGGAGAGGGCATGGAGGTTTAGATATATCAGGAAGAAATTCTTTACTGAAAGAGTGGTCGGGCATTGGAACAGGCTGCCCAGGGAGGTGGTGGAGTCACCACCCCTGGAGGGGTTCAAAACATGAGTAGATGTGGTGCTTCAGAACATAGTCTAGGGGTCAGGAAGATGCTGGGATGAAGGCTGGACTTGATGATCCTAGAGGACTTTTCCAACCTAAATGGTTCTATGATTCTATAGTGCTGAGGGAGAGCTGGATCAGAGCCCTTGAGCAGAGGCGTGCAGCCCATGTAGCTGGGCTTGCACCAGACTGTGGCCATGCCTGCTGACAGCATGTGGCATTTCCAGGCTGGTTTTGGGTAGGAACAGTGTGGAATCCACAGTTCTCGTTGGCGAAGGGAGGAGCAGGGATGTGCGGGCTGTGCGAGCATCCCCAGAGCTCACGGCTGCCGTTCACCCAGCACTGCCCACGCGCCTAAGCAAACTCTGTCCCAGGAGGAGTTTAAAACCCAGCCTATCTGATCCAATCGAAATCTTTCACTTTTTTCAAGGAGTTCCCTTCATTTTCGTTGCCCTTTGCCCAGCTAAGAGCAGGTATACGTTTAAACAATTATTTCCTCTTCCTAAACCGCTGTCTCCCTCCTACCTGGCCCAGCAGCAAAGGAATTCAGGGTGGGATTTGCACCAGCCTGAGGTGGCACAGATGACTATTAATTCATGGAAAGGGCAAAAAACAGGGAGACGGGTGGCATCCCCATGGAGGAAAGGACCTGGTTCAATAGCTTTTGTTGGGCTTCTCCTTTTTGAAGGGGACAGATGCTTTCCATCCCATGGGTCAGCCCTGGGCTGTGCTACTCCCTTCTTTGGGGGCCACGTCTTCCAAAGGAGCGGCTCAGGGGAACTGGGGGGGCTCTGGACCTGTGCTGGGTGTCCCTGCAGCAGTACAGGCAGTTCCACCAGCACCCATACCCGCTGCCTCTCACCGGGCTTTGCTCCCACAGGGTGGCAGCCGGGACGACACCGAGCAGCGGTACTCCTCCCAGTACGAAGAGCGCCTGGACCCCTTCTCCTCCTTCAGCAGGAAGGTATGGAAAGCCCCCCACCCTCCCTCCACATCTGCCCCTCCTTCAGCCACGGTTAAAATGTAATAATTAAAAAAAGAAAGCTGTTGTCCCCACACAGTGTCCCCTGTGGCCGTGTGTATGGGGGCGGGGGGTGGGCCCAAAGCCCCTTCCCTGATTTGCAAGCCCTAAACCAGCCCTTTGAGCCTCAAAATCAGCTTCTCCCACCGTTTCCTTGCAGGAGCGCCAGCGGAGGTACCTGAGCCTCAGTCCCTGGGACAAAGCCACGCTGGGCATGGTGAGTGGGCAGCACCCGCGGTGCCACGGTGGGCGAGCAGAGCTTTCTAGCCCAGTGCTGGCACTGGGGATGCTGCTGCTGGGCTTTGCTCCGGGAGCGGGGGGGCAGACCCCATCCCTGCTGCCCTGGGCGGGGGTGCGGACCACGCCAGGGCCACGCTGGGGCTCGGTTTAGGAGAAATCACTTTTTTCCCTGGCCCTTTCCTCCTCCTTTCCCCCACTCCATCCCCTGACATCCCAGGGGGTGCTGGCTGGAGCAGGTGACCCAGCCCCATCCCGGCCAGCAATGCCACCATGTCAGGGCATGGCCCAGGAGCTTGGGGACAGTGTGCATCTCAGAGGATCACCGTGAGCCACGGTGTCCTATGGCCATGCCCACGCCTCCCCTGGGCAGTGCTGGGCAGGAATACGATGGGTGCAGGAAGCACCTCTCCTCCGGTTTGTAACGCGGATGGGGGGCTCAGCGGGGCACCCCCAGCCAAGGGCTGGCCCGGGCACAAAGTCTCTTCACACACATCGTGAGTCAGGGTTAGCTCAGCCCAGCTCCCCAGTGGAGATGCACCCAGAGCGCCCCAGCACCCCCCGCAGCTGGGGAGCAAAGGGCCCCGCGCCGGGGGAGACGCTCTGCCTCACACAGTGGTTTCTTCTCATGTTCTCCAGAAAAACCTCTCCAGGAGCCCTGAACCTTCCTACTCTGCTTCCTCCTTCCAAAAAAGCATCAGGGGAAACACTGGGGAGCTGCCGGGGTCTGCACAGCAGAGGGTCCTCTCCTGAGCCGTGGTGGGAAGGAGGGCTGCTGCTGCCACCATGGGTTCTGATGACCATCTCTTCGGGATAAACGCTGCTTTCTGAGCTAAAAATGTGGTTATTGAGACAATATTTGAATTTGTGACATTAGCAGCAGGCTCAGGGTGAGGTTTTGGCTGAGGTAACCCTCCGACTACCTGGCACAACAGAGGTTAACGTGGGACCGCGGGTCTGCCACAGCCACAGAATACAGAAATATCTTGTAATAAAGGCAGAGTTGTCATTTGCATAAAAACCAAGCAAATGCCACCATGAATATGGATTGGGTGGCGTGCCAGCACCGTGGAGAATTAATGCAAGGCTTTTACAAAAAAACTGACTATGGGGAGTTATTCCTTGGGAATATTTAAGAACATAATCTTGTTTGTTGCAGCAGCCGCCACCGTGGCCGTGAATAGCAAAGACGATTTCAGCCCAGAAGTGGTTTGGTGGGAGATCTGTGGGTTTTAACGGCAGCTTTGGAAAGCCCGCGCGGTGGTTTGGGGAATGTGCTTATGTCCATAATGAATCCCGAGCTTTTACGGCAGGAATAAAGCGTTGCTGTGTAGGAAGGTAGGATCTGTCCCTCGTAAGCTGCTTTTCTAGGCTGCGGTTACTCCTGACTTGGAGTCTTTTGGAGGGATGGACATGAAGATTTTCCCATTGGGACCAGTGTCCCGGGCCAGAAGGGCTTGGACATCACCAGGGTCTGGCTGCTGTTCAGTGGCCCCTCCAAAATGAGGGGCTGGAGCGTGACACAGCCCAGCTGCAGGGTTTGCAGGCACCAGCGAGCCTGGACATCTCTGCAGGCTGGCATTAGACTGGCAGAGGTGGACGATAAATCTTTCAAGCTAGACCTTGCAGAGCCAGAGAAGTGGCTAAACCTGCAGACCAGGGTACTGGTGAGGTTTTTGAAAATGCCCAAGGAATTTTGTTCGTGTTTGCTCTCTGAAATCCCCCAGGGCGATGTCCGTCTGGCAGTCCCTGCTTTAGCTCAAGCAGTGCTGCCTGTCTTCCCAAGGGCTGCTGATGCTCCTCCACCTCATGGCCTCCCCAGAGTAGTACCCAGCTGTGCTGGGACCAGCAGCAAGAGGAGACAGCATGTGTCTGAGAGCTGTGCTCATGGGTGAGCAAGGTGGGGCAAAGACCTTCCCTTAAGTGCAGGTATCTGTGGACATGGACCTGTTGGAGCAGGTCCAGAGGAGGCCACAAAGATGATCAGTGGGCTGGAACACCTCTCCCACGAGGAAAGGCTGAGGCAGTTGGGGTTGTTCAGTCTGGAAAAGCTCTGGGGAGACCTTCTTGTGGCCTTCCAGGAGCTGAAGGGGGCCTACAAGAAAGCTGGGGAGGGACTTTTTACAAGGGTTTGTAGTGCTAGGGTGAAGGCTAGTGGGTTCAAACTGGAAGAGGGGAGATTTAGATTACCTGTAAGGAAGAAGTTTTTCAGCATGTGGGTGGTGAGACACAGGATTGCTAAGGGGAGTTGTGGATGCTCCATCACAACCATCCTGGTTCAAGACCAGGTTGGATGGAGCTTTGCGCAACCTGGTCTAGTGGGAGGTGTCCCTGCCATGGCCGGTGGGGTTGGAACAAGATGATCTTTAAGGTCCCTTCCAACCCAAAGCATTCTATGATTCTATGATTCTAAGAAGGGCAGTAGGGCATGTTGTGGGACCCCAGGGACAAGCCTCCCCTGCACAGCAGGAAGGCAGAAGACGAGGGTCTGGCAGACAGCTGCCCAGCAGCAACTGGCATCCTTAAGAACTTACATCTTCCAAGGTGCTCATCCTGTGAAGTCATCCCGAGTCCTCCCACACCAGAGCTGGGGCTTGAGCAGGGCTGTGCACCAGGCCCAGCCATCGGGAACACCAGCAGAGCGTTGGCTCAGCCGCCCTGCCAAGGAGCCGGCGAGGGGACGCTGCAAATCACAAGTTCTTCAAGCTCATGAATTAAAAATGTGCAAGACTTAATTACTGCCGGGGTTTCTCTCTGGAGCAGCACTGAGCCGCAGGCACGCACTGAGTCGGGGCTGGCAGAGCCAGCAGAGAAAGCTGGGGTAAAGGCAGCTCAAAACGAACCCCTGAGAATTTTCAGCAGGGGAAACCTTGCGGTCCACAGCCTTGAATTCACCTCGATTTGGGCAATTTTGGGCTGAGCACAGGTACTTGTGGCAGTCACCTTGAAGGAGAGCGACTGCTCGGAGATGGGTGGCTGAGCAGCTCCTCTTACCTTCACATTTATGTAGGGTCTAGCAGAAATAAGGCCCAAGTCTTGGCCAGGGGCTCTCCAAGCCTGTGCACAGAGAGGGTTGGTTTCCACTGACCCGCATTAAAATGGGATTTTTCCCTTCTGCTCTTGCTGCAGGGGCGGCTCATCCTGTCCAACAAGACCGCTCGTACCGTGGCCTTCTTCTACACCCTGTTCCTGCACTGCCTTGTCTTCCTGGTAAGCCGTGGCCAGGGGGTGGGCACCCCAAGAAAATGTCAGCAAGCATCCCTTCCAGAGGGGGTCTTCGCTTTTTTAAGATGCTGTGCCAAGCCGGGTGTGGTGCAGCTGGGACATGACCAGCTCTGGAGGCGCGGGGTGGCTGGGAGCGTGGGCAGCATGGCTCGGACATGCCCCTCAGCTTCATAGCGTGGGAACAGCCACCCTTGGGTGGGCATGGGCTTGGCCAAGAGCAGGAGCTGGAAGCCATCTGTGTCTTCATGTCATGCTGGAAACAGCCATGGGGCCACCATGCTGGGAGCTCACAGGGGTGAACATCGTTGGGTGCAGGTCTGGTTCACCACCCCTGCGCGCCCTGCAAGCCCTCCACTTGTCAGCAAAATGCTAATTATTGTGAATCTAATACCATAAGCAATTTTAGGAAGATAATACATCCCAATGTCACCTGTTTCTAGACCGTGTGCGTGTCCACCTTCCTATTTCCGGGTACCTCTCTTAACCTGTGTGCGGGGGAGCTCAGTTGTGTTCTCCACCTCGCCGGGTGATGAGCTCTGGTTCTGCATTGCGCTGTGCAAGCTCTGGTTCTCCTCACATGCCCCGTGGCTCTGCTTGTTTGCCTTTTGTTTTCAAATTTCCCCAACTGTACATTGGGGTTGGAAGTAGAGAAGTAGAGGTTTGGTGAGGAACAGAGGCTTGAGCCAGCCCAAGTCCCCTCAGAGTCTATTGCAGTGCAGACTCCTCCGATGTTCTTGCACGGTTTCTGGCAGTTTATTTATCATTTCAGGGGAAAAAAAGCCAAACAAATCATCAATAATTAAATGACGAAACAAGATGAAAGACAAATCAGAACAATATTTCTATCCTGATCTTCTCAAAGTAAAACTGACTTCATGTTATTTTGGTGAGGAAAGGAGCAAAGAAAATAAAAAATTAAACATCATTAAACTTTAAAGCTCTATCCTTAAAAAAAAAAAAAAAAGTAAAATTTAGAAATATGACATGGCTGGAATGATCTTAGTTCACCTAGACACCAAAGGGCCTGAAATCCAGCAGCAAGGCTGCCTGGGCTGGGCACGCACCGTGTCCCCAAAGAGGACTGTTGAAAGCCCGGCTCCTCCATCCCCATGGTGGGAGCAATGTCATTGCTGCTGCTCCCAGGAGACAGTGCAGCCTTCACCCCTTCCCACCCTCTGCCTTCTGCTGCTGTGGTATCAATTAACCCTGATTTGGAGGCCCACTGACGGGTGTTTGTGGAGTTAGAGTATTTCCCTGGTGGTAAGATAACGATGGCTTATGGATCTCCAAGCCTTGAGTCATAGAATTGTTTTGGTTGGAAGAGACCTTTAAGATCCTCAAGTCCAACCACTAACCCAGCACTGCCAGGGCACCACTAAACCATAGCATCATAGAATGGTTTGGTTTGGAAGGGACCTTCCAAGGTCATCTAGTCCAACCACCCCTAGAGTCAGCAGGGACATCTCTAACTAGATCGGGTTGCTTAGACCCCCATCAAGCCTGGCCTTGAATGTCTCCAGGGAGGGGGCATGGAGCAGGACTGCCCATGTTGTCCCTCAGCACCACATTTTCAAGGCTTTTATACCCCTCCAGGGCTGGGGACTCCACCACTGCCTTGGGCAGCCTGTCCCAGGGCTTGGTAACCCTTTTGGGGAAGAAGTTTTTCAGTGTCCAACCTAAGCCTCCCCTGGCCCAACCTGAGGCTATTTCCTCTTGTCCTGTTGCATGTTCCTTGGGAGAAAAGCCCAACCCCCACCTGGCTCCAACAACTCAGGGAGTTGTCAAGAGCGAGAAGGTCTCCCCTGAGCCTCCTTTTCTCCAGGCTCAACACCCCCAGGTCTCTCAGGCGCTCCTGACAAGGCTCGTGCTCCAGACCCCTGGAACAGGAGGGCTTCTCTCTCCTTCCGAAACCTCCCCACCTCCTCAGACCACAGCCTTGAAATGGAAACCCAGGGGCACAAAGAGATAAAGGAGCCCAACTGAGCAGTGACCTTCCTTAAGGCTGTGCCAAACCCACGTCTCCATCCACGTGCAGCCTCAAGAGCTCCTGCCTTTGCCCAACCCACCGCAACTGCGGCAGCCAAAAAAAACCTGTCCAGCCAAAAAAAAAAACCTCTGGGAAAAGGTCACTCTTACATCCCGAGGGCAGCCCCCAAAACACGCACTGGGCTCTCCACTCCGGCAGCACAAGGTTGGAAAGCTGATTTTTGCCCAGAGCATCGCCCACTGTCTCGGCTTGATGCGCAAAAGCCACGGGTGCCTGCAGAATGCTGCAGCAGGGATGGCACGGGTGGGATGGCACCGTGGTGACACAGGCTGCTGCGAGGGAGGGCAGAGAGGGGCAGGCGAAAGCACGGCTGGTTGTATTTCTTATTTTGCAGGTGCTCTACAAGACGGCCTGGAGCGAGAGCGTGGGAAGGGACTGCGCCGCGTACTGTGCTAAGAAGTGGGTGTGAGATAAAGCTGGGTCAGCCCGGCCCTGGCGTTCGGTGGACAGAGCGTGGTGGTTTGCAGCAGATGTTTTTGGGGCACCACTTGGTGCACTTCTGTCCTGCACATGAGGGCAGTTAGTTGGGTTTTAAACTCTTTTAATGCAATCAGGATGGGAGGGACAGAAAAAGTGCCCGGAGCAAGGCAACCGCCTGTCTTCAGTCAGGCGCTGGAGGAAGGTGATTCTGCTCCTCCACTCAGCTCTTGTGAGACCCCACCCAGAGCACTGCACCCAGCTCTGGAGCCCCCAGCACAAGAAGGACATGGACATGTTGGAGAGGGTCCAGAGGAGGGCTACAAAGATGATCAGAGGGCTGGAACATCTCTTCTATGAAGACAGGCTTAGATCAGCCTGGAGAAGAGAAGGCTCCGGGGAGACCTTATTGTGGCCTTCCAGGATCTGAAGGGAGCCTTCAAGAAAGCTGGGGAGGCACTTTTTACAAAGGCTTGTAGTGATAGGATGGGGGATAATGGGTCCAAACTGGAAGAAGGGAGACATAGATTGGAAATTAGAAATTACAAGGAAATTCTTTACCCTGAGGGTGGTGAGACACTGGCCCAGGTTGCCTAGAGAAGCTGTGGATGCTCCATCCCTGGAGGTGTTCAAGGCCAGGTTGGACGGGGCTTTGAGCAACCTGGTCTAGTGGGAGGTGTCCCTGCCATGGCAGGGGGGGGTTGGAACTAGATGATCTTTAAGGTCTCTTCCAACCCAAACCATTCCATGATTCTATGAAATCCCTTCCCGTGAGCGGTTCTTGCTGGGTGAGGAAGCCTTGCTAGAGCTTGGAGAGCAGGATCAGGCCTGTGCCTTGGCTCCATTGCCCTGAGCAGCTCCCAGGTGCTGCTGCCCACGGCTGGAGGAAAGCATGGTGGGAATGATGGTGGTCAGTGCTCAGAAACAAAGCGGCTCCTGCTCGGCCAGTGAAGTGCTTCAGACCTTGCTGCGCGTTAACGCGGCTGTCCCCTTTCCGCAGGTACGCCGACCACGTCCACAAGTTCCATGAGAACGGGGACACGGGCGACATGTGGCAGTGATGGATGGACACGACCCACTGACGCTGGCTCCTCTTTCACCCCACGGCAGGATCTGGCCCTTCGCTCCCTGCCAGCTGCTTCGCTATAGCTTTGCTTTCCGCTTTGTAGGATGGAGGCGATGATCCTCCCCCGCTCCCGCCCTTGGAATCAAAAGCCTCGGCTAATGGAGAGTTGTTCTGCAGAACACAATGTTTCCAGCCCTGCCTCCCTCCCTGGAGGAGGCCCGTGCCCTTCTGATGTCCCAGAGAGTTCAGTCTTTACCAAAATACAGGAAACATGCAAGAGAAGAGGTACTCCTCTCAGATGCAACCTCTCTTTCCAGCCTGTTTCGAGTCCAGCACTGGGTGGACTGTATTTAGTCAGAAAATGCGGTGGGGGAGTGGAAAACAGCCTCCCAAATTTGCCTTTTCAAGTGTTGTGATACTTGAGGATTCCTCTTTTGCTCAGGTTTATTGAATTATCAGAAAGCCAGTAGTCCTGCCAGGCTCTGACGGGCCAAACAAGGCAGCTGCAGATAAAAGTCATCCATCCCCAAAGACGAGGGTTGCTCAGCACGTTGCCTTCTTGCTGCCTCTCAAGCCAAATGAAGCTGTTGCTCAGCCCCGTGCTCCATCTGAAGGACCTTCTGTAGCACCTCCCATCACCCTGCTGAGCACCAGCAGATGCTCTTCTTGAAGCTGAGCCATCAGCTTGAAAACAGCCTGGCTAGGTAGGACTTAGTGGGCGTGAAGGGAGGTGTTGCTGGTTAGGACTGATCTCACTGGGATGCTCCAGACCACCTCCTTGCTGAGGTGTTTCCACCAAGTGTTGGTTGCCCTCTGGGTACAACAGCTTCACCTAATCCCAGGCAATACCTGCCCATGCGGGGCTTTAGGTGCCTTGTCGTTGATCTGCTCAACTGCAATTGCTGGTGGCGGGTTTGCTGGGTGAACAGTGGGCTGCTAATTTGGGTTGATTTGGGGAGAAAAAGGTGAAAGGAGAGGCTCTGATTAAAAAGAGCAGGTCCCACCACCCCCTGTCCTGCCTTGGCTCGCTGCAAGTGCATGGTGCAGGAAGACATTAGCTTGTTAGCCTGGTGCTCAATTAAAATTCCCCTCCGAAGACAGGAGCATAGCATTGCTTCCAATTAATATTTCATTCAGATTCAGATCTGTTCACGTTCACGCTGCTGGGAAGCCGAGGCCTCTAACGGAGCGTGCAGGCAGCGATAGGCTTCACATCTGCCACAGGCAGCCCGGGTTTATTTATAGGAGCTGTGGCCCGCGGCAAAATGTAAAATACTCATAAATTGAAGGGAGGGATAAAGCCCGAGGGACCAACCCGCACCTGTCCTGCTCGGCGCGGGGTAAACTGAGCCTGTCCGGAAGGGAGGCGAGATGCCAGCGAGGGGCTCAGGGGTGATGCCACCATATGTCAGGGACCTCTTCATAAACTAATCGACTTTAGATGTGGAGGAGATGAGCTTTTGCTGCCTGGAATCGGTAGCTCGGAAACATGATCCAGGGAAGGGCGGGCTGCTTGTTGAGGCTTTGTTGGGAAGGTTAAATTTGCTTTTTTTAGAAGCTCTATGTGGTGTCTTGGAATTGCAAAACTTCTGCAGCTATTCACACTTGTACTCTTCATAAATGACTTAAAATAGAGGCTGAGTTCTGCAGGACAAGTGATAAAATAAACTTAGACATGCATTGACCGGGTTGCTTTTGTGCTTCGCTCCCTCTTTTTTTTTTTTTTTTTGGACTTTCGATATCAAACAACTGAGAAATGTCCTGCTCGAGTCCAAGGGCAGAGTGTGCAGCTAATTTTAGAAACCCATTACAGCAGCTAAAGGCAGTGATGTCTCACAGCACCAGGAAGGGCAGGACCTCTGCCCCGCGTGCTGGAGCCAGCATCCCAGCTGCCGGTGAGCACCGGCATCCCGCGGGCCAGGAGAGAGGTCCCAGCGAAGGAGGGACCATGGGAACAGGGGGGCTTGAGCCCAGCAGCCTCCAAACCCAGCGAGATGCTGTTTTCCCCACGCGGGTGTTGGTCAAGGCACTTGGGTTGAATGGTGTCAATTTGCCTGGCTAATTTTAAGGGAGCTGGTTGTGGTCCCCACCTTCATCATCCTCCTTTTTTCTTGCTTTTCCAGCCCTGGGAAAGCCCAGCAGTCCCAGCCTGGTGGGGATGGGCTGCTGTGCAGGCTCTGACCTTGGGTTTTTGTCCCAAAATCCCTCCTGCGGAGGGCAGGGGTTAGATGCAAGGTGTTTTTTTTCTTCTAATCACGTTGGTTTGTGGCTTCCAGCAATTCCTACTGCCACTGCCTGGCACAAGGACCCACATCTCCTGCCTTGCCCGGGCACCGGCCACCGGAGAGGGGCTGCACACACCCGGGGCATCGCAGCGAGCACCGGCAGCGCTTGGGTTATCGCATCACTCACTTGTCTCAGCCCTGGAGATCTTATAGCAGCTAAGGGACGTCCGGGTGTCCCAGACAGCCAACAACTGCTGCTCCCGAGAGTCCGGCTTCGGCTGCCAAAAACCTCTGACTGGAGGCAGGGAAAGCCCGAAGTGGGGAGGGCTCTCAGGTCCTGGGGCTGGCTGGCACCTCGGCCAAGTGTTTGGAGCTGCTTTCTAGAGACATGCAGGAGGCGAAGGGCTCAGGCAGAGCCGGGGGGGTTTCAGGGCTCTGGGGGGGGGTTGCAGGGTTCCAGGAGAAGCTTTGTCCCTCCTGGGCAGAGCTGCGTGCACTGGAACAGCCAGCAAGATGCTCCTGGGTGGCACAAAACTGCAATTGTGGTGCCTGGGAAGACACCCTGCACGTGGTGGGGTGCCCTTGGGTGGCTGGGCGCGCTGAGATGTCTCCTCCAGCCCCCTGACACCTCCTGGCACCCCTGGGCCAAGCTTGGCAAGGCCAGAGAAGGGGCAGGACAGAGCACGGCACCGCTGTGCCCAAACCCCCTTCCCCTCCAGAGGGAGGGGGTCAATTAAAGGAAGCAGAAGCCCCAACCTGGGGCAAGAGCTACGGACCAGCTCGCCCTGCGCGGGGTTTGCCATGGGCAAGGTAAACACTGTGGTGGCCAGTGAGGAGCGGGAGCAGGGCTGCCCTGGCATGCGCGGGGTTTGCGGTGCAGCCGCCGCGTCACACCCTGCCCAGCCCATCACTGGTTTCTTGGGTGTCACCGGCTGTGCTGGGTGACCTTGTGGGGACGTGCTCGTTCAGAGCCCGGTTCAGCTCTCCTTAGCCAGGCAAGGAGAGGCATGGCGATGGGGCGGTACTCCCTCGGCCCCATTCTGCCATTCCGCAAACTCAGAGGGCTCCAGATGCAGCATGTGTGCCCGCTGGGGTTAACTCGGCCCTGAAAAAGGATGTGGCATCCACCCACAGCACCCACAGCACCCACAGCACCCACAGCGCGCAGTGGACACACCAGCATCTCTGCACAGGCCTTGATGCTCCTTGGTCCGTGGTGTGAGGGCAGGTTTTGCACTGCACCATCCCACTGCTGCCGCTGAGCAGCTTCCCAGCACCTCCCTGGGCACCCCTACAGACCCTCACCCGATGGATGCACACCCCTATTTACCCACACCCCTGCACACACCCTGAGCCCCTACACCCCTCAAGCCCCATTTTTGGCTGGGTTCAGAGGGTACCCCCAATGTCCCCGCAGCCTGGCCCTTGCTGGGTCTCTGCCTTTTTTAATCAGCTGGGAAGGCATTTTTTGCTAATTTGATTTTAAAAGCCCCTTTTATCCCCAAGTGACTCAAAAGAAAAGGATTTTAGCGGCCCTTTGCTCTCCCTCGATGTTTTAAATTTGATTATGGGAAACAATTTTAATTAGTATCGACACATTCAGGAAAATAATTATGGGAAAACCTGTGCTTTTTAAATCCATTTAACCTTCAAATCCTCCATCCCATCTCAGAGACCCAGGCTGAATTTCGGGGGGTCGGTGGAGGTTTATATGGTAATAAAAGGCTCCTGAGGAAGCCCAGATGGTTAATGAGATGACAGGCTGCTCACATCTGGGTCACAAGTTCAGTTTTTGCCGTGGGCAGAGGAGACCGGAGAGAAAGCTCTGCCAGGATGCTGCCGCTCTGTCTGGATTTTCGGCTGCAGCGCAGACCCTGTCTGCCCCTGGGCAGGGAGAGTGGCGAGGGGCCCGATCCAGCTCCGGCCGGGCAGGGGGTGCCGGGTGCTCCAGCAGCCCGGTCAGTGCGTATCCATGTGTGGGAGGAGCAGAGTGATGTTTGCAGCGCAAGCCACAGCAGCAATTATTGCAGTGCTATAAAAAAAAATAAAGAAATATGATTTTTCTAAAGGTCTCTGTCCGGGCGCCTTGTCCCTCCAGTCCAGCTCCCGCTGGCAATGGGTCTCCAGAGCCACTAACACGCAGCAGCAAACGTGTTTGTGCCCGTTCTGCAAATGGAAAAGCGAGATCGATAGGGTTTGAGCGGAGCCGAGCGAAGCGGAGCCAGCGCCCGGCGCGCAGGATGCAAGCGAGACTTCCCCGCCAGCAGGAAAGAGCTCCACAAACAAACACACGCAGGGCCAGCGCCGGGGAAACGCGCCCAGTCACCCAGTTTAAGTTCAGGGTGTACCCAGTAAATGCAGCAGATAAATGGGTCGCAGGGCTGGGGGTTCTCAGGGGCCATCACAGTGGACACAGTTCATGTGGGAAAAAAAAGGAGATAAGATCCAAAGGGCTTGGATGTAGGAGGCAGGAGCCCGACCAGCCTGGCCATGGGGATCGATTTTATGTATATTTGGAAGAGTGGCTCTAATTACCCGCTGTAAGCAGGCAGGGAAATGGTGGTGGATCTCCATCGCTTGATGCCTTTAATCAAGGCTCAACATCTGTCTCAAAGCCGCGCTCTGGCGCAGCCGGGAGGTACAGCCACACGGCAGGAATTACCGGCCAAGGGTACGTGGTGAGCATCGTGGCTTTACCATCTCCAAGCCATCATCCCTCTCGTTTCTTTCCTAATAGATGGAGCAGCTGGGGCTTGTTTTAAAAACGACATCAGGGTTTGAATGGCAGGAACGCCCTTGGCCAAGGTGTGTTTGCCGCGATGCTCTTCCCACATGCCTGTCCCCAGCCGGGACATCAGGTCCCACGTGAGGAGCCAGCGGTTGGTGGAGGGACATGGGGACACATGGGAATCGCAGCAGGGTTCTCTCAATGCCGAAATCGCAGCAGCAGGGTGGTGGCACTGTGCCCTGCTGCAGCAGAGCTGGGCAGCTCCGCCACGAGCCCTAATAATCTGGGAACCCCGGTAACAGGGGAGCCCTGTTATTAAGCCAGGTTTGGGGCAAGGAGGGCAAAAGCAAAGGCTGGCTCCTCCGTGCGGCCGTGCTGGAAGGTGCTGCCTGGTAATAACTGTTTTATTGCTTCCTGTTGTGTTAGACATCTGATGGCAAGCCGGGGCCGAAAGCTGGTGCAGCATATGGAGCAGTCCCCCCATCCTCCCCCTCTGCCTTATTTACAGAGTCTCCCTGGAGATGGGCCTCGCTGGCTTTTCCAGCTCCGAGAGGAAGCGGAAAAATATTTACCTCACTCCCCCCCCCCCTCCAAAGTCTGTTCTCGTTAAGGCAGGAAAATGTAAACGAGGCGCATAAGGTGGAAACACTGGAAAGGGCCAGGAATGGGGATGCCAGAGGGCCCCAGGGAGCCCCTGCTCCCCACAGGGATGGTAGCTTGGGCCAAGCCCCAGCCCTCCATTTTCCCTGCCTTCAGGGGAGGGCAGCGGGGGTGGCCTGAGGACGTTTAGGAGTCCCGCTGCCGCTGGTTATGCTGCATCCCACAGGAGCTTGAAAATCCCTTTCCTGTGTTGCTGCTTCCCCAGGGATGCCCCAGGATGGGGCTTTGCTTTGGCAGCAGGAGTTTGCAAAGCCAGGGTGGGCACGGAAAGGCTGCATCTCCAAAACTGGCTATTATTTTATTCCTTAATTATGTTTTTTTAATATCAAGGAGCGCAGGACAGTTGCCCGTGAGCTGCCAACCCTGCAACGTGCTGGCATGAGGGTCTCGCCTGGCGCTGGCATTGCAATAGGAAAAAAAATCACTGGAAATTGGGACACCAAGGGAAAAACACCAAGGCAATTGGTGGTGCTTCCCTGAATGATGCCTCAGCCATCGAGCACAGAGTCATGCTGGGAATGCTCTCTGCCAGTGCAGCCGGCAGCTCCTTGCTCCATGAGCATCCTCCTGCCAGCCCAGCCCAGCCCAACCATTAGTGCTGGGTGGGAAGCTCAGTCATTAGCTGCGTGAGGCCTTTTAATTGGAAAAACCCCGGCTTGTAGCCCCGTGGTGTCTCAGGGCAGCCGGTTTCTTCTCGCCATCCCCAGCGGCTGTTTCCCCCTGGAAGACAAAGAGCTCAGGCAGCCGGAGCCACGCTCAGCCCCAGCAGCTCCACTGGGAACGGCCCTTGCCGAGGGTCGGCTGCTGGCTGGCGAGCTGGAGCCTGTGCCGGCTTTTGGCACGGCCCGGTGACCTGAAGGGACAAGGGATTGCGGTGGCTCACTGGGGAGGGAGGGATGCAGGGATGCATGCTGCTGACGCGGTCTCACCAGTGGCGAGAGGAACATCTCCCTTTGGCTTCGCAGGTAAGATGTGCTCGGCCACGGGCGGAGTCTCCAGCCCAGGGCAGGTGCCGGTGCCAGGCAGCACCGTGGGTGCCCGAGGGGTGCCCCTGCTCTTGCTGGGGTGCATGGGTGGCTTGGGCACGGCATGGTTGTGGCCTGACTGCGGGAAGAGTGTGGGTGTCAGATGGGAGGAAGGACCCACCCAAGCTGGCAGAAATAACACCTTTTTCCTTTCTTCTAGCCTGTTTGCCCCGTTCTTTCCTCTGTCCATGGCCGCACAGGGACGGGCAGTGTCACGGGTGTCTGCACCGAGCCACTCCCTGTGCCTTGGCCCCATTGATGGAGCTTTGCCCCATCACAGTGGGTTTTGCCCCCATTGCATAGAGCTTGGTCCCTATTGCATTAGTGCTTCATCACCATGGCACGGTGCTTTGTCCTCATTGCATTAGTGCCTTGTCCCCATTGCAGTGGGCTTTGTCCCCATGGCATGGCGCTTTGTCCTCACTGCATTAGTTCTTTGTCCCCATGGCATGGTGCTTTGTCCCCCACCCTGGTGCTTTGCCCCTGTTGCACAGTCCCTGGGAGCTCAGCGCTCACACAAAACGGGTGAAAATACCCCAAGGTGACCCGCAGCAGCAAAGCCCAGCCGCCCCACCCACAGAGGAGCGGTGCTGGGGCCAAAGGCAGCACCGCAGCCCTGGCACGACCTGCTCTGACGTCTCCTCTTGCCCAGAATAACCGTCCCCACCGGCAGCAGAGCTGGGGACCAGCATGTGGTCTGCCAAAAATAGCCGGGGAGGGAGTGGAGGTGGGAACCCACACACCCCACCAGAGCTTGGCCACACTCCCCAGCTCCAGGCTGGCAGCACTGGGGTCCCTGTGAGGACTGAGCACCCTCCTGTGACCCTCCCGGGGGGCCAGATCCTTCCCAGACATCCTGCAAAACAGCCAGTGGGTCATCGAGGGAGGTGACACGAGGCGTGATGCCGTGAGATGTGGCGGGATGACGGGAGACCCGACCCAGCAGCAAACCGTCTGCAGCGTGGGGTTTTGGGGTACCCCTCAGCACACCAGCTCCCACCCCCAAATCCTTGCCCGGCACACCCAGGCTGTGAGGACTTTCAGGTGCCTGTCGCTATGGAAACCCCATCTCAGAGAGCGGGTCCAGGCTGAGCCTGCCTGTGCTGCTGCTGTGCCGAGGGGCGATGCTGCAAGGTGATGTGCAGGGAGGTGGTCCTGCAGGTCCCTGCCACCCCACCATCAGTGGGGTCCCCCCTTTCCTGGGGGACAAAAGGGCTCTGTAGGGCATGGTGGGTTTTCTAATAGCTTCATGGTGGTTTTAGAGACTTGAGGGTGATGTTTGGCTCAGAGGAGAACTCCAGGCTGGATCCACATGAATGGTCCTGCTGGTGTCCCCAGAAGGCTTCATCCTGCCCTAGGAGCACCCCTTCAGCAGTCAGGAAAGGGCTTCTTGTGTTACAACCCCTCCCTTTGCTCTGCAAACACTCTGCAGCCTGTGTCCTTCAAGCATCCCACCACCTGGGGAGGTGCTGGGTGGCAGCAGGTAAGGCATCACCATCCACTGCAACAGCTCGGACTGTGCCACTCCCCCCGAGGGTCCCCATGGATGGAGGGGACCCAAACACCATCCCCATGAGCAGATGCTGCAGGGGCTGCAGAACAACGAGTGCATGGGGGCAGGATGGGACCTGTCCTGTCCCAGCATGGTGTCACCCTCCCCTGGGGCTGCCCTCAGGGATCACCTGCCAGTCACCTGGGCCAGAACTGGGATGTTCCAGGGATTGTTTTTTTCCCAGTTCCCCTCCATAACCAGGCTCACAGGGTTTAGGAATTTCCCAGCCACTGCCATGAGATGCATGGCTTCACTCTGGGACCGCCTTCCGAGGCACTTTGCCCCCCAGCCTTGCTGCTCACACACACCTTGCACCAGCTCCCCACAGGCTGCTGAAGAGACAGAAGCAGCTTTCAAAGCTAAGGGAGAGTTGGGATTTTGGAGCTGTCAACATTTTAAAGAGCTGCTCTGAGTCCAGGCAAAGATGGTTTTGCCTTTAATATTTAATGCTTTTATATATATATATATATATATACACGTGCAAGTTGTGCCTTCAGAGCTGCAGGGAGGGCTTTGCGCTGCAGAAACACCAGGGCCAGCCTGACCCGGCAGCGTGGGACTGGTTCAAAGGCAAGGTTGCCAGAAGGATGTTCTCCAGCTTGTAGGAGAGGAAAAACCCTGGGAAACTGCACCAAAAGAGCCACTTGGACCAGCACAGTGGGAAATGCCGGGTAGAGGATCCCACACAGCAAAGACCAGCCCTTCGCTGGCAGGAGAAGCAGTTTCCCCTCCATTGCCAGGCGCCAGGAGCTGTCGTTGCAGGAGGATTTGCAAGCGAGAAAGGTGGAAGTCCTTCTGTGTGCCTGAAGTCTCCAGGAGTTTGGCTCCCGCCAGCTGGAGGCTGTGGGCACAAAGGAGAGGGACCATCGGGATAAATGGGAGCCTGGAGCAGCATCACTGAGGGAGTCCATGGATCTGGGATGTCCACGGAGGGCAAGGGAATAAGGATCCAAGCTGGGACAGACCCTGTGGGAAAGCTGTGCCATGGTCCCATGGTCCTTGGGGTGAACAGTTCCGTCAGGAGCAGCAAAGTGGGGATCCCAAGCCCGCCCCCCAGCAGAGGCCAGCAAATAAATGCAGCTGCAGGAGGTGGCTGAAGGTTGCTGCAACAAGGAGAGCTTCTCTTCTGGAAAACCCCTGGCCAGGACAGCAGAGCCACGGAGGATGTGTGGCTGGTTCCTACACGGTGCTCTGCCCAGGCAAAACAACGCCTCTGACACCATCCTTCAAGCACGGCTCCAGCAGAGCAGAAGAGCACAAAGAAAAGGGACATTTCAGAGACAATATCAGAGCAGCTAACACCCTCTGGCTTGGCTCCAGCAGAAACCGGCAGCAGTTGTGAAGGTGCCTGTCAGCGAGGAGGGACCTGGTCACCCTGGCAGGGCAGGCGCTACCGCAGGGAGCAGCAAAGGAGCAGAGCCTTTGGGTGAGAGGGGACAGGAGCAACCCCATGGCAGTTTGGGGGTTTTTCTGCTGGAGTTCCAGCTCTGCAGCCCCAGGTGTGGACACACTCGTCTGGACACGGAGGTCGGTGTCTGGGTACTCGTCTCAGCGCAGGGCTCTGCATCTGCTTGCAAAGCCTTGCATGCTTGGCAAGCTCTCCACCTGTCACCAGGCACGGAGGGGAAGTTTCAGCACAGAAAAAGCATCACTTTTCATTTGCATGGGCAGGAGGAAGAAGAGCAGTGGCAGCAGCACCGGTGCCCGGCTCCTGTGGCTTCCCCCACGGAGGCCCAACTCTCTCGCCAGCGACGTGGCCTCAGAGGAGATGCTGTGTGTCTGAGTGCAACCACCTCTCCGCAAAATGTGCTACACAGAGAGAGCACAAATAGCATCCTGCTGGTGTGGGGCCATTCAGAGGGGCCTGGTGAGCTCCATCCCAGCAGGGTGCAGTGGAGGCATCAAGATCAGGCAGAATGGAACACTTTAGATTGGGCAATCTTGAAGCCATGGATCATGTCCACTGACACTGAGATGGATACCCTCTTTTTGCCCCCAATACTGCTCCCAGCACTGCCAGAGATGCAGAAGGGTTGAGCCCCAAATGTCCTCTCTGCCTGACAATGTTTTTGGGAGATAGCACTCCTCCCCCACTCATCTACCCCAAATATTACTCCCTTCTCAGCTGGGTCCAATATGAAGAGGCCTCTGGATGTGACCCTGAACAGATGTTCGAAGTGCAGAAGTGCCGGGACACAGTGAGGGACAGGCTGTGCACACATGAGGACACAGGGATATATCAATGTGCTTCAAGCTGCTCTCCAGCACAGCCGATGCTCTCCACATCCATCCAAACTCCATCGGTCATCCCAGGAGGAGCTGAAGATGGGCTTTGGTCCTGTTTGAATATCCTCCTGTTTGTACATCCTCCTCGGAGGGGTTTCAGCTGGTCTGGCTTTATGCTGCTCTGCAGCTGGGCTTGTCCATCTTTGAGGGTCATCTTGGGAGAGCATCGTGCAACCAGGGTGGCACACAGGGAAGGAAAAGCTCAAGTTGCAGAGGAAATTTTAGCCACGGTCTTTGTGCCAAAACAAAGGGGCTTTCATCCCTTTCGCAGGTAAGTCCTGAGTCGGGGGGGGGGGGTGAGGAGGTGAAGGGCATTTGCATGTCAGGGTCTTCACATCAGCAGGATCCCTGGGAGAAGGCTCCTCCGGCCCCGCGGCCAGGCTGTCACTGGCTGTTTGCCATCTCTAACACACCAAAGGACATTTTAAAGCAATTTCTCCTGCACAAATAAATACAAAACCAAACCGCTCTTCCCCCTGGTTTCTTCTCTTTCCCACTTTCATCCCTGTGACATCTTCCTCCAGTGAACCCTTCCCTCACATCTCATCAGAGACTGCTCCTGGACAATGTGCAGCCATGAAAAGCCGGGCGATGCCCCGGGCCTGGCTGACAGCTCACGTACGCGCCCGGCTTTTTGCCGTGCCTGCACCACAGAATGGTTTCGCAGCTGGGCTGCCCCATGCCACAGCCACGGAGGTCTCCTGCCATCCTTTCCAGGGTTTTCCTGGGACGCTGGACAAAACGCTTCACCCCCCACCCCTGCTTTCCTCCCCCCCTGACACGTTTCCCTCTCCCCACCATGGTTTTGTTCCTTTGCAAACCCACAGCAAAAGGGTTTTGCAGGAAAATCCACAAAAGCATTCTGGTCCTCGCTCCCCAGATAACCCCCAGCCTGCCCCGGGATGCGGCGAGGATGGAGGCAATGAAATTAAAAATAACCGGCTTTGCCAGGAGGCGCGGGGGGCACGCTGCCGGAGCTGGCACGGCTCACCCGACGGATGCTTGCGGGCACACGGTCTCAAGGGCACGTCACGCTCTAGCCAGGCAGCTGCCAGCAGCCCTCCCAGCCCTGGCTGCACCCAGCTCTTGCCTCCTTCCAGCCAGGATTTTTTTAAGGCAGCTAATAGTTCTGAAGGGAGTCCCAGCGTCATGAGAATTGGCAGAAGCGAGCAGATATTGGGTTTATTCACCACCAGTTTTAAATCATTTAGCGTCGCAGAAAGGCTGTGTTTCTACAAGCAACACGTTCTGCCTTGCTCGCACTGCGCTTCCCATTAAGAGGGCTTAGTGCTCAATGGGGCCGTGGTGTCCGAGGGGAGAGCTGAGTCGCTCTGCTCTCTGTCCACGGGGATGGGGCGGGGATGAGCAGGGCCAGGAACTGGGCCAAGGATCCGAGCCAAAGCCCATCCTCATCCACTGGAGCTCCCGCTGGCTGCAGGCTGGGACTCCTGAAGAATTTCCAGCCCATTGAAGGTGGTCTGTGGCTTCGGTTTAAAAATAAAGCCTTAGAAAGACAGTCTGGGGAGCTGGACCGGGGATGCTCTTTGCACAGCAGAACACAGTTCCTCAGGGATTGCTGAGAAAAGTCATGGGAGAAGTTCAACTCTCACCCTGGTAATTATTGTAAATCTCTTTGGCCAAGGCATGGACCTAAAATTAGCCCTCGAGTCCTTTGGAAGGTTGGGATTTTTCAAGTGACCGACCTGCGGCAGTGCAAACTGTGCGCTTCCACACTTGGAGCCCTGGCTTTGTTTCTAACTGCAGCCCCGCAAGGTTACCTGGAGTTTCATCACAAGCAAGGCCACGTTTTCCAACCCTGTTGGACACGTCTGGAAACAAGCAGCAACCTACAGAGGGAGGGCAGAAGAAAGCCTGTGATGTGCCAAAGCCTTTAGAGCACTTACCCCGCTTTATGGAAGAAATCCCAGCATCCCAGCCCATCCCTGGGCTCCCGGCACGATTTGCTCTCGATTTTGGTAAAATCTGGGAGTTTAGTAAACGCTGGGATGCTGCTCATATGGTGAGTGAAATCTAGGAGGGGCAAAGAGCAGCCCTGGATCTCCACGCAGCTGGTGATGCTGGTGTGACACCCAGGGCTGTCCTGTCCATCGCTGCCCTTCCCACAGAGGACGGTCCGGACGGCCCCACGGCACGGGTGGGGCAGGGGCTCGGCCGCGTCTGCCGGACCCACGGCATGCGGCTCCCAGCCCTGCCGGCAATCGATAGCGAGTGCCATGAAACCCGTAATGAAATTCCAGCCTAAGAGACTATTGATTGTGTGTTTTCTTTAAAAATGTATATGAATGGGAGAGAGGCTTTTTGGCAGAGAGGCTGGGGAAGGGGGGGTGAGTGGAAACGCACCATCAGCCGCCACGGGAGATGGGCAAACGTGGTCTGCCCAGGGTGACCCACGCTGAGCGGTGGGCCCTGGGTTCCTGGTGAGCACTAATTCATCCTCAGACCACCCCTGGGAAGGGAAAATGTCACCGGGCAGAGGCAGGAGGGTGGGCGTTCACCCCAAACCACCACAAAACCAGCGATGATGAAGCCAAGGAGAGAAGTCGAGGGTCCGTGCCCTGGTTGTGTGTCCTTTTGCTGTTGTGAATCCCCCCCGTGCTCTGGGTTTCCTGCTGCTAAAACACACCAAAAAAAAGAGGTTTGTGAAGACACGGCGCTGCCGTGCTTTGGGGGAGAAAAGGCAAATCGTGTGCAGGAGCCCTACAACCAACCGCCCTCCTCCTCTCCGCGCCCTCCGAGTGCCCCCACACCAGCGTCCCCCCAGATCACACCGCGCTGGGTGGGAGGGTGGCAAGGAAGCACAATAAATAAATAATAACAGCAATAAAAACCCACCCCCCTCCCCGCCCCTTACATAACCAGCATTGTCTTAATCCTACAGGTGCTTCGCAGAAGTAGAAAGGATTTGTTCCTCCTGCAAAGCCTTGTTCTTTCCCTTTTTTTTTTTCCTCTCTTTTTTTTTTT
>VZZY01011742.1:7471-37164 GCA_013400335.1 Eurystomus gularis | reverse complement strand
CCCGGGGCGGGCGGGGGGATGCTCCGGCGGGGGCACGGGCAGCGCGCAGCCCCCGCATAGAGACTGGTATTTTTAATTTCAGTCGTTATTGTCTGCTCGGGCTTTGCATGAGGCTGCTCTGGGGGGGCTGCGGGAGCTCCCCCCCTCTCCTCCTCCTCCTCCTCCTCCTCCCGCCGGGCCGAGCAGCCCCGGTCCCGCCTGGGCAGCCGGTGCCTGCAGCTCCGCCGGGCTCTGGGGACAGCCGAGGGGCAGCTGCAGCTCCTGAGCTTCCCCCAGCCCTGGTGGGGCTGAGTTGCATCCCATGAAGGCCTTTGGAGAGCAGAGGGACTTTCTCCGTGGCCCTTCTGCTTGTGTCTAGCGTGCGCTGAAGCGGCTGGTCGGGCTCGGGTGCCACAGAACCGCGGCCGTTGCACTTGCTCCGGGGCTTGACCACTCGAACTTCGCTTTTCCAGGCCCTTCTGAGGCAGCCTCGTGCCTCGGTCCAGTGCAGAAATTCATCAGCTGCAGTTACGCGCTTGACCTGGAAGAACCACGCTGCTGGCCTCCTGGGGACCCTGTGAACTGCAACGGGAGAGGAGGTAAAACTGCTCTGTCCACCCAGCACCCTGCCCAGAACCCACGGCAGGTCCTGCCTCTCCTTGAGGGGATTGCTCCAACCCCCCCTTCATGGGGATTTTTGGTTGGGTTTGTTGGGAGGGGGGTGGAGAAGGACCGTGGTTACAATGCTGGGTGTCTAGGGCTGTGCTTCTAAATAGGGATGGTGCTCCTAAACCATGCAGGCTCCTTGGAAATGCTCAGCCCTCCTACCCTGGGGCCCTCGGCCATCGCGTTTGTACAGACAGGTGGTTGTGCGCTACCAGGACATGTGCTTAGGTGGGATGGCGAGTGCTCTTGGACCTCCCTTCTTGTGCTTGGTGTTGTATCACAGTCCCTCTCCACCGCTGTAACGCTGCAGCACAGCCCAGGGTGGCTGTTGGTAACTTACTTCTAAACAAGTTGCATAATTCTGGCAGAGATGCTCCAGCCTGTTGACGTGTGTTTGAGAAGTGTGTCAGTCTGCCTGCTGGTGTCTCACCCAGCACCAAGCGACTGTTCCCCCTGTGCCATTGAACAGGACAAGTCTGTCCTGGGGGCTGCAGGATTGAGCCTCCCCTGTCCTGCTCTGGGCAAGGCTTTGGGGTTAAAATTGGCACCTTCCTTGAGCGTGAGGCCCTTGGTTGGCTCAGGGATTACTTGACTGCAGGGTCACCTCTTCTGGCTGCTCCCCCTGACCATCAGGTCTGTCCTCTCCTGGGCTGGTGTGAGCACATCTCATGCACCTTCATGGCAGAGTGGTCTTGACCAACCTCCTCTTGGACTTAAATCACGCTTCTCCTCAAGATGAGGATGTTGCTGGCTAAGGCTCTTCCTCCTCCTCTTCCTCTTCCCAGGGCAGGCAGAGAACCGATGGTGGTTGCACATCTGCTCTTGTTGAATCAGGCTGCCTGCGATGCCCCAGGGCAGTGCTGCCTTCCCTGCCTTCTCCAGCCCAAAGGCCAGCAGAGCTGCTCCTGGCAGCCCTCCCCTCCCGGCGCACCCCTGTGCTGGTGACCTCGCTTGCCCTTGGCCCGTTTCCCTGCCCGTGGATGCCGGCGAGGTGGTGGGATAAGGGTTGGAGACTTGCGCCTGGCTCGGTGCTTTGCTTCCTCGTGCGCGCGGAGAGCGGAGGCTGGCAGAGGGAAACCGGGGAGCCCCTGGTGTGCTCCCAGGCTTGGATCCCAGCTAGCTCCATCACAGCAGAGAAGAGGAGACGTTCTCCCTAAAGGGGAAGCAGGATCCCAGACCTGATCTTTGTTAAGGGGAAAACCAGAAGGGCTCGGAGAGACTGGGTACAGGGTCTGGGTTTGGGGTAAAACTGAGCTGGAGCCCTGTATCCATCAGTGCCTGCAGATGCTTGTGGTGCTTCGGAGTGGGAGGCACCAGGAGAGGGACCTGGTGTGCATCCATCCACTCCATGGTCCCATCAGGAAGATGGAGCAGGTTTGTGCCCTGCTACAGCAGGTCCTGGCAGCATCTGGCACAAGGGGCAGGAGAGGGGCCACGATGGCACTGCAGCAGGGCAGTGCCCTGGCGGGGGGCCCCGGGAAGGAGGGATGGCCGAGAAGTCCCTCTGCATGACCGGGGCCATGGCCACCACACAGGGTACGAAGCCCTGCCTGCCCCAGAGCTCCCCTGCACCGCAAAGGGAAAAGGGATGTCTGAGGTTGACTCTCCAGCCAGGGATGGCTGCCATCACAGGGCGTTTTGGCATCATCTGGTTGAGGGGGGGGGGGTTTCAAAGCCCACTGGAATTTTTATGAGGTGTTTTGCTTAATACACCACTTAAGCAATTAGCAGCGATTGTAGCAGTCCTGGGTAAGGCGCTGGGTAGAATTGAATTTCCCAAGCTCAGATACCATTAGGCAGCAGTTTAACACTGTTTGCAGGCGGGTACGAGACAGCGATGCACATGGGGAATTAGATCTGCGAAGGAAAAAAAAACCATAATAAGAAAATTCTGTGCAGACCTATGTAACTTTAGCCCATGTTTATGATGTGCCGTAATTGAAAAACAATCTTGGGAGGTTCTTTGCCCTAACAAAGGGGGGATTTCCAGTGGTGAGCTGGGATGGAGGCTGTGCTGTATCGCATTGGGATGTGCTTTGCTGGGCACCCTGCGCCACGGACCCGCGTGGTCACTCCCCAGATCCACCCGAGGAGCCCCGTAATGGCACAGCCATCTACAGGGCGAGAGGGATGTCTGTGAAAGAGTTGGCACTTGTTCTGGGCACTCCTGTCACGTTTATGTTGCAGGGCTTTTTCTTTAAATCCCCTGAGTTTCAGGTATAGAATCAGAGAATCATTTAGGCTGGAAAAGACCTCTAGGATCATCTAGTCTGACCTTCACCCCAACATCTCCCTGACCCCTAGACCGTGTCCTGAAGCTCCACATCTACTCATGTTTTGAACCCCTCCAGGGATAGTGACTCCATCGCTTCCCTGGGCAGCCTGTTCCAGTGGCTAACCGCTCTTTCAGCAAAGAATTTATTCCTAATATCCAATCAAAACCTCCCCAGTACATCCAGGGGCGGTGAGTGAGCAGCTAAATCCCCCGTTATTCGGGGTGTCTGGGTCCGGGAAGGCTCTGCCCCGCAGTTCCAGGTGGTAGTTAATAGGTAACGCGTGTGCATGACGCCGTGCGCCCGGTGCCGCGTGGCACCAGTGAGGGCCCAGCCCGGAGGTGGATGTGCAAATAGTTTTGCAAGGGTGGGAAGCTGGGAGGAGGGTTTTGTTGTGGGCCGAGGGGCGGAAGGAAATCGAGGCTTAGCAAGGGAAACGTGAGATTGCTTGGTTGGGGACAGGGCTTCGGCCGCTCCTCTTGAGAGGCTCTGCTATTGTGGTGGTTAAAAATAGACTTTGGACGGGTTCATTTTCTGCGGGAAGGTCCCCGGCCAGAGACAGGCAGGTGAGGTGGTACCTGAGCGAGAGGGAAGGGACAACAGCCTCTGATTTCCTTTACCAAAAGCTTGGTTGGTTTTGGTTTGTTTTTTTTTAAATTTTATATATATATACATTTTTTTATTTTATTTTTTTTTCTCCAAGAAGCAGCCAGCTTTTCTTTGGGGGTGTTGAGAGGGTGTCTTTGTTTTATTTCCAAGCCCCCGGCTGGGTTCATGATGCCCAGCCGTAGCCGTGCTTTGCCCAGCATTGTATCCCTGCTCCCTGGGGACCCTGTGCCCTGGGCCAGGTTGGGACCCCTCAGGTCCCATGCCAGCATGCCTGGATCAGCGGTGTGCTGAGTGGCCTGGGTGATGCTCCAGCCCCGCGCATGGGCTGGCAGCGTGGTCCTGGCAAGCTGGATGGAATTACCCAGCAAAGAGATTATCTAAGATCCAGTGGATCTTGTCTATTAACTTGTGTCTATTTTCCAGCAACTGTCAGCATGGGAAGTAAAATGTACACTGGGGGGGAATTTGGAGGGGAGGAAGAGAAAGAGTCGTGATACAAAGTTGGTGAGAATAGCGGGAAGTGGAGAAAAATCTCACGCAGAGCTGTGGGGAAATCCCTCATCAGGCAGCAGGAAAAGACCCGAGAAGCCTTTTCACTCCACACAAATGTTTTCTAGGCTAGAGGTGACAGGAGGACCCTGTAGTACATCTGGGCGAGGAGTCAAAGCCCAGAGGTACTACATGGTGGATTGATTAATGGCAGATCGATTCAAGGGAGGTTGTTTGGCCATTAAATTTGAGGCCAAAATGCTGCTCAATGAATATCTTAGTGGGATGGACAGTAAATGAGAGGAACAAAGATTGTTTCCATTTCTGTCCCATTCAGACAGCTGGACTGATTTAAGGTCTATAGTGTATAAATAGAACATGGAGCAACGAGGAGGTCAGAGAGCACTCAACATCTCCCAGCCCAGGGCTGCGGTAGGAATGGTAGGTGGGCCTGGAGGGACATGTAGCACACAAGGGCAGATAACATTTGGGGTTTTTTTTGACCTTAGACTTTCTCATCCTCAGCTCAGCCTCTGTGTGTGGTTGAAGTTCTGATGGGTCTTGAGGGCTTGGAACCTTCCCAGCCCGTTGGGGTAGCAAAGGAGGCCCCTGGGAGGAGGACACTTGGTCTTTGCATGCTGTGGAAGGAGGTCCACCAGCTCTGTGGCTGAGGCATCCCCAATGGGCAGTACCCATCCTGGTTTTAGCTATTTCCTCCCTCGGGAGCTGCCAGAGGGCTGCCGGCCTGCCAGGAGCATCGCCTCACCGCTGCGGGGGGCTGGGGACATGTTGCCTTGCTCTCGGACTCGCTCGTGACTCCGGGGATCTCCCCTGGCCCAGTGCGCTGAGGTCAGGCGCTTTTCTGGGGGAGCAGGTGCCTGGGTTTCCTCACGCCATTCCCGCGGGATTGCCAGCTGGGGCTTTGAGTGGCATCGATCTTGCTGGAAACTGAGCAGCTTGCTGGGCTGGGACAGCCGGGACCGAGCTGGGGACCTCCTTCCCCACAAGCCAGGGCTTCGCTGCACACCTTTGTGTGGACTCTTCCTGCCTCTCCTGCCTTTCCCTGCTCCCGGCTGGGCTCACACTTGACCCCAGGAGCTCTCTTGCACGTCCCCATATCCCTCCAGAGATGGGGATACAGACTCGCCTCTCACAACCTCCATCAGACTGTATTTCTTCCCCACGGAGTTCTGGATAGCTTTGGCCCAGCCTGGCTGTGCTGCGGAAGGGGAACATCTCTTTATTAGGGTTGTTTCCCTAAATAAAGCCCTCGGAGCAAGGCAGGGCAGGCTCTTCTCGCTACCCCATGACCCGCGTTGTTGGTCAGGTTATTAACACCTCATTAGATGTTGGTTCCTCCCCACGACTCTGGTTCCCCAAGTCCCAGTGGCTTTGTCATTGCTCCCCGACTCCTGCTTCGCTGGAGACTTTTTTTTTTTCTTTTTCATGGTCTCTTGCACTTGTGCTGACAGTTTAAATTTCATTTCTTCTTGAGGTCAGGAGCTTGCTTCGACTTTCAGATCTTTCTACTTGTGTGTGCCGAGACACATCAGCACAGCTGATTGGGAGAGGTTGTCATAACATCGCTGCCAGCAGCTGGCTCTCGCCTGTGAGTGCAACCTGGGCTTCCACTTGGCCAATTCCCAGAAATCCTTTCTTTTTTCCCTCCTTTTGAAACCCTGACTTGCTTTCCCCAGTGACAGCAGCAGCAGGGCACAGCTCTGCCCCAGGAGGTGTCTGGGGACTCGCGCAGGTGGGTTTGGAGCCCAGCACCAGCCTGATGTCCTGGTTGCCATTCCACGGCTTCCCTTTGACAACAAACCTCCCCATTTTATATAGTCACATGTCTGTCCTCTTCTGTAGCCCAGGCCAGAGGCTCGAGGCTGTGGCCCCGGAGCCCGTTCTGGAGTCAGCAGATAGCACCTCTGAAGGGATCTGGCTCCTTGGAACGGTGCCCAGGAGCACACCGCAACCCTGGGTAAGCTGGCCTGGAAGCGGATGGCCCTTGCTTTCCAAAAAAGCAATCGCAAATTTGCTGCTTATTTTCATCTTGAGCTTATTTTTGTCTTTGCCTCCACGGCTCTGCCCGGGGATGCTGTCTGTGGCATGATAAGTTATTTCAAGAAGTGGGGCAGTGCTGTTGATATGGAGGGGAGCGGAGGCACCGAGATGAAAGGTAATTCTACACAGATAATTGGGAGCTTGTTTCCTGCCGAAATCAGGTGAATGTGTACGTGCTGGGGTGGGTGGCGGGGTGGCGATGGCTCCGCAGTCCCGGGGGGCTGCCCCCAGCCACCCGTCCTGCTCCCAGCCTCTGCCGTGGGGTCCTGCCTGGGGGGCTCACAGACCCGCCGTGGGCAGGGGGGGCTGGAGGTGCAGCACAAGGTTAGTAACCCCCCCCACCGCCTCCTCAGACCTGCCAGATGTCTCTCCTCTAGGTTTCATTTTTATGAATTGGCCTTTTAAAGGCTGTCATCCCCGTGCAGATGAAAGGAAGATGCTGCGATGCCTCCGTGTGCGTGTCTCCAGGCTGGAGCCTGCCTGCGCTGCCTGGGTGGCGAGGCTTTTTGTTGGGGGCTTTATCTTTTTTGAAGCACCTTTTTTTTTTCCTTCTTTTTTTTTTTTTTTCCCCTTAATCTCTCAGAGTCCGTTGCATCTTCACTTGCCACCCCTTGGTTTCGGGCAGGCAGGCCCTGCACCCTCCTGGAGAGATGCTGGGGATGGGTTGTCCCCTAGCCCAGGGTGGGGGGGACACACCAGCAAAGCCCCAGGGCTCAGTGCCCGGAGCAACGCCGAGCTGCTCCCTTCTGGCAGATGCAATTAAACCCATGGCCATGGGGATCTCTCTTTCCTCCCCAGCCCCTTTCTGCTCTTTTCCCTTTGCACCCTTTCCCCCTCCCTTGCTCTTGCTGTGCCCACTTGGATTTGCAGCAGGAGACTCCTTCTCATCTCCCCTTTCTCTCCAAGCCCAAATGCTCCTGGCCCGTGGCTTGGTGCCAGCGCAGCTCCCAGGGTGGTGGGGGGGGGATTTGGGGCTGGGAATTTTGATGCTGTAGCTGCTGCCACAAGCTGAGTCTTTCAATTCTCTGCCTGGTGATGGATGGATAAGTAGGAATTGCATTTGCTGGGCGGGTTACAAACAGCTTTGCATTTTCTGTTGCTTTCCTACTATCTCGGGTAAATTCAGACACTGCTCCAAAACTGCAGGGATGGTTTTTTTCCACAGCTGGCATGGATCCCTGCGAGCAGGACAGCTCCGGTCTCAGGGAAATCCCTGTGATGCTGGGGAGAGCCTCGCCAGGGATTTCTGCAGGGGCTGGGGCTCTGCTGGGAACCGGCGACGGTGCTGCGGGATGTGAGGGGCCAGTGCGGGTCCTGGATGGCCACTGTGTACCCTGTCCTCGCTGCCTCCCCCGCACATGCTGAGCAGCATCCCTGTCTCAAAAGTGGGCAGATGCCGCATGTGGAGGGCAAAGATGCTGCCAAGGGGAAAGCGGCGTGGTCCTTGCGAGACAGCAGAGAAGCCAAGCTCCCCAGTCCTGGTTTTCAAGCATCTTGGGGTTTTTCTTTCCATCAAGTGCTTTTGCTGCCTGTGTGAGCTTCTTCCTGTTTGAGGGGGTTTGAGAGTCACCTCCAGAGATGGAGGAGCTTCTGGAGAGCTCCAGTGTTTTGTGCCGGTGGGTCTCTGTAGGGATGTGATGGGGAAATGGAAACCAGCTCCTTCCTGGCCACTGCTGCTGGATCGCAGCCTGCAGAGCTCAGTCCCACCTGGGATCTGGTGGCCAGCATGGTTGGGGTCTAGTGGCTGAGATGGTTGGGGTCTGGAGGATGAGGAGCGGGTTAGCCCAGTCCCCGATCCCATGGCTTGCGCAGTTTGTCCGAGCGGTAATTAATTATTGGCCATGTAAGGTGCTGGCGGGTTACTGCCCGTGATTGATCAGCAGCAGTAATCCCTCGCCAGCAAAAGAGCTGCTCTGTGCACGGGGAACAGCAAAATCCGGGGGATCCGTGCTGTCCATCCAGCAGTCTGTGTCCCCAGATGTGGTCCGCAGGCATAGTCCCTGGCGGTGGGTGCTGGGCAGGAGGCCCTGCAGCAGGCCCTGTCTGTGCACAGCAGCTGCAGAACCCCCTGGGCTCTCTTTGAGCCGAGGTAGGTTAGCCAAACTGCTGCCCTCAGGGTAGGAGGACACATGGACCGTGTGTCTGGGGACGTGGGCTGAGCGATGTCCAGTTGCTCACTGGGCAAGTCTCACCACCACCAGCAGCCACAAGCAGTCTCAGCATTGGGAGGTAGTTTTTGAGATGCAGTCACTGCCGGGGTCTCCCTGGGAAGGTGGTTCAAGCCGTCTAAAGCTGGGCAGAGCTTCGGGAAGTGCAGCGTAAGCACAGAGCTGGAGACGTGCACGTGCACCAGCGAGTCCCACAGCTGCTGGGAGAGGGACCAGTGTGGAGGTCGGGCAAAGTGATGCTTCTCCCATGGGTGTGTGGGTCTGGTCTTCAGCTCCCTTCAACTTCTAGTGGGCTCCTGGGTCTGGCTTCTGGTTTGTTTTTTGTGTTTTTTCCCCCATACCCTACCTACTTGTTAGTCTAGGGTAGGCAGGACCTGTCCCAGGGTTATCCACCCCACCACGGTGCCTGATGCTCAGCAGGGAGGATGGGGGACAGGGGCTGAGCTCCCTTTGGCTTGGCCTAATGGAATGTGACAGGACAGAGAGGGCTTGGTTATGGCTAGGGGGCTGTGAGAACAGCATCTGGCCCAGGTGAGATGTCACCTGGTTGAGGAGGGTCTGGGCTACAAAGTCTGGGAATGAGCAGCTTTGGCGGAACACCTCAGGCTCATCTTTGCCAACCAAAGAAGCGAGGTCCATGTCTCTTCAAAATAAATAACAAAATTAATGTGGCAAAGGATGATGGAGAAGGAGAGGGACCAGCTGCTGGGTGCGGAGGAGAGGGTGCAGAACACCCGGGCGAGATAAATCCTGAAGGCAAATCCCCCCGGGCTTCTCCGGTCAGGGACTTCTTAACGGTTTTATGAGAAATCAATAATGCTTTTGCATGGTCATAATCGTAAAGTAAGTACAATTTATGGCTGCTGCCGGGGACAAGATTTTTTCTGGTGTACGAGGTGGAGGGGGAACGGCACAAAAACACTTTCCCACGGTGTTTCCCTTTGCACCAGGGCTGAAAACCTGCTCCTACGTCGTAGTGGGGGGATGGCCACACAGGGTGGGTTCCCATGTCCGTGCCCATGCTCACGCTGTCCCCTCTTTCCCCACAGCCCGCCGGCAGGTGGAATGGAGCAGCCATGAACGGCGATGCCCTGTGCCAGGAGCCCTCCTCCCCGCTCCCCGACTGGAGGGAGTTCTGCGAGCTGCACGCCCAGGCAGCCGCTGTCGACTTCGCCCAGAAGTTCTGCCAGTTCCTGAAGGAGAATCCCCACTACGACACCCCTGGGGCAGAGACCTCCTTCTCCCACCATTTTGCCGCCAACTTCTTGGACATCTTCAGCCTGGAGGTCAGCCGGGTCTTCGTGTCTGACTCTCCCACCAAGTACAACATCGTGCCCTTCGTGGGGCTGCAGAACTGCCACGTCCCCTACGGGCGTGAGGTCACCCCAAGGAAAGAGGAGACATCCACCGAGTCCCTAGACAGCATGGACACCCCGTTGGGTGCTGGACGGTACCTGAGCCCAGCACAGCAGGCACAGGCACGGAAGGTGTCCTCCTACGGCCAGTCCCGCAGCTCGGAGGATGTCTCCATCCACGCTGCCACCAAGCCCAAGTTCAAGAAAGGCTTCTCCTTGAGGAACATGAGCTTGTGCGTGGTGGATGGTATGAAGGAGATGTGGCATCGCAAGTCATCTCCAGAGCCGGGCGCTGAGGCTGCCCCGGGTGGCCGGAGAGCTGAGAGGGAGCCGTGGCCAGCGGGGGGCAAGGAGCCTGGCGACCCACGGGAGAAATGGACCCACAAGCTGCGCCTGTCCAAGGTGCCCTCCTCCAAGGTGGAGCTGGTGGACATCCAGAGGGAGGGGACTCTGCGCTACATGGTGGCCGACGACACGAACTGTGTGGGGAGCTCACAGTGGCAGAAGTGCCGCCTCCTGCTCCGGAAAGCGGTGAAGGTGGAAGGAGAGAGATTCCTCCTCGAGTTTTATGTCCCTCCAAAGGTAAGTTGTGGCTTTTCTCCACTGTTTTTCTGAGAATTGAAGCAGCAGTTGGGCTTTGATTGAAGTTTTTCTTATTTCTACTGCTGAGCTGAAATCCAGCTCTGGTCCAGAGGGAGATTTGGTGCCATGTGGCTGAGATGCAGATGGACGGGACAAGGTAGTTGAAACCCATCTGATCTGCAAGCCCCGACTACCGCTGATCACTGGAGCTTGGGTCATTCCTTCTCCCCAGCCCTTTGGAGAGGTGCTGAAGCCTCTACCTGGTCCTTTGGCCTCTAGATATCAGCAATCTTGGTGGAAAAGCTCATTCCACCAGCAAGATGTGGGGTGTCGAGCCATCCAGAGGGTTTTTCTCCTCTCAACGTGTTGCAGACATGATTGAGCAGTGGCTCGTGCAGCAGCAGTATGGCAGGGATTGCTGCCTGAGCTTTGTGCTTTAGATCTCAGAGGGTCACTAGTCCACTTTCTGAAAGCAGTTTGGGGTTTTCTTTTAAAAATAATAATTTATTTGGAATAACTTTGCACCTGCAAGGCCCCCCCCAATGCAGCTTTTGGTGATGGGGACAGAAGCTGCCAGTGATGCCTTCTGGGGCTGGAGCATCACTACTGTGGGTGGGTTCTGCAGCTCTCCTCCCAGCTAGATGCTCTCCTAGACAGAGGAACACTGAATATTATTATTATTACCACCCACAATATCAGTTTTCATTGCCTTCATCTGTTCTTCTGTAACTTCAATGAAAGCTTCAAAAGCCAGAGCTGGTTTTCACTGGCATGTGTCCTCAGCGTGTTCTCCCTCCCCTTCTCACACACATCCCCCCTGCACTCAATACAGGGAAACATGCTCCTTGTTTTCCTGGGAGAAAGGCTGAGTTGGGGAGCAGTTTGCTCAAGATTATGAGACCTTCAGTGTCCTCCTCCCCACAGGACTGTCTTTGCTCCTGGGCTGAGTGAAGGGATGCGTGGCACTGCCAAAGCCTCACCTGTGCTAATGCCATGATTGTGCCTCGTCTGTGTGGTGTGTTCTCCTCTCTTAAAGAGCACAGGGCCAATAATAAGCTGTTCACAGATTCAGAGAGTGGTGGGGGTTAGAAGGGACCTCTGGAGATCATCTTGACCAGCCCCCCTGCTGAAGCAGGTTCACCCAGAGCAGGTTGCCCAGGATCCCGGAGGCTTTACTAGCTGTGTGTGCTGGTAATGAAATCTCCAGTTACTTAAATACCTAAGGAAGAAAACTCTCATTTACTTCATCTTCCCCAGGAATTTCCTGCTTGTGTTCCAGTCCCTGGTAGCAAAGCTGGGCCGACGTGAGCCTTCACGCAGCACACACTGGGGCTGCCGCTCCATGGGTCTCGGTGTGCCCTGAACCCCCAGTAACCCTCACATGGGTAGAGGGATGGATCCAGACATTACACACAGGGACAGCAGGCTAGTTCATATTTTTAAACAGCTTTTTTCAATTTTTTCTGAGGCCAAAAGGAACCTCGGCACTGTTGGTGCTAGTCCGTGCTTCTCGTGTAACCGTCACATCTCTCCTGACAGAATCTAACCCATGGGTTTAAACTGGAGTGCATCTCTGTAGAGAGCAGCTCAGCACTGCTATGGATGGAGCATCACTGGTGGATGGCTCAGGGGCTTCCTCAGCCCAGGGACCACTTGAGTCCCAGCGGGAAGGAAACCACCGTGCCCGTGGCACTGGAGGAGCCGGTGGGTGAGGGCTGCGTGGAGCAGCGCAATGTCGGTTGCACCAAGGGGGCAATAAACTCAGCTTAAAATGGAACAACTGCTGCTCTCGAGACTTTTGAGAAAGTGCTCACAGAGGGATTTTTTTTTTTCTTTCTTTTAGTGTATCTTGATTTGCCTCTAAAAATCAATTTTGAAATTATTTTATGGTAAGTTTTATGCGCGTTGTCTGCTCTTCTGTTATAATCACACCCTGCCTAGGTTTACATCTTTCTCCTCTCATCCCATCTTACTTTCCATCTGGCAAATGATTCAGCTGTAAAAGTGGCACCACTGTGGCACAGCTGGAGGAAAATGGCTTTTAGCTGCAGCAGCCCACAGCTTTGTTTTTGTGTAGGCCCGACAAAAACTATGGTCACGTCTTTAGAGATTTAGAGGGAAGAGCCCTCCCAGAGAAGACCCTTCTCTGGGTCACCTCTGAATTAACACCCTATTTTCTTTCCTTTTGAAGCAGCTCTCTTCTTCTTTCTGACCTTCTCCCACACAAACACCAAGAGGGAGAAATTCCCCAGGGCAGGGCTGAGTCTTGAGTCCGGGCAGCGCTGGGGCCCCGGGCCTGGGGAAATGAAACGTCTTGGAGGGGAAAAAGCAGTTCCTGTTCTGTCCTGGAGTTCTGGGTTGTTTTTTCCGTCCCCTCCCCACCCCAAAAATGGGAACTGGTCCCATCGTTGGTAACCTGCTAGTAATCCCAGTGCTCATTGCCAGCCTCGTCCCAGCCCATGGACCCACGGCACCACGTGCAGGTTTTGGTGACGAAATCACATCTCCGCGTTCCACGGCTGTGATGCTCCGAATCCTAGAGCCCTGGAAGGGACCGGCCCTGGGAGCAGCTGCGCAGGCTCCTTTGGGGGCAGTTGTTATAATTAAAACAAATATCTGGAGGATTGTTTGCTCAGCAGAGACTTCGAGTGGGAGGCATTGGGTCCTGCCCCCCCCGCAGTGAGGCTCCGGCGGGTGCTGGGGGCCCCGGGGGAAATTCATTTTTCTTTATTTTAATGTAATTAAAATTCCCAGCGTGGCTCAGGCTGCTGCACCGTAGCTTCTCGATTGAAATGCTGCTCCTGCTCTGGATAAACGGGGCGTCTTCCTGGGCTGCTTTCCGCGTAGGAAGCGTCCCCCGACAGATAACGCGTCTCTGTCAGGAGAGGGTTTAAAAAGAAGCGGAATGAATGGCTTTGGCAGAGCTGGCACATGAGCCCGTGCTGGAGCAAGGCAGAGGTTTGGCAGTTAAATGCACTAACCTCCCTCTCTTCCACCAGGCCTCCTCTTAGTTTAATTAAAAGATCACTGGAGTTATCAGGCACGTGAAGGAAATCAATCCTTTCTTCCCCCTCTGTAATAACCGCCCAGGCTGAGCCACGATCTTGCCTCTGAGAGCCCCGCTGCATCGTCCCCCGGGAGAGTTTGATTCAATTGAGTGACTTTTTTTTTTCTAAATCGATTTCTTTTATATTGTTGTTTGTTTGTTTGTTTGTTTTCTTCCCCCAGGCTTCCAAACCCAAGGTGAGCATCCCGCTGTCGGCCATCATCGAGGTGCGCACCACCATGCCCTTGGAGATGCCTGACAAAGACAACACCTTCGTCCTAAAGGTGAGGGCAGGGCAGCAATGGAGTGGATCCCAGCAGGGACCCCATCTGTACCCACATCCTGCCCCCGCTGCAGGGATGCTCAGTCCCCAAGGGGATCGTTGCCTTGGTTTGCGGAGCTGAGATGCTCCCCATGGGATCCCTGCCTCCCCTCCCCGGGTTGTGCCCCACCCTTCAAAATGATGCAACCTCCACCTGATGCCCGGTTATTTTGGGATTGAGCTGTTTGCCTGGTTTTCACCATGAGGTTTTGCTTCTCCGTGGGGTTTTGCTGCTCCGTGTCACCAGGAGATGGGTTAAATTAGAGACAGCCTGCAAGGGGAAATGCTCTTTGGTGTGGCTGCCCGTGGTTTTGTGACAGCTGCCCTGGATCGGTGGCATGTGGTGGTCATTTTATTGATGTAGGGTGATGGGAATGGCTGTGCAGGGCCACTAAGACCTTGGTGACCAACCACACCATGTGAGTCCGGAGGCATAAGCAGAGAGTGAAAGTCTCTCTCTCTCTCTCCAGAAAGTTCTCCATATGATGGAGTTAATTAGCTTGATGCTCCCCTGTGCTCTGCCAGAAGGCAGCAGCCTGTCCCAGCGGATCAGGGCTGAATTTCGTAGCTCAGGGTGGGTTATGCTACTGTGATGATGGCTGTGTTGTTGGAGATGGTGTTTCTCTCCAGTTAACGAGGCTGTGCCTGCCTGCAAGCTAATGAACTTGTGCTCTCCATCAGAGCTGTTGGACATACCCAGCTAGGAGGTACCATGTGTACATTGATGAGCACCAGTGTTCTGAGGATTTCTGTGTCCCACCTCCATTAAAAAACCACCTCTCTCCTTGATGAGAAGAGGAGGCTTAGAGGAGACCTCATTGCTTTCTACAACTACCTAAGAGGAGGTTGCAGTGAGGCTGGTGTTGGTCTCTTCTCCCGGGTAACTAAGGACAGGACAAGAGGCAATGGCCTCAAGTTGCACCAGGGGAGGTTTAGGTTGGACATTAGAAAGAAGTTCTTTACTAAAAGAGTGGTCAGGCAGTGGAACAGGGAAGTGGTGGAGTCACCATCCCTGGAGGCGTTCAAAACACGAGTAGATGTGGTCCTTTGGGACATGGTCTAGGGGCCAGGGAGATGTTAGACAAAGGTTGGACTTGATGATCCTAGAGGTCTTTTCCAACCTATATTATTGTTTAATTCTATGATGCTTCTCCATAAAAGCATGTGGCAAAGGCAGAGTGGGGAGGCCAGGCCTCCTGACTGAATAAACCTTCTTAAAAGCTTGGAAAACTGTCAAAGCAGAGGAAGAAAATTAGCTTCATGGAAGCCCCCGTGCCTAATAGCCCATCTGGCCCTAGCAGACATTCTTATGTGAAATAGCTCCCCATCAAACCCAGCTCCTTGTAAAGGTCCCACACCTCCTGGCAGCGTCCTCCAGGGCATCCTCCCTGCGCCAGGGGCTTCTTTTTCTTCAGCCTCTGCTGCGGCCAGCGTCCACCATGGACATGCAGGCTAATTCAGCTGTTGTCTTCTGTGCCTCAAAGACCAATCTTATGTGTCCTCTTCTCCCCCAGCTGACCAGCCCAAGGCCCTCTCTGCTTGCCTTGTGGGCTCCAGAGAGAGAATGCCCCAAAGCGTGTGTGGTGCCATGGCCAGGATGGGAAGGATTGCTTCTCCATCGATTGCTTCTCCTTTCTACTTCCTCTTTATCCAGCCCAAGTTCATCCAGTTGCTTTCTTTGTACCCTGACGATGATGTTGACTCATATGTAGTTTGTGGGCTGATGTAACCCCTCGATGGTTTTTGCAGAACCGTTACGAAGTTGCGGTCCCACAGCCCAGACGCCCACGGCACTCAGCGTGAGCCCAGAGCTCACCCGTGTCCTTGAGCAGGAGTCTGGTTTCGGCTTTTCCTTCCGCTGAGCATTTCTCAGCTTCAAGAAGTTCATTTGAATTCTTGCCTCATCCTCCAACACACTTGCAACGTGGTGTCATCGGTGAATTGATTAGGCATCCTCACGTTGCTTTTGTCCCAGTCATTACTGAGGAGCAGCACGCACAGAGGGAGTCCTTGATGTGAAGGAGCTTCTGAGCGTATCCCTCAGCTTTGATCGTAGACATGGATAACCCATTAACCATCAATAACTGCTCTTAGAATATGGCTCATCAGCTCCTTCTGATCGTTTTTTCTAGATCCCCTTGCAAGTCTTGCTACCCTGCTTGCTGGAGTGTCACATCAGATTCTGAAGTGTGGCCAATGCCAAGGGTGTGACACTGCTTCTCCCCATCCCTGTGGCCATCAGGAGCACGAGCAGATGGGTTTGACAGGGTTGGGTCACAGTAGATCCCTGCGGGGGCGTTCAGCACAGGGTGCTTCCTGGGTGCCTGGGGAGGGTTGGTTTCTCTGGCTGCTGGAGGAGGGCTCTGGGCTTGCCCTCTCCCCATCTTCTGGAGCCAGGCGTGGTCTCTCTGCTCCCACCGCTAACAGTTCTGCGACTGCTTCAGCCATTTCTTTCATTACCTCGGGGAATGCTCCGAACCCCGCTGATCTCACCATTGTTGTTTGTCCAGGTACCCTCCACTGGCTCCTGCCCATTCTGGCCAGGGCGCTTGCCCTGCCGCAGGGTTAATTGATTGCCATCGGTCCTTTGGGTGACCCAAGGCAGCGAACGCAGCATGGAGCCCATCTGCTTGCTCTGGTCTCCTCTGTCCCTCTCCTGCAGCTCCAGCCAGCCTTTGCCCTCCCCTTCCGGCTCAGCACAGGATGCTTTTCCCTTAGTCCCAACATCCTTTATTCTTTGTAGCTCATTTTCTGCCCCAGCCCTTCTTGCTGGGACATCTTTCTGCCGCTCTTCTGCCTTCCCACTCTTCTTAGAGGGGTAAGTAGGGAGCTGGGCGCTGAGGTTTCCTCGCTGCCTTCCCACGTACGGGGCTGACATCGAGCCCCATCTCAACCTTCGCACGCAACTCGCAGCACTCCAGCAGGTTACGATGGGTGGAAAAGCCAAGGAGGCCACGCTGGAATAGTTTCTGCTGAACTGTGTAAAACTGAGCAGGCAGCACGTCCCCACCGCCCCTCAGACACCCAGCACATGCAGGTTTTTCCATTGCACAAGCAGGCACTTGCAAAGCAGCCGAGCCCTGCGCACGCTTCGCTTGCTCTCGGGCTCCGCGTGAAAGAGCAGCCCTGGCCCCCGTGCCCGGCTCCTGCATCGCCCTCAGAAAGCCAGAGAGGCTCCTGTGCTCCCGTCAGCCAAAACGGGGGGATCCTTGCTGCTCCCCTCCACCCCTGCTCGGGGCAGGGTGGCCAGTGCGCGGCCCTGGGCGGCAGCAGGGTGCTGCTGGGCACCGCTCCCCGCTTATTTTCAGGACAGTGATTCAGTTGTTTGTGATTAATTGAATTGGCGAGGAGGGCAGCTCGGCCGGCAATGCGATACCCTCCCGGAGTCAGGGCTGCTCCAGCAGCTCGGGAACACGCTGTTTAAGGGGGCCGGGAGGGATGTGAGGAGACCTGCCAGAGGCACACAGCATGGCGTGGGGGGGCTTCTGAGACCTGCGTCTTCCCTGGCCCCAGAAAGGCCCAGCTCCTTTGAGCTCGTGATTTTGGAGGCTCTTTTCCATCCTGATTTTTATTTTCTTGTTTTTCCTGTTGAAGTGGGTCTCTCTCCCAGCCCATTGCAATCAGAAATCAGAAGCCTTGTGGACCAGCAGGCAGAAAAGATAACAGAGGAGAGGTTTTAAACTCCTGGGTTTAGGGGTCTGGCAGGATGTAGGGGCAGAGGACAGAGTGGCTTCTGCTCCACCTGTGCAGAGCTGGTTTTTGGGGGACACCGAGGCACCCTGGAGGTGTGGGATGCTGTCCGTGTTGGTGCGTGGTGCCATGTACCCCCGAGGCCACCAGCCACGTGTGGTTTTGCCACGGAGGCTGCTGAAAACCTTGTGATGCTTTTTCAGATAACCGTGGGGTGGGGGTTTTCCTTCAAGCCTTGGCTTTGGTCGGGGGTCATTCTTGGATGCACCAAAGCATCTCTGTGGGTCACCCTTCGGCATCCCTTTGATGGGATGGGAGGGAGCACTTATCCCCCTGTTCAGTCGAGGTGCTATTTAACAGCAGTGGGTGAATGTGGGGGTCTGGCTGGGTCATGGGGTCTGTTGTGCCTTGGGGTGGGGATGGAGACCCTGGCACAGCCTGACGCTGTCCCGTATTGCCTGCAGGTGGAAAACGGAGCCGAGTACATCCTGGAGACCATCGACTCCCTGCAGAAGCACTCCTGGGTGGCAGATATCCAGGACTGCATTGACCCCGGGTAAGGCTCACTGGAGGAAGGTGCTGCTGCACTGCCCTCGCCGTCGAGCACAAGGGATGACCCCTGATGCAGTTTTTGCTATTTGGGTTATTGCAGAAAGTCTCAGACTCAGGTCAGCAGGAGTCTGGAGGCAAAGCAAGCAGCCTGTGTGTCAGCGGTGCGGAGCACCGGCTGCTCGCTCCCCCCGACCTGCTCCACGTTGCCTCTGCCTGGCAGAGGCAGGTGACCCAGGAACACAGCCCTCAACGTGGGGAGCTCCCAACACCCACCTTCGGAAGCTTTTATACTGAATTATACTATGTATTGTATTACTCTATATAGTCTTTATCAGAGAGTGTGGTGATAGGGCAAGGGGTAATGATTTCAAATGGAAAGAGGGTAGATTTAGATTGGAAATAAGGAAGAAATTCGTTGTGAGGGTGGTGAGACCCTGGCCAAGGTTGCCCAGAGAGGTGGTCAGTGCCCCATCCCTGGAAACATTCAAGACCAGGCCTCTGACCAACCTACTCTAGTTGAAGAGCTCTGAGCAACCTTGACCTAGTTAGAGATGTCCCTGCTTATTGTAGGGCGGTTGGACTAGATGGCCTTTAGAGATCCCTTCCAACCCAATACATTCTATGATTCTATGAGACGTCCCTGCTCGCTGCAGGGGGCTGGAACTAGGTGATCTTTAAGGTCCCTTCCAACCCAAGTCGTTCTGTGATATTGGCTATTTCCCATGTTTTTTTTCCAGTCCAGCAGCCATGATATACTTAAGATTCTGCTGGCTGAATCAATTTATGTTTCTACCACCATGGTATTAATGCTGTCACTGGAGTCACAACTGTGCCAAAACTTCTCATGTACGTTTTCATCACCCATGCACTGGGGTCAGGGCATGGGGAGCTTTGTGTGCCTGGTGCTGCTGCCCTTCAGTTGGTTCAGCCAGCCCTGGCTCCAGGGGGGCAGGACCAGCACAGGCGCTCCCCAGGGAAACCCTGGCGCTGCCAGTCTTGGCACAGTTCTGGAAGAACAAGATGCCAAAACTTGCCGGGGTGAAAACCTCAAGCAAGCCTGGAACAGGGGCTTGGAGAGGCTCCAGCTGCCTTTGCCTCCTGCTGGAGAGGCACAATTTGGGTGCTGCAGGGTCGTTCACCATGGAGCCTGCATCTCCCAGGGCGGATGCCCTCCAGATCTGTGCTCCTTCAGCTCCTTTTGCTGCTCTTTAAAATACATAATTCAAGAAGCGACACTGAGGCTGAGCCGCTGACAGAGGCGAGGCTGGGAAATGGCCCTTTTTCTTTTCCCCACTGCGTGTTTTGGTGCCGGTTCTCCAGCCGGAGCCGAGCGCTGCCGGATCTGTCGGCAGCCCCGCGCCAGACCCTAGCTCTGCTGCCGGCAGCCTCCCAGCCTTTTCTGTTTGCTTAGCACCCAGCGCAGCCCCGCTTCGGCCTCCGGACGTGACTGTAAAGCAAATAATAATGAACTCCAGAGCAAATAATAATGAGCTGTTTAATACACTGCCGCACACGCTCGGTGCCAAGAACGAATTTTCAATCAGCTCCCGATGCTTCTGCCAAGGGCTACACGCTGCAGCCGCCGCCTGAGCGCCCGCCGACGGCTTCTCCGCAAAGCACTCTTGGTTTTGGTTTCCTTCCTCCCTTCTTGTTTTTAACCGGCTGCAGCTGAATGACTCCCAATGGCTGATTCACTTACTGGCCACTAAATAATTCAGCAGCTCCCTGGTGAGCCCTCACCACGAAGGCAGCCGCTTCCTCGCTGCCTGCGCCCACGTGGCCACCATTAAGCAAGAGTAGCCAAGAGATGCCAGCACTGCCGGGCTTTCACCAGCAGCCGGGGTGAAAATAGGCTGTGGGTTGTGCAAGAAGGGTGCTGAGGTGTACAGGCAGCAGGGATGCTTTCAGTGGGGGCTGCACTGCTGTGCTCCCCCCCATGCTCACTGACACTCCAGGCCTGGTTTTTTGGTGTTTTTTAGGGATATAATTCCTGGGGGTTGGTAATTCCCTTGGTGGAGGGTGACAATGAAGCACCCTCGGCTGGAAGGTGGTGGTGGGAGTGAGCCTGTGTGTATGGATGTCTTGCAAAGGAAGTGCTGAAAGCGAAGGTCATGGATTTCCATCCAAACCAACAAGGTTGCAGCAAAATACAGCAGCTAGGACCAATCAGCGTGACCCATGTAGTGAGGGCTCTCAAGGGTTTACTCCCTCCCCTGCTGGCTTCTCACCCCCAAAAAGCCACATTGTTTTGCCTCTTGATGCTGTGTGTGCTTCGGCCCCTTTGTGAGGAAGCAAGGAGCATCGGGATCTGCTCCCGGATCACAGCTGGGATGTTGTTTTTTGCTCAAGTCCTCATTGCACACCTGTGAGCGGAGGTGCCACATCTGTGTGTCCATTCAGCGTGGCAGCCAGCGTGTGACCATCTGCTCTGTGCTCTTCCCCCAGGGACAGTGGGGACGACATCGAGCTGGCGTCCTGCGCGCAGGGAGCCTGCCTGCCGGGCAGGGTGTCCTCCTGCAGCTGCGAGTTCCTGGCTGACGGTAAGGACCAACATCAGGACCAAACACCCACCAGGGAGGGCGAGCAGGTCTGGGTGCCAGCTCTGGTTTGAAGGGGGGCAGATCCTGCAAGTGATAACGTGAAGAGCCTGCAGCAGGTGCTGTGAGGATGGATCTTCCTCTGTCCATCTCCTTCCTTGCACTTGCCCCTGCCCTGGGGAGCTGGCCCGCCTCTGTTGAAAACATTGACGTTGCCCCTGTACGTCCTGGTGTGTGCAGAAAATCAAGTCCCTGTCTGCAAGCACTGGGGTCTCTGAGCGCCAGCGAGCAGCCTCCAGCTGCACAGCCCCAACTCATCTCTTTGCCCAAGCACCACACATCTGTGCCTCCCATCCTGGTCACACCAGGTGAAGGAAATCCAGCATAGGCTGAGAGGGAGTCCCCCAAGCTGTGGCCAGAGCCACAGCATAGCCCTGAGATGTCTCTGAGAACCAGGGGTGCTCCAACGCGGTTGCCAGGACAGCCCCGAGCCTTGCCCAGCGATGGTGGGTGATGCTGAGCTATCAGCCCATCCTTCTAAATTCCCTTCCAGATGCACCCAGGCTGCCGGACAGATGTGCCCTGCCCAGTGCTCACAACACTGCCACAGCCACCGCCGTCCCCGCACCCCACGGCCGGGGCAGGGACTCACTGGGGGAGCTCCTCACCCATGTCCCGCTGGAGAGCTTCCTGCAGACGCTGGAGTCCTCCTCCACTACCAGCGGGCATCTCGCAGGTACTGGGATGCAGGATGTGGCCCCAGTGTCTCCACTCTTGGGGTGCACGGGTGGGAGAGGGTGATGTCCGGGTGCTCCCTAAAATCCTGCTGTTTCTGTGGCCAGGGGAGGATGGCGAGGCGGAGGCGGAAATCAACCTCTCCGACTTCCCCTGGTTCCATGGGACTCTCTCACGGATCAAGGCGGCTCAGCTGGTGCTCTTCGGGGGTGCCCGGAGCCACGGCTTGTTCGTCATCCGACAGAGCGAAACGCGGCCGGGGGAGTACGTGCTGACCTTCAACTTCCAGGGGAAAGCAAAGGTGGGTGTCCTCTGCTTGTCCCTGCGTATCAAGCCAGCACCCTGGGCTCCTTCCCACCCTCCTGGGCCTCTGTGAGCACACAGGTGCCATGCGGTGACCCCAAACACGGCAGCTCTGCAGGGTGCTCGCCCCAGCAGGACATCCCTCAAGACCACCTGCCCTTGTCCCCCAGGAGCCCTCTGCACCCTGCCCAGCCCTTCCAGCACTTGTCCAGCTGGCTCAGTGCCTGCCACATGGGCATACGGTTACCCATGGCAGCCCAGCACAGCCTGGCTCTTCATCCCCTGCCCTCTTCTTGTCCGCTCCATGGCCTGACGTCCACAGATGCATTATAAAACAAACAACCCACGTGTAGTTTTTGCTGGGTCCCCTTTCTACCAAAGGAGGAGTTGAGATATAACTGCCTGGTCTTGTCTCCTGGCCAAGAAGTAGTTCAGGTGGGCTGTGGGCTTCCCTAGGCTGGCTGTGTCTCCAGGTTTGGAGCTGCAGCCCCCTCAGCTGCACCCAGCTGCCCTTCTCTGGCTGAAGAACACCTTCTGTATGGTGTTAATCCCCAGGAAGGGCCAAACTTCTCCTGGGGCAAGTGGGGTTTTGCAAGAAACACCCCACAGCAGGAGACTCTCGTGGCCAGGCAGGGAAAAAATAACAGTCCTGTGTTAGGAGCAAAGCTCCTTTAGCTGGTGGAGGTGGCTCCTTGTGCTGCAATGGATTTACTGGTGATGTTGAGAATTAATACAGGCTTTCACAAGAGGTCACAAAGTAAAGAACAACAAATACTAATTTACAAGCTTTTACTGTTTGTTTTTAAAAAACCATGTAGTAGCAAATCGATGGGAGTATCCTTTGAGAAGTTCTTAACCATCAGTTTTATGAGAAGAACTTCAGGTTCTGTTTTGCTGTGTGAGCCTATCATCAGGGTGTCCATCTGACCACCTTGTACTCTTTAGCCCTCTTGAGAGGCAAATGATTTCTGTTCACCTCAAAGGCATTTTTCACACCCAAACCCTCTGGATGTGCCCCAAGCCTGTTAGAGTTCAAAGAGCATCTGGACCATGCTCGTAGCCATGTGGTTTAGTTTTAGGCAGTCCTGTGAGGATCAGAGTTGGACTCGATGATCCTTATGGGTCCCTTCCAACTTGAGATATTCTGTGGCTGCGAGGATGAATCTCACCTGCTGGCCCCCTGCACTTGCAGCACCTCCGCCTGTCGCTGAACGAGAGCGGGCAGTGCCACGTGCAGCACCTCTGGTTCCAGACCATCTTTGACATGCTGCGCCACTTCCACACGCACCCCATCCCCCTGGAGTCGGGCGGTGCGGCCGACATCACCCTCCGCAGCTACGTCGTGGCCCAGAGTCCGCTGCCCGGTAGGTGCCAGGGCCGGGCAGGGGCATGGCTGCATGTGGGGGGTTGGATTGGTGGCTGGGCTGGGATCTTGTGTGGATCTAAGAGGGATTGATCCCTGGGATTCCTCCACCAATGCCTTCTCTAGGGCTGTGCCCTTACTGGTGTGTGTGGCTCTGGGGATGCACCAAAGTGGGTGTTTTCCCATTGAAGGTGGGCAGGGATGACCTCACAGCCACAGGGCTGTGCTGGAGTGACCTGCGTGTCCCTGGCTGTGAGTGTCAGTCCCTGGACTGGGGTCAGCGGAGCTCAGAGCATCCTGCTGTGCTGGGAGACGGTGGGGCAAGGAGGGTTGGGGAGGGCAGGGTCAAGGGTGGAGAGGGTGGGCAAGGGAAGAGGGTGGGCATAGGAAGATGCCAGCAAGGGAGGGAGGACAATCCCCCAGGCAGCACTGGAGGGGTCAGGCTCCTGTTTCCCTTGCAGATGCCGGGCCCCCGCCAGCCCTGGTGCCACAGCCGCCAAGCTGCAGGGCCGACCTGCCGCCTCCACACTACTTCTGCAGCGCAGCACCCACCGGCCCGCCGGCCCCGCCACCTGCTGAGGGGGTGGCCGTGGCCCCTGCTGTCCCCATGCCTGCACCCTACCATCGCCTGGAGGGTGCCCTGGGCCCCCGGAGCCGCAGTGACAGTGCTGAGCGCCGACCAGAGCCCCCAGCCACCAGTGCTGAGGACTACCACGAGGCTGACGGTGCCCGGAGCCGGACCCGGGCAGTGGAAAACCAGTATTCCTTCTACTGAGCCCCTGGGGGCTGGATAGTGAGGGGATGTGGGGCACCCCTGCCCCTCACTGCTGCACCAGCCTCACCACCACCTCCTGCTACCACCAGCAACCCAGCAGGGATGTCCTTCTTGCTCCCTGCTGCTTTTGGGAGCCATGTCAGCAGCAGGTGATGTCCCAGCTGGACCCAGCACCAGCCCCAAGGTTGGGGCAGTGCTGGGGGTGTGGGAAGCTGAAAGCGTCAGTGCCATTTCGGAGCTTGCAGCCTCTTCTCTTTCCCTCTGGACCAAGAGCTTTCCTGGGGCTCCTTGCACCTCCTTCCTGGGAATGCCCATCATGGGATGGCAGCCTGATGCTGTGACAAGCTCCATTCTCCAGCCAGAGCACCTCAGCACATCCTCTCTGGGGTGAGAGCCCAGCGTGGCCAACATCCCTTCTGGCACCGTTGCCCTGCAAACCAGCCACCAAGGGGCTCTGGCGTTTTTGGATGACCATGGAAGATCCCCACACAGAGGGTTTTCTCACACACCCGGAGGGCTGCTGCAGAGGCATGGGGGTTTATCCAGGCTGGCTTTCAGGCTCCCTCTGGGGCATGCGTTTCCCAACCTCTGCCAGGAGAAGCTTTTTCCAAAGCCTAATGAATTGCATTCGAGGAAGGTTTTCCCTGCCGTCCTGCCATTTCTGTTCCTTTGTCCTTTCTCTCCTTGCTGTACTTTGGAGAGTCCCTGGATAACCCCTTTCTTCCTCCCTCTCTTCCTTGATTTTTCAAAACCTAAGCTGTCCTCAAGGGCATCAGCTCAACCTTCTGTCTTCTCTGTACCGCAACTAGGCGACATTTTCACTGCTCAAGGCAAACCTTGAAAAATGTGACAACACCCCCACATTGCATCAGTTGCAAGTCATTTGGGATGTCTCCAAGGGGTCAGACAGAGCCCAGGGGCTGTGTCCAGAGGTGAGGGGCAGCCTCACTCTGCAGGTGCTCAGCTGGGTTCCTGGGGATGAGAACACTACACATCTTCAGTAGATGCTATTGAAAGTGACTTTTTTTTTTTTTTAACTTGGAGAAATAGAAAAGCCCAGGAAGAACAACAGGAATGGGGCTGCTGCCAGGTGGGTGAAGAGCCAGCTGCCATGGAGGGTCTGGGCCAGGCTGGATTGCCCTCGTTGATGGCTGAAGTCCCTCCCTGGCAGATGTAGAAGCCTGCCAGGGATGATTGAGGCAGCACTGCTGCCAGGAAGGACCAGGCACTGCCGCCGTTAGTGCTTCTTGGTGGCTTTCTGATAGACGGGCGCAGCCACGTGCCTCTCTAGCGGAGAAAGGAGGTCCCCTGATAGAGGTGATCCCTGGAAGAGTGTAGAGCAGAAACCCGCTGTGGCTAAGTATGCAGCTTGTTGATGCTTTTTCTACAGGTCACTGAAGTCCTTAGGGTGGTTTTACCAGCCAGGGTGGTTTTACCGGCCAGGCTGCTTACCGGGATTGTGCGTGGGGTGGGAGACCCTCTGAAAGGGCAGCTTGGCTTGCAGACAAAGTGCTTGCAGGTCCCTCCTGGTTTCCCTCGCACAGCTTGTCTTCCCCATCAGCAGGACTCCTGGCTCCTCGTGTGACTGCCAGGCCTGGATGACAGTACTAGCAGGACCTGAGCGAGGTGGTTTTGAGTGTCTCCAGGTAGAGCAGACCCCACCGTACCCAGCTAGAAATTACCTCTTGGTGCAGAGAGGTATGAGCCAAGCCACAACCTAGCTCAGACCCCTGTGAATTTGCCCGGAGTTTTGGGTTGGGTCAAATATTTTATTTTTTTTTTTAGGTGCCTTCTTTCCTGAGCTAGAAAAGCATGTCCCCAGCATGGGGGTTGCTTGTCTCTCCCACTTCAAGAGGGCAAGAAAGGCATCTCCAAGGCTCCTTGCCTTCTCCTGCAATGTGAGTGCTGCCTTTCTGGCCCATGGATGTGTGCGATGAGAGCTGGTGAATCTCGTTCCTGCAGCAAATGTCACCTTCTCCCCAAACACATGGCCCTTGAGAGGGTGGTAGGAGCAGTTTGCTCTGCCAGGGGAATTTCTCCTTTCCCAGCACTGTTAAAACCCAGCTTGGAGGAGCCTGGGCAGCAGAGAGAGGCCAGATGCTCCTGGTTGGTGGGTTTTAACACAAACCCACTTCCTTCGCACACAGTGAATGAGGGGGGACCTCTGGCTGTGGCACAGATACGGTCACTCTTGTTCTTCACTGAGGTCCCAGTGGGCTGTGTGGTTGTGGGTGGGAGCCCTGCCTTACAGACCTTCAGATGTTGGCTGATTTTTCACAGGACAGGAGAAGGAGGGGGAACCAATGATCTGCAAGCAGAAATGTTAATTTGTAAATAGGGAAGAGTCTGGGAGAGTTTACTGTTCTGTAGAATAAATTAATTTTATTTAAAAAAGGGGGGAACTTGTTAAACAAATGGAGTACTCGAGTTCCAGTTTTAAAATAAAATCACTTGTCAGAAGGACGGCGCCTGAGCTTGGGGTTTGCTACATGAGAAAAAAAGGCAAGGGAGGATGCTGTCACGTCGTGTGGGTGTAGACCTCGTTGGTGTCTCAAGGCAGTTGGGCTGGGCTCCTCCTGCCCCATGGAGTGCACTGAGGATGGAGGAGAGGGGTATTTTTCTTACTGTTGAGCAGAGGAAGGTGGAGGACGGGTCCTCGCCTCCCAGGCTGCTATTTTCTTTGTCTGCTTTGTCACTGGTGCAAGTTGGGATGCCTCGATCCCTGAAGCAGTGCAGAGAACAGTGCTGAGGAAAGGCTGAGAGCCCTGGGGCTGTTCAGCCTGGAGAAGGCTGAGAGGGGATCTGATCAATGTTTATAAATATCTGAAGGGTGGGGGTCAGGAAAATGGAAACAGTATCTTTTCAGTGGTGCCCAGTGATAGGACAAGGGGCAATGGGCACAAGCTGGAACCCAGGAAGTTCCGCCTCTGCATGAGGGAAAACTTCTTTAGCATGAGAGTGATGGAGCCCTGGAACAGGCTCCACAGAGAGGTTGTGGAGTCTCCTTCTCTGGAGGCTTTCAAAACCCACCTAGAGATGGTCCTCTGTAATCTGCTTTAGGTGAACCTGCTTTGGCAGGGGCGTTGGACTAGATGATCTCCAGTGGTACCTTCCAGCCCCTACTGCTCTGTGAATTAGCAGCACTGGGGTGTGAAGTTGGACCCCCCCCGCCCTTGCCAAAGGCCTGTGCCAGCATCTCCTTGCAGCCGAGCTCATTCCCCCTCCTCTGCCTTCAGCTCTCACGGGAGACAGGGCCCCGCACTCTGCCGGTGTACGTCTTTCGAGTGCGCTCCCTCCTGCTGAGGATCCCCTGGGAAAAGCGGTACGTCGCAGACTGCACTGTCACAGCTAAGCAGCGTGGCAGACGCAGCTCCCAGACACAGCTAACACATGGCTTTTGGGGGGGCGAAGGGAGCTGCTCACTCTGTGAGCAGGCCACGGTGGTGTCAGGAGCCATTCACAAAAACATCCCCTCCCCAGAAGTCTCCAGGGCCTGTTCACCGGTGCTGGAGAGCTCATCCATCAGGAGCTGGGCAGCTGGGGAGGTGACAGCCCCTCCGTATGGGCTCCGTCAGGCGCTGAGGGCTGTGCCTGCGGGACAGCTGCTCCTCCTGCCTCGAAGTGAGCCCTTCACACCTCAGCGTATTAGCAAATTGACTAATTACAGCATTAGCCTGGCTGGAAAACACGATTTCCTTTCCTTTCGCAGGCTTCCTGGGAGGGCAGGGGCAGGACACAACAGCCCTTGGCATCAAACACAGAGCTCGAGCAGTGAACCAAGGGGAAAGCAGCCTCAGTGCGTGGGCTGGGCTGGATCGTGTGCCAGTCTGCCCGGGGACGGAGCAGGATGGATCTGCCGGGGTGCTGGCGCTGAGCTGCATCCTGGCAAACACTGTGAAGAGGGCAAAAATGTGAAGGGATTTCAGCAGCACCGCCTCCCACGCGTCCCGCGGGTGCTTGAGCTTGTCCACAGCCGCTCCTGCCTGCCTGACACGCAGGGTCCTTGGCAAAGGCTTCCTGCAGGGTCCCTGGGCTGGGGAAACTCCTCAGAAGGCCTTTGCTCTGAAACACAAAAGAGCTTTGATATGGATCCTGGAGCTGAATTTCGTTGTTTGGTTTGCACCAAACTGAAAACAGTTCCCTCTTCTATTGCAAACCCCCTGTCCCTAGTAAGCCCAGTTCTGCCCAGATCCCAGCCCGGCACGCTGATTTTGTGAGCTTTTTTCTGTACTTTTTAATGGCATGATGAAATACTCCCTATTTTTTTTATTACCCAAGTAATAGTCTTGTCCCTTTCCCAGATAGATATATTTTTAAAGCAATATGTGCATAATACATCAAGCATCAGCACCAGTTCCCTAGACATGTAGTTTGAGAGTGAGATGCTCGCAGCTCTCTTTCCCCGTGCTGTTTGCGTGGGCTGTTTGCGTGGGCTCCAGCGGGTGACAGGCAACTGCCCGTTGTCTCCCAGAGCCGTGAGCTGCCGCTCGCACAAGCCACACTTCGGGCAAGAGAATCAAACTGTCCAGCTGCTCCCCGCAGCCCTTGGGATGCCGCATTGTCTGCGGGCACAGCTGCCCTTCTGCCTTCTTCCCACAGGGATTGGCATGAGAGGGCTGAGACCTGACAGCCCATCAGTTACACCGCCGCTTTTGGAAGCTGAGCTTTGGAGAGGTGGCCGTGGCAGCAAGGAGGAAGAAACAGGGTCATACCTTACAGGCCAGCGAGCTAAACTGGTCTGTGTTGTGCTCGGGCCTCGGGAGCGGGGAGATGTGCCGCAACTCTGCTTCCAAAACCGGTTCTGCAGCAACTGAAAGGGGATGGGGGCAAGGGCCCGCCTCGGCCTCTGCAAATGGAGCTGCTGTCTCCCTGGGAGCTGCTGCGTACAGCCTGGCACTCTTCAGTTTCTGTCCTGGTGGGCTGAGGAGGACCCAAGGCTGGGAGAGCTCTGGGCACAGGAGTTCGTGAGCTGGCAGACAGCATGGGGGAAGCTGCTTGCATTGCTCCAGCCAGGGCTGCGACTGCAAGGATGCCTTCCAGAGCCAGCACAGCCAGCTGGGAACTCAGCCAACACTAAATTCGCACCATTCTTTTACAAATCAGGTTGGAAAGACAAACACGAGGCATAAACTAGTGTGATTTCCATAGCAACCTCAGTAGAGGTTGAAAAGTCTTTTGTAAACATAGGGCTGAACCAGAGGATCAGCTCCAATTTTCTTCATAGAAGGGGGAAGAGCATGGGGGCTTAATAAATTCAGGTCATACAAATGACCCATAAACCTCAGAAGGAGCCATTCCCAACCTCTCTGTTTCCCTTTCTGTCACCCTTTCCACATGCACAGCACGAAGCTGTCTGAAACTGAGAGCCCAACTTGCCCACTCCAGCTTAGCTCCATAAACTACACAAAGGCTTGTGTCCCTCTTCCATTGCAGCTGACCTTTACTAGCTAATTCTCTGACGCACACACAGCCCAAGCGCATGCCATGCCATTTCTGCGGGGCCACAGCGGCTTGACGAGAAATTTGGCTTGCAGAGGAAGCCTGTGTTGCAGCCAGCTCCAGCTCCTCTTCCCCACTCATGGCTGTCTCCATCCTCATCAGACAAGCATGGATCTGGACATAACAAACCCTCAGACACTGCTCCTGCAAAGCCCGGGAGTGAACATGAATGCAGACGGCACAGTGTCTCCGCCACTACGTGCTGGGCTCTCCAGTGCCTGGCAAAGCCATTCTGTGGGGAATCGTGCCGCGTTCATCACCGTCAGTGGACAAAGCCTGTGGGCAGCGATGGTTAATTACCAAAGTGACACGAACAGATGGCCCAGGCAGCCTGCTGGGGAGGCACTAGGAAGTCCCGTATCACTTACATCATCACGGGAAAGGGATTTGGCAGGGCTGAGGGTGCCAGTGCGAAATGCACTGAATTTTCACCCTCCTCGGGGCTCTGCTGTCAGCAGCTGAGCCCCGAGCGCCGCAGATACTGGAGCTGCATCACAAATGGATTCCGGGGGGGTCAGACTGCACTCACTGCAGCCCGGAGAACACGCCTGGGGGCAGGGGGGAAACCAGAGCTCCAGCAAACGCAGAGAAGCGGGCCCCACAGCTACAGCTGGGCCCTGAGGGACGCCAGGCAGTGGCAGGGCTCTCACCGCTCCCAGCCCCAGCAAGGCCGCGCCAGGGTCCGCAGC